>CM061532.1:225809042-226170497 GCA_030545055.2 Neoaliturus tenellus
AATTTGATGGACGATGCTCTTTACCCATAGGTACTCACTAAGAAACCATTTTGCAAATATAGTTTTTGAAGCTTTTTAGGGCTCTGCCCCATTGGACTTCAAAATTACTTCAGGGCCACCTGGGTTGAAATTTAACATGGACGTGCCTCTTTGCTCATATGTATTCACAAGAAACGGTTTGCAAATATAGTTTTTGAAGTTCTTTAGGGCTCCGCCCCACTGGGCTTCGAAATTACTTTAGGGCCACTGGTGTTGAAATTTGATGTACTATTCTTTTTGTTCATAGCTACTCAATAGGAAAAGGTTTTGCAAATATAATTTTTAAGCTCTTTAGGGCTCCACTCCACTGGACTTTAAATGACTTTAGGGCCACCATGGTTGAAATTTTAAATTTTACATTAAAAAAAAAAAATATATATATATATATATATATATATATATATATATATATATATTTAGTAGGGCTGTGCTCCACTGACTTTAAAATTAATTTAGGGCCTCCGGGGTTGAAATTTGACATGGACGTGCCTCTTTGCTCATAGGTGCTCTTGCATTTGCAATTACGATCAATAAGATACAAGGCTATTCTGGGTTTAAATTTGAAAAATGCCTGTTTATCCTTTGGCCTTACAGTAATATTAATATACTTACTTTCTATGCCATTGACTTTTTTTGTTATACTAAAAAACTTAAAACTTAACTTATCTTTTTTTGTTATATTAAAATATTATATTATTAAACATTATATTAAAACAACTTAATTTGAGCGCAGCAACGCGCGCCGGATAACTGCTAGTGAACTATAAGCGTAACGGACCAGCCTTAAAACGAAAGTTGCAGTTGTAAGATCTGAAATAATTAATTATTCATTGGATAGAGAAGTTGATCTTGAACAGCACATGTAGAGTGCTGGTCAGGTCAGCTACACAATGGATTACAAGTGGCCAACACATCTGTGGATAAGTGAATGATGATGTAGTGGCGTACTTGAAATGTTAAACTTGATCGTGAATCAGATCACACACACTCATCGGGCCATTCACAACACATCATCGCTTAGCACACTTCACAAGAGACCGTCACTTCACAAACGACTCAATAGCATCAGTCGCGGCGGTCAAAGCGAACCCCTTTATAATTTAAGCCGAGAATAACTGACGGCGTTATGTGAACAGGCGTTGTTCCAAATGTCAAACTGTGCTGCTTTGCACACTAAATAATAGCGTTACTAACCTACATTCCTGCTACTTATTTTGAAAATAGGTTAGGGATTTTTTGCTAAATATACGCTGATAATGAGATGCATTGCAACAAAGCATAGTGTTGTACGTAAAAAATTGACCTGTTTCGGATATAAAATTAATTTTAATAAATGGCAGAAATTTGCAAAATGCAATAAAATTGATAACAGTGTGCCTGTTTTACAACTCATGGTAGTACGTAGAATATTTGCAAAGATGAAAAACGCACTTGGTTTTAAATGACTATTTCCTAAATTAGAAAAAAGAAAAAATACTCATATCAAAGCCAAGCTTTAGCAATCATTATATTGTATAGCCGACACATTCCGATCTGTCACTGTACTTATAACTTTGATAATTTTTTATAAATTTTATACCAGTTGAATACCTTTCGAATTCTAATAGGTAGGAATATACGTCAATACACCTGACAGTTCCTTTGACTAATGATCTATAAATTTCCAATGTAAGTCAAGCCACTGTGTTGAAAGGAATACTGTACTTCAATAACATTAACTGGTATAGTTTTTATAAAAATCACAAGTTTTCCGACAAAACAACATGTTATTTTAGAGCCTTCGATAGGGTAGGCGGTTACTAAAACACTTAAAATGCTTTATGATCTGACAGGCTTCTCGCTCTCTTGTATCAGTGATAGAAAAACACATTTCACTACCTTAGAAAATGAACCGAGACCTTAGAACTAAAACTCTAAGCTGATGTTCAGTGCAATAGCTTTTGATAAGTTTATCCCAGTATACGCAACAAAAAATGTATTAAAAAATAAACGTGTCGTCAAATTGAACAACGTGACCATTACGCGAACGAGCACGTGAAGGCTATTACGCGCAAGATATTGATTATGTACCTATTACCGCCGTTGCTGTAGGCATGGCGTGTGGTGTTGTAAGGGACTGATAATCACCAAGTATCAAATTCCACGGCAATAAATCAACGCGGCTTAAATTTTCATCATTCCGGGAAAACGTGTCGGGTAACTGATGAATTTATAACGACTTTCATATCTTTCTAGGAAAGAATGTAGGGTAACAGCACAGTTGTTATCTAGCACTTTAACACAGTGGCGTAGTTATCAAAATGTTGCCAGTTTGTGACTACCTTTCCTTCATAGATAACCTACGTGAACAAGATGTTACGAAATAGTAGACAATCAGTGACAATATCAACTGTGACGATAGCAACAGTGACAATAGCGATTCAAAATGTCTCATCCGATAAATATCACCAGCGAAATCTCGGTCATTTTATTACCATGACCACTTTGACTCGGCCTTAAAATAAACATGAAGCATCTGTCACATGAACACGATCAATTCACGTGGATGCATACAAAATATCAAGGGAAAAGGTACACGGAGCTCAAATATTTACATAAGTTTTAAATAAACTGATTCTACAATACAAAGTGTACGAGTAAATCAAGATCCACAAATTAATATACCATCACACAAAACAAATTGTTAATGTTTACCAACCACATACCATTAGAAATGTTTATAATCATGGGTTACTGTGAAACCAACAGCAACTTAATCAACACTAATCACCAACCGATGTGGTAAACATAACAAATTTAATCAACAAAACATGTTTCTGACATTACAGAGCTGTACCGCGTCTGTTCTGTGAGAAATTGAAACATATTCTCCCCGAGGTGTATATTTTGTGCAATCGCCCATCTCATTTCGCTAAAAGCCCTGCAGTAAATTTCCTCGTCAATTTCAGTCTTACCTTCGTCCCGCGGTGCTTCCCTTTGCCCCAGTAGTGATTTTGCGGGTTTTTAAACCGACCCTACACAAAACTCATAATCCAACAAAATTTGACATGAATGTTGTGAATCATGATTAGAGGTTTCTGTTGTTTAATGAACTTAAATTATGGAAACTAATTTATGTCATAAAACATCATTGGCTGTTTTGTAAACCATGATATCGGAAGTGCAATTCCTGTTTTGACAAATGAACTTTATACAGTATATTTTTTCTGCCTTGAAAACAATTGAGTTGACATTTTATTAGATTAATTGAATGAGGCGTTTTTATTTTCAAAAGATAAAACATCACGACAAATCATGCATTTCATATAAGAGACTAACACGAAGGTCACATTCAGGGCACTGGTCAAAAGAAAAATGTCAAAAGAAAAATAATGTAACAAGTTTTTACTTTCTCTTCCTATACAAAGTGTAGGGCCTATATTGAATTCACGTATTTAAAACGGAGCCATCCAAGCGATTGAGTAGTTAATTGACGATCTTTCTCATTTTAGGATAAACGTTTTCAGTGTTCTATATGAGTTAAAACTAAAAAGGTTGACAACATGTTACATATGGCCATACCCAGCAGAGGTGGGCAGAGCGAATATTCGTTCTTTCCACTGAATTGAAATCATTTTACTGCAGTAATTAACTTTAGTGTGTTGGAATTTACTGCAAGAGAATCCAATAAGGGTAGGGAAAGCTTAGAGAATGAGTAAACAAATTAATATAGAGGAAACAATATGACTTGTAACACATTTTGAACAAGCAGTTATATGCAACCTTCCACAAATATTCATCATCAATTTAATTAATGTGATCAAAGCAGAATTTCCCCGAGGTGACAAAACATGTAATGACTCACGGCAGCCGCAGCTGAATAAATGCACGTTGGTGTAGGTGTTGACGGCAGCAATTTCTGACGCAACTTGCAAGGTAATCGCTACGATCACGTGCGACAAACAGTAATTATCGGTGATACCGTATCTCCTCTAGCAGCCTTGGCGGCGACAGTGATCAGCTCAACAAACTGATAACGATCAGCAACAAATTATCGGCGATATCGAAACCCTCCGGTGATATTGATAATAATACTTAATCATCCTGAGGGTAAATTTTTTTGCGAATGAATTCTACATTATCATCTGGGGTAAATTGTTTAGGGGTGATCCTCGCCAGCCTTGGCAGTAAATCGGTTTCATGGACTGTCTTATGGCTTTTGCCAACACACGATAAATAAATAAATAAATAAATAAATAAATAAATAAATATATATATATATATATATATATATATATATATATATATATATATTAAACATCAGCCTACGCAGGGTTTGTTAATTTTTAATACTATAATTTACTATAAGAGTAAGAATAATTTTACTCTTGACACAGACATTGTGATGTAAGAACGTCTGATGAACAGAACTTCGTAATTACGTAGCATGTACATCCCTAGGGTGAAACTTTTAAAAAGCAAGGCTCTAAACATTATAATATCAATCAGTCTATTACGCTTGAAACATTTTGTGAAATTGTTCTGAACTTGTTGACTTTAATCGTAATAATTAGTAATGGAACATCTATTTTATCAGTTTTAAAACTCGAGTACATTATCTATTTCCAATAGACGTTACGGAAAATTAACATGCAGAGGGATTTTAATATATCAAACATAAACTCCCAAGCTTGTTAATTATGAATTATCAATTTTTCAAACTTTTAAACCACAATTTTTTAATGTAACCTATAAAAATATGTTATTGTAGGAAGAGGCTAACAAAGCAGAGCATAAAGAGTACATTTAATCTATCCAAACACATCGCAAGCACTTATCTACTTTATAATAATAAATTACTAAAGTTTATAACTGCAGATAAACCGAAATATCTTGGCCTTTTACACTTCTGGATTCCAATTGGTTAACATTATGTCAATAAAACAGTTGCGCAACTTCGTCGCTCCACCCTAGTGTTTGAGCTGTTAACTGTCATCACAGAGGCCAAGACATTAAGTGTTGTTATATGCTTGCTGCTATAAAATTGTAGAGTACTGATAACTACTTAAATTTATCACGAGTTTATTTTGCACATACAACTTACTTAACCATCCTTGCACTCCAATATTTACTCTTCAATTATAAGATTTGGCACAGAAATAAAATGATAAACTGAGTGAGCGGATTACGGAATTATTGGGTTAGTGGTGGATTATCCATAAAGATTTTAAAAAAATAACTCCACTGAGGTCATTTTACACTTTGGCTGGAATTTGGTGTACCGTATTTGATTACTGTATACATATTTGAACTCAACGTTAACATTTAAATGCACATTTATAGACTATACATAACGAAAAGGTACCTATTTTTTAAATAAAATTTAAGAGAAAAGGAAAATAAACACTGAATTGCGATAGTGTTTGACTATAGATGATAAAACCATCACCTTTTGCGGGATCGCCATGGTTATTTTGCATCTGCCTATTAACTGACCCCGATTAGGGCAAGCCAGCAAACAATATTCCATTTTATCGCCCACAGCTGGATACCGACGATAGCTCGGGCCGGGGTGATGATTGATATCATCAGCTCAGCCAACCGATCATCAGCGCCATCAGTCATCAGCCAACCCTCAACTCGATCAGCGGATGAGTGACGTCGTAGTTGATACTGCGATGTACGCCGACACATTGTCGTACCATGGAGTTGCAACTTTGGGTCATCTTGTATCCTCTATGTACTAGACTACCGTAATTAATAAATGTACGACAAATGAATAATTTTACAATAGATAACTCTTCTATTATTTAAATGAGTGTGTGCGAAACACGAATCCTAAAAATATCACCAGAACCTGACTAAACATCGAAGACGAATTTGCTGAACTTGACATGTGCTAGTGATAAGGACAACCTAACTGATAAGTGACTACAGCGGGGTATTCAGTGACTGAGAGCAACTCGTGTAAAAATAACTCGCGATTGTACAATATTACCCTCCAGACGGAACTCGACATGGCAACCAAGTTCAATTTAATCGAAAACTCCTCATTGTGTTGATTCACTGTATTTTCCTGGACGACTAACATTTTTGGAAATAACATTTTTGTATTTTTGGAAATAACAAACAAGACAAAATTATGGTCCACTTTTAACTCAAACTTAACTGGTGATAAAAGTTGTAGGTTTACCGTCTGGTTGCCTTTTAGTTGTTGATCCAGAGAGAACTGCGTCATTACTATACATTAAGCATTAAAAACTCCAGAACAATAACATTTCTGCTCATAATATTTTTTATTATGAAAAATTACCGATTTCCAGATACCTTCAAACAAAATAAATAGCAAGTGAACAAGAAAAATATTCCAAGAAAAGGAGTTTTTAAACTGGACGAGATACCTCTAAAAAGGTATAGGGAGTAATCCTGTATAAAGAACTGCAATGAGTATGAAACACTTGCTCATGTGCTGGTTCATGCCGACACGGGGACGTCCTAAGAATTAAAAGACACAACGAGGTAATTACAATTATATAGCCTCTGAAGTGAAGAAAACTGGATTAGAAGTTTATGAAGAAGTCCATTGCATTTCCAAGACTGGAAGTATGAGGCGCGTTGATATATTTTCAATTTACAAAAATAGTAAAATAGGGTGGATCATAGATCCTATCATAAGATTTGAAGAAGTCAAGAACAAGAAGTTTATGAAGGGAAGAAATTAATACATCGTATACGAGCCAACAATTGCATACTTTGAAGAAAAGTATAATATAAAAATTTCAAGTGTCATTGACCTCTTATTTGGAGGAGGAGAACACTTACTTAAAATTATTTTAACTTTCGGAAGAAATTCAAAGTCAACGGATAAAGTTATACTTTTAAACATAATAAAAAAAAATTGTTAACATTTTAAGAAACCATTCATATGGAAATAATTGTTGTAAAAAAATTAAACTATGCCCATGTATTGAAGAACCATGGTTTGAGATTAACATAATTTTAAAATAATAATTAAAATAACATAAATTACACTGTGTCTACCAGTCAAACCACGTATGCATTGGTCAGTAAAAGTTTGTTTTCTCTTTCTATTCAGCCTGAACAATAATATTCAGTTTCGAACTAAAGTTCATGATGAAGTCTTCAATATTTCCAATGCCGTCAATGCCAGCTGAACAAACATAGGCTAATTAAGCTGGCGCTTTAGTTAGGCAAAACAACTAACTCCACTTAACTACAATTCTGACATAGTATGACAGGCTCAACTGCTCCAACAAACAAAGAGAACTTGTGTGTAAACAAGGCTAAATTTGTCTGTGGAATGACACGGATTCTTTGTTGATAGTATGATGTTCGCTACGGTTTTATACGATTACAATAACGTGTAAAACCGTATGCCTAAAACACACGAGAAGCGGCATCTGCATGCATAGATACTAGTTTTGGTGGTTGAGTTTACAAATTTTAATAATTTTGCCACGATTTAATTACCACCCAAGGGATTGATTTTTGCTGAGCAACCTTTTGTAAGTTACAAGGATTTCCCGAAGAATGATTTTTACCAGAGTTTTAATATTGATGAAAATCTTTAAATATATCCGTTACTACTCTTATACAGTCCGCGGTATAGACAAACGGTCTGAAAATTCTCAAAAATGTTTTAATAGCGTATTCAGTAAGGATAGCGAAACTTTGTAATATTATTAATAACTTTTTATGCAAAATTACAGTCTGTAGGATCATAGTGACCAGGATTATGCTTCTTGATTGTCACATAATAAGTGATGTAATACTGTTATGGATAATTAATTTGGAAACATTTTTAGATGATCAGTTTATATCTACGGCTCATGGGGATGACGAAAGCCCGGTATAATTTCAACCACGAGATGTAACTTGTTTACGCGATCGTGTCCAAATTGCTACTGAATTAGTATCAACAACACTTGGATCACTCGACCATTCACTAACCCATAATTAAGAACAGTAGTACAACAGTAGTATAAGTGGTGTTTATTGATGATTTATGTAAGTGTGTCATGGTTACTAAATTAAAGCTCAAGGAAACCCCAGATACTCTAAATGCAATTATTTGGTTTTACAAAGTGGTTCTATAGGTACCGTATTAAATAAAATTAGCACTCCAAGGAAAATAACTCTTATGAGTTGATTTAACTTATTTTTCTTCCATAAGAACTTCCCATTTTGCAATAACAATACCAAAACAAAATATAAATCAAAAACATTTTTGCAAAATATACAAAAACAACACACCACATAAAGTGAGCATCCTGTGTCAGCTCGATAGCAGTTCAAAATTGATTACATGAACTAGATTAGAATTGGAAATTAAACAAGCCAACCCACAGGTGCTCTAAACATAACTGTAAAAATATCAAGTCGGCAACAAAGAAATGAATAAGGCTGTGGTATTTTTGTGTTGGCAACGGCCCAGCTGGCGAGGCGACATCACTGACGGACGAACAGCTGATCCGGTGACGTCACGTTTGACCTCACAACTAACTGTGATGTGACACTGACCGTGGGTCGAACTGAAACACCGCCGCCGCGCCGCGCCGCGCCGTGGCTGAGTCTCGGACGTAAAGAGAACATCAGCCCTTTCACTACATCAAGTTACCCTTTACGAGGGTTTTAGGATTGTTTTAAGGTTCATTTTAATTTAAAAGAAAATTATTTTCGCTATAAGATTAAAATATAATTTTTTCACTGGCAGAACTATTGAAAAATTAGTTAACAATTTAATAATCAAATTTACAACGTACTCCTATCTAAAAACACTATAAGTTACAGTCAAATACTGGTAATATAAACGTTAACATTAAATTTAACAACTCAATGATTTAGTCTTAAAACGCTTCGTATTGCAAGGGGACGTAAAAGAACGAGGGAGACCTGATGGCCTGATGAGCAGATGAAATGTTTTGATACTTTTAGTTGCGAAGCTAAACTATTAGGTAATCATAGAAACACAGTTCAGGTAACCGACAATATATGGCTGTAAAGGAAAATTTTCCAGAAGCTAAGTCATCGTTTACTGGGAAGGAAAGCCTTCCAGAAGCCAGAAGCTGTGTTATGAAATTAAATTAAATAATCTGAAATGAAATAATATTTGTACTCAAAAAAGTTTTACAGACATTAACTTATCGTTTAAAATTACAAATAAAAACATGATCCCATTTATAAATAAAGAGAATGATAGAACAGATGAAAAAGTAAAACAAAAAAAATCCTGAATATTGAATTGTATTACCGTAAAAATTCTAAGAGCTTTTTTTGCAAAATATCTTTCATGACAAGAATCGTGTTACACTTATTTCCGAGTGCTCCGAGAAAAAGGTGAAAGGTCTCCGGGAGAAAGACACGTGTAATGCCACAGAGCAGTAAATTACATTCCCCATTAGCATAGAGTATTATCCGAGAAAGGCTGCCAACCCATTACTCATACCTGTCGCTGGGGCGCGTGTCGTCATCCTACTGCTACTGCTACTGCGGCTGCAGCTGCACTCGGCGTCGATGACAATGAACTCCGATCAGATTATTAAGTTCAGATGTGAGTTTCACCTCTTTATATTATTTAGATTTTATCTTCAACTAAACTTCTTAAATTGCCCTACAACGTGATAAATATGCGACAATTTACCAAATGCGTAGTAATTCCTCCCCTAAAATACTGTACCGCATTAAAGGAGAATTTAGAATCCCTCTGCTAAAAACAACATTGTAACGAAAACAGTACACGAACAAAACATTTTAAAACATTAGCCAGGAGAAAGTCAATACGATAATTTCTAAGCGATTGAATTTACGATCAAAGCACTATTTGACTTCAATAGAATTTCTTTGAATGAAAAGATTGTAGGAAAAGATTCTTTTTTTACTAACTAAAGAAGTTGAATACAGTTAGAACAAAGGCCTAATTATCTTTGTCGCTAAGGCTTTGTTCTCAGTTATTATCTTAGCGTATACACAGTACTTCAAAGCCAGGCGGGGCGGCTCCAATTAGGTGATTGGTTTATTGTTGTCCAACCGTAATTTCAACCTTCATCAATATTTCCCTAATGATAACCACAGGATATGAAGTATTACTGACCTTGGCCTCATTGCATTCAGTCATATTCACAAGCCAATAGATTATAAGTCGGTAGATTAATCTGAGGTGTTTTGTCAGCAGTGTCAACACAATAACCAAAACCTCGGTTGAGGTTATAAGGTTTGCTAAAGTATCTTAAAGTTTAAGATTGATTTAAACGAGTTTTCTGTTTATCTTGGTATGAAAGCTTTGTTGAAAGAACTTTATTAAAACATTAATTGGTAGACCAACATAAGTAAGAGCCAATAATAAAAGGGGGATTTTTAATCGAATTAATTGTTTTACGATCATTTTTCTCTTGAGTTGAGTCTACATTTAATTACGACAGCTTCTTTGTACGCTTTACACAGTTAACATGTTTTAATCCCCACCTTGTAAAGCATTATAAACCGCGGGTGTTACTTTATGTTCGCAAACATCTCTTTAGCTCAACTTAAAATTGTCTCTGCTCAGGCATACGCAACAGTTCAGTAATGAACTGTTGACAATCATAAACACTTAGAATTCAGAAGAGTTCTCGTATATTCATTCGCAAGTTCCTTACATTACATGACCAGACTCTTTGTAGGTACCTAAAGTTGAGCAAAACTAACTCGACATTGTTATACATTGAAATCTTGGAATCTTCATAAGCACTTAGCAAATTTAAGTGAGTGACCAACATTATCTCTACTAGTATTATGAATGTGGATGTCCGTTTGTTTGTTACGCTTTTACGCGAAAACTATTCAACCGATCTTTATGAAACTTTGTGCATAGGCCTATGTTCTTGGAGGTATCAGAAATAACATCGGATACTTTTTATAAAAAAAAATAAATATTTTTTACGAAAGATAAAAAATATTTGCCAAAAAACCTCAAAATATATTTTATTTATTATTTAGTAGTTGCTGAGAAACAAATTCAATAAAAAATTTCAATTTTAGATATTCAAGGGATATATAGGGTGAGCGTGGCAGCGAGTGAGCGTAGCGAACAAGCTAAACCTGACAGCGTGTGAGCGTTAAGCCGCATTTACACTATACAACTTGTTCTATAAACTTTGTTGAGCAACATGTTTTATACAACTTTTGTTTTTAAAACTTGACCTTGTGTTTATAAAACTTTTGTTGTTAAACATTTCATCTTAAGCGCTAAACTTCAGTCTTAAACATGTTTAACAAAAGACCACAGTCACCATTGAGTGCTTGCGACGATGATATGGTGTTGACTGCTGCCACATGTGTTGTGATTTGCTGTGCTAGAATTAAGGAAAAGAGCAAAACGTCGCTTTTGGGCACGTCCTTCGCTGCAAGCTAGGAGTAGGTACAGTGGAAGTGAACCGTTACAAGATTTATAACAGGATGGATTTGTTGGCAGGGGAATTGAGGACTGATGGTAGCTTAACCACTTAATCGGTGAGGACCACTCCACTAACTTAAAAAACACACAAATAAAAGCACGTGTTGTAGGCGGCATCAGGAAAACTAACATGACAGAACAGCAGAAATAATGTTTGGTCAACACCTACAACAAAAGTTTATGAAACACAAATTTCCTTTGATCTTTCCGACACGGCTCGGGAAACTTGCAACCTGTTGCAAAACACGATTTTTTGGTTTTTAAACACGTTTGTTGTTCAACTTGTTTAAGAAATTTCATTGCATTCTGAAACATGTTCAAACCAATTAGTATAATTGGTTGCACAACAAAAGTTGTACAACAAGTTGTATAGTGTAAATGCGGCTTTACGGCGAGTGAGCGTAGTAGCATTGAATGGTAGTAGCGAAAGAGCTAAAAAAAACCTGACAGCAGTGACGCGAGCGAAGCCGCACGAAAAAGCTAGTTTGTAAATCTGTCATAATTCGGTCTTCTTACCGTTTATCTTAAGGAAGATCTCATTCTCCTTTGTTCCCAATTTAATAAAAAAACTACTTTTGTTACGGGAGCTAATAACATTATGAGGAAATCTATTTCAAATATGAGAATACATTATGAGGATGTAGTGAAATGTGATTTGAAACTTTACCGTAAAAGTATTTCATACTCAGTATTCAAAAATACTTATTATGTGCGCGAAATATTTGGATTTAAGCGTGGATGTGTACAAGTTTTGCTCGAGGTAGAATCATACAGATTAAATTATTAATTTTTGTTTTCTCTTAGCGGTTAAACGAATTGTCTAAGCACAATTAGAGCAAAACACATAAAAGGACTGGTTTTGTTGAAACTGAGGAAGAAGTAGAAACTAATGTAAGAGGGAAATATCAATTTAGTGTTTGAATTCCTTAACTCATTATTTTACCTTGACAGAAAACACAACGGACAACGGTGAATAATAGCGTTATTCATAGAAAAATAGCGGGAAGGTGATACCCAATTTTAAACATGCCTTGCTAAGAGATTTCTCCGAAAGCCTTTAGGAAATACAATACAGCACAACGAAATTAATAGGTTAAACAGACAAAGAAACTTTCAACAATACTATAAGCACAGAGTAAGTACAAACTATCTATAACTATAAATATTGTAATTACTCATAATGCAACATTAAAAGGGATGCCGGCATTTAATTAATAATCTCCGTATAAATTAAGTCCGGCGATATTATCTTATCGTCCCAATTGTCGGCACGTGATGATAACGGAGCAGTTACGAGAAGAATTAATCAAATCCAACCGAGTCGAGAGTGCGTCATATCCGCTCGCTAGCACGATCCTGCAGTAAAACACGTTACCTTTGATTGGCTAAAACACGTCGTGGAAAACGGATACGTGCTTAATTGTAATCTATGCTCGAAGACATTTTTGCTTCCGTCCTGCTACAGTACTGACAAACCTCACGTTCTTCCCGGATTTATGAACTTCCATGATGTAATCGTGAGGGATTTATGGTAGATGAAAACTCCTGTCGTAAATTATATCACCTTGGTTCAGGCAGTCCCCATAACAACTGCGCTTTATTATTGCCGCTAGCGCACCGCACAAACAATTACCTAAATAAAATTTAGTTCTCCTGATGCAAAAGTGCTGTTAGTTAATCAATGCACAAATGTAGGCCTAAATCCAATTTTTTCTGAAAAATTACAATAATTTTGAAAAAGTTTGTATTTTACATAATTGAGACAGTTGAATATGTTGGGTCCTCCTTGACAAAAATCCTGAAATTACTGTTCACCTATAGATAGACGAGTTTTGCATTTAGTAGAATATGAGAACAAGCACAAGTATGTATTCTTTAACCCCTCGGAAATGTAGTAATAGGCCTACCCAGTAGATAACAGGCAGAGAGTTTATAATTTAATAATTAAAATGATTTAAATATGTAAATAATATACCCTGAAGTTACTGTGTCACAAAAAGCATCAAAATGAAATCGTTGTTGATAAAATCTCCATAGTTTTTATCAATGGCAGTTCGCGTGCGACTATGTAATGGACAAAGTTTAACAACTTGTTTCAAAGTTACGATAAGCTAATTTCGACATTGTTGGCTGGTGGGCGGGGATGTTCTCTCCATTCTCATACCTTGAACTAATTTAGCTTGTGAAACTTTGAAGGAAAGTTGAAGCGAAAACGCACTTGGCTTAACAGGGATGACTCAGGACCTATTGTCGGATGAGGAAAAGTTGTCCAGCTGGCAGTTCAATTGTTGACCAGCTGACGCGATGACATAGCGTCCGTCGTAGTGGCTCCAATTGACCCGCCAGGGAGCGTCCCAGTTAGTTGTGGGATAACAGAACAATCCAGCGGAGGCCACGGACGCCACGTGAAGCTCAAGCGCCACTCGAGTGTATCTCGACGCAGAACTCGTCGGAGGTCGGATTAGCGGGTGATGGATTAAAGGGGATTAAAACGGAAACCTTCGTGGGGGAAATTATCGTAATGAATTTATTCATTCAAGCATGATAACAGGATTGAAAATTGGTTCCTTTGATAATTCTGTAATCAAGAGATAAAATAAATATCACGAAATGAGGTGTCGAATAGAAATTAAAAAAATGTTGTACTATGTAAATATAACGAGTAATAAGTATAACTAGAAAGCAATTTACACGTAAACCTCAGTGTGACTTTGTATTTTGTTTATGTATCCAGTACAGTATAAGTATATTTATTCTTTAAGCTGATGAACCAATTGTTTTTTAGGACAAAACCATGATTAACCATGATTAATTGAAAAGACACGCATCAATAATTTTTGTTACTTGAAACGACAGAATGTTGCTTAAAAAATACAGTTTCTAAAAATATAAAATCAAATAATTAAATACGATATTTGAATTAATTACAGAAAAAAAGATGCGAGATTTGAAGTAGTATACCCTACGATATTATAAACATGTAAAATTAAGCTAGGATCCACATGATTTAGAGAGGTTTAATTTAATTATGAATTTCTTTTTAACAAGTTCAATCGTACTAACGATACAAAGAACATCATATAATAATTCAATCACTGAGTTTTTTTAATTAATATAATAAATTATGACTTAAACCTTTTTTCCTACTTAATAAAAAATTGAGGTTCACTTAAAAGATGTAACTGGTGTATTGTAGCCAAAAACGATAATTATTCAAGATAAATCATATTTATAAAAGTTTTTTTTCGATCAAGTTTGCGTAAAACACTTCAATCCACAACTCAAGAGGGATTGGAAGGGTCGAATTGTGAGGGCAGGTCAAGGGCGCCATTCAGAGGACAAGAGGCAGAGAGCTCCACGTTTCACGATTGTTGTCTTGTTATCTCGCCCTCTCAAAGACCATGTTCTTGAAATGGATCGTCATGTGAATTAAAATGAAATGTCGCTTGAACTCGAGTGTGCTCTCTTCTTCGAGTTAAAAATACTTTAGAAAGCTTCAACTTTTACAGAAAAACCTTATAATTACATTTTACAAAGATATTCTCAGCACGACTTCTTAGCATCTAAACGTAGGAAGCAATCACAAACTTTTCATTGTTTTACTCAGCTTGGGGGTACCAAATTTTTGCCTAAACCTATAAAAAAAATAAAAATATCTTACGCTACCAAGAAAACTGATAATTCTTTTCTTAGCTGTTGAGCCGAATTATGACGAATTTTTAGATGAAAAAATAGGCCTACGTTGCATTAAAAATTACTTGTATGACTTTAATCCTCAGTCCCGAGTCCCTGCGCGGACAGTAGGAGCATGGACTGATCACAACACAGACAAAACAAAAATTGTTATCTGTGATACAAACGTGGTCGCAGTCGCACTCGCTATCACTGACCCTTTGACAAATAACAATAACACTATACAGTGCTGAAGCCATTAGCCTATTCTTAAGGAAACTATTAACATGATTTATCAATCTTTAAAATTCATCCAATATAATTTTACTTTATAAGGTAACTGCTTATATACACCTTATAGATTTAATGTCTATAAAATATTTGAATGTAAGGTGTACTTCTCCGGATAAAACACTTTCGAGCTTTGTTGGCTACCTATTGTTTGTCATTTATTCATAACATGTTTTACAAGTGTGACTGAATATAGTTTTATTATAAATTAAAGGATTTATTAATAGTTTGGTGTTTCAATCTGCTCAGAAATTTTTCATGCAGACCTACGAAATAAAACCTTTCTAAAGGACGGTAAGGGCATCACAAAGCTATGAAACTGCTAACACACATTCTCATGACATGTCCTAAATATAGGCAAAGATAGCGCACTATCTTTACAACAGTTCGTATTTCCTCGGAACTGGGTGGAGACGTTGTACATTATGCACCGTCAGCGTCAACTCTAGGTTGGTCTTCCTTCAAACGGACACTTTTTTCAAGAAAATTAAAATTGCATACGACTTCTTAAATGCAATGATTAGTAACATTATCAAAATATAGCTTTTTAAGGCTGCGGTCTACCCCAACCAAAACAAAAACAACAACAATGCCGAATATGCCGGCCTCGCGGCCGTAGCGCTAGGCGAGTTTGATGGCTGCAGAGGTTTACGGGGATCGTGTTTAAAAAATAACCAATTAAGATAGAGATTGGCTCTTAACTTTTTCTAAAAGTAGAAAAAAGGATCTAGTCGGCTATCTTTTTAGAATTTTAAAATAAAATTTCTAATTTCAGCTATACCGGTCTAAAATCATCTGTTTTTCTCGATTTTTAACTGAAGTTTTCTATTGGTTTTAATGAACTAATTACAAAATTGTAACAGACGAAAACTAGTACCGTTATTCTTCTTTAATATGACACCTTATTTATAGCTCTAGGCTTCATTTGGCAGAAGATAACACGATTCTAAAAAACCCTTGCATTTGGGTGCGCGCCAGGGGTAGACCGCAGCCTTAACGGTTAAAAATTTTGAAATTGATCAGTTTGTTTTTCAATAAAATTATTAATAGCAATTCTAAAATTAAATTGTTACTCCTGCTTCACGTAAAACATTTTCACCCTGAAGTAAACTCTAAACTTAAGCGAACATCTTTTAAAACTCCATACATTGCGTACCGTACTGAATAAACAGAGTGCGAACGTCTGTGCTAGGGTAACTACGTGAAAAACCTCTAGTGATTCGCATATTATTGCGCGACTAAAAATAAACAGCAATCTTCAATTTATTTATCTTTATTTAATCCACATTTTCTGAACACTGTTTAGGCTATACTGGGCGGACATATTTTCCGGGTAGATAGGCATCCTTCGGAAAACAGAGAGATAACCTCCAGTACATTTGTACAGGGTGATATTTTCCGTCCTCGTATTTTTCACTTTGACACTATGTTTAACTGTTTTTCAAAATATCAATGTGGGGGCGTGGGAATCATTGGTTTCACCCTAGGTTGATTTTAATCAAAGTACCATGGGGACCGAGCTTAAAGCTCGGTAAAATTATTTCTTTCGTTCTCACACAAAGCTCGTTCACTCCGCTCATTCGCCCTCTTCCTTTTTAAGACGGGCTCGTTCGCTTTGCTCTCTCGCCAGGCTGAAGGGTGATGCACTCTGGTATAATTTTCCAAAACTACAGATTGATGTAACACATTGGTTTATATCTACAGTTATCAGCTAATTTTTGTTCAATTTAAAAATCTCCCTAAGGATAACATGGGAACTTTTAAGGGATCTAGTATGAAAACCGGATTTTTTCCAGCCATGGGACCAGCTCCAATCGATTTCTAGTGGCAAAAACCCTCATTAAAAAAAATCTTGGAGAGACTAAAAATTGTGCCCTTACGGCCGTACCAACAGTGCTTGTTTTAGAGTATAAAATATTATCACTTGCGACATCAGTTTTAATGCCTTTTTCAGTAGGTCATGGCGGGGAGGGCGGGGCGCCGCGGTGGATGACCTCATTACTGTTTTAAGGGTATACAATGTCCGTCCTCGGGCTGCACACGGGTCGATGCCAAGCCGCGCCGCCCACACACCACGCCGCGCCGCCCGCGGCCGTGAACGCGAACCCTCATCCCCGACAATGGGCCTACTGTAGCGCGCTACTGAGTTCGAGTTGTACAATCACCCTACGGCTGGTCTGCGTTTGACATTCATAACAATATGTAAAAAATGATTTAATAATTAGCATACTCTTCAAATTTATGTAGCCTTCACTGGACAAGAAGAATGTTTAGCTTTGAGAGTCGCTCGGCCTGTTGGAGAAGGACCGCTGTTTATTGGAAATACATAAGGGATCAGTTGGGGATACAGTAATGCAAAGTCACAATAATCCTTCGTGTACACCATTAGTACACCATTTCAACAGTGTCAGTGCGATACGAATTTCGGAAGCATTTTATCTCACAACAAACTATTTTTTTAGTGAACAGCGTCATTTATAGCGGTTGTGTGCGTATGACAAAGTGTTTATATGTTATTAGTTCATATCAGCTGCTACTAATCAGTTGAATGATAAAAGGAAACCAACTTGGACTGAAAAAATTGATTACACCCAGCAGTGACGTATTTGAGATAATAAAAGATAATGGTATTGATTATATACGTCATTCAACTATTATATTTCTTTTGAAGATTTCAAGGATTTCCAAGGATATGCTCAACCCAATCCCAATGTTATTCAAATGGGAATATTTTCTATTTCAATTATGGATAGCGCTTTTATTCACTAAATTTTTAATCTGTCACTTTGTAGGAACAAATTTCATTTATTGATTTTTTCAGGATGACTCTTTTGCTTTGCTTATTGCAATAAAACGTACTATCGGTAATATTAATGAAATAACCCCCTTTTTAGTTGCTGCATCTGTTTTGTGCAATTGCTGAACTGCGGTAATGTAGGTGTATATTGATTTTAAAAATAACACCTTTTAAAGCTTCATATGCTGAACATTGCTTTAATCATCTATCTTATGAAACCTGTGTCCCTAAGTATAGCATGGAAAACTTTCAAAGGCATTGGAACACAGCTCTGATGCAAAAAATGTAAAAAATAAGCAAATGTTCATTGCTAATATTTTACTTTTCTACAAAATTAACTTAGTTTTTTTCATAACAGAGATATAAATTTAATTACAAACATTTATAAATATTATTAGGATGCAGTATACTAGTGATGTGGGCCAGGTAGCATTCCATTTCAGTCATTACCCAGTGAGTAGGCCTAGGTATTTATAAATTGGGTATTTACTATAGGATCAAGTAAATACCCAAAAACAGCGAGGGGTCAATAATTTTTGTAAGATTAGAGAAGATTGCGATGTCTTTTCTTTTTGCAATTATTATCTTGTAAGGATAGTAAAATGATGATAAAATGTGTTTAACAAATTTTACATGGTCCCCACTAGCATTTAACCTCTGAGCATAAGGGACAAATATACTAAGTATTTATGATTTTCTTCAGTTTTTTATATTTTGTTATAGAAATTTAATATTTTACATAATCCTCACAAATAACCAAAAATTCCAGTCTTTGTAAAATGAAATTATATATATATATATATATATATATATATATATATATATATATATATATATATTATTTTTATTATTATTATTATTAGGCCTATATAAATAAATTGGAATCACCATAGCTAATCCTTGAAAATTATTCATTAAAAACAATAATTCAACAATTCAAGAAATTCAATAGTAATAGTCATTAAGTTACAACTGATTTTGCATGAATTTAGATGCGAAGACATCCTGTAACAAACTTTTGATAATATTTCAGTCATTTAAAGAAAAATGAAAAATAATTTGTTACAGACTATCCCAATATATCATTTAATGATAATAATACCATGTTCAGTGGTAAATATAATTTATCTTGAGTGATTTCATAAATACCCAAAATACTTAGGTTTTTTTTTTAATATCGTGTATTTAGCCTGAGTTTTTGAACTTGGGTATTTAAATCACAATGCAGTACACAAACAAGCTTGTCTCCCACTCTCCAGAGGGTGTACAGTATACTATTAGCTGACTAGAGATCGCCCACTGGTCGAAATTCGACCAAAAATTCAGTTGATCTTGAGCCAATTTATTTTAAAATGTTTTATAGATGAAACATCTGTTCTTCCTTATTTGCTAGCATTTGTTATTACAACAGCTGTCTTATGATTCAATCAATTATCCTTCTCCCATAAGATTAACATTGAAACTTTGAAAGCCTGTAGGGCGTAGCCCCGTGGGCCGATGTGAATTAAAACGTAATTCTGCTCATCTACAGTACAATACCTTTCTAACGGTATGCGTAGATTCCTCCTACGATGCACACAAGCTGAGAAAAAAGGAGGAAATGAAACATGCTTGCCTATTAATATATAGATAACATCATTTGCTTGTGGTGATAACTACAGTATCTGATATTGTATTACCAATCAGCTGCAAGCAAAAGTAAAACACAGCTGGAATAACACACACGCCAGTTGTGACCTAATCTACAAAGCGCTATTTGTGTGACACAACAATTACATTCATAAATCTGCTGGCATATCAGAGATGATTTTGACAAAAATAATGATGCTGATGCTACTACAAAAAATCAGTAGGCCCCTATTTTACCATACCGTAGTTGAATTTTTTACAACTTCCTTCCAAGGTTACTAACAAATACATACTGTAAGTTAAATTTTAAAAAAAATCAAACTGAAAAACCAAACTTTTGCAATACTTCTTGGGCTGCTCTTCCGCGGAACTATCAAATGAAAAATATCGATCGACTGAAAACTATCAAGATGTACAATCAAATCTATCTATAATTCATGAATGAAAATATCAGGTATTAAAAAGATAAGTCCAATAACATAGGCCAACACTCAAACCATAGAGTTGTCATGGAGGGCCATAAAACTAATTGAAAAAAGGCTCAAATCATCTAACATAGCCGACCATCTAGGCCTAGCCATATAACTTACCTCTTTAAGAGTTTAAACGTCAGGAGCCGATCCATTTTTTTTTTTTTTTTTTTTTTTTTTTTTTTTTTTTTTTTTTTAATGTCACAAAAAGTGTATCCCGGTAATAATTGAAAAAGAGGGATGTTTGCTTCATATTAAATGATGTTGTTAAAGGTTTGATATTTTGTTATTTGATACAATTTTGATTGTAAGTTTAGATTATATTTAACTGAATCATGTTTGGTGTTTATAATTTTTAAATAACTTAGTTAGGTACATAATTTAGGTTTTAATAAAATCTTTGCTAAAAACTTTTACTTTATTTGCTCCGACATGATAAATTGAATTACGAATAATCAATATTTATAAAAAATACGATAAATTATCGTTTAAATACGACCGATATATCAATCGAATTGATCAATAATTTTTCATTTGAAAGTTCCACCGGGCGTCTGCGAAAGTGCAGCCTACTTGACTTCTTTGACACAGTTTTTATTTCAACTATCGAAAGGGCATATGGATGAATGATAAACTAACAATTGCAAACATCGTTATTGGTGATGGACTTGGATAAGGAACTAGATCCCTAAGATGTGGTACTGTAGTGAAGATTAACTTAGACAGCTACGATTATTAAATTATTTATTGGAAAAAAGAACGCCCGATTATGGACAAAAGGAGATGGATAGAGAAGCTTAGCTTTTAAATGAATATAAAGGCTGGCCTTTCCAACAAACCATGGAAATCATATACTAGGGCAAGCTATTCATAATTATTCAGCATAACAAGGCAAAGCTTTTAGGAAATCAACCATGTTTGCCATTCGAAATTGAAATAAACAATAGTGAAAATGTTTCATTCCTGAAGTGAAAAAGTGAATTTATAAGCACATTTTTAGGGTTAAGTTACAATTTTCTCAATAAAGGAATTGAGTTATGATGGTATAGTTCCCAGCAATAAAGCTACTGTTTCTTAAAAAATATGTTACTTATCATAAGTTACTTATGAATAAGTTACTTTAGAATAAAAAAAAACAAGCCTACCTTTAGTGTCATCTAGATTGCAGTTGCAGGTCTCCTTTTCTGACAAATCTTCTTTATCTCCCTTGACCATTTTCTATGGACTATAACCGGGCTAGTTCTAAAATTAATTCTAAAGTCCATAAATCACACAAAGTAGCAATGAAAGCCGCACTTTCTAGCATAGCTTTGTCTCCGAACCCTTTACAAACAAAATACGGTGACTGACTGACCGGTTTTTGACTGCAGTGCAGACAGAACTGACATAACCTTGACTACGAGAGGCAACGAACAGCTGACTGCCTGCCCTAGCCCAGACTGCCTTGCGCCGAGCGCCGAGTCGTTGCCATGGAGATGGGGTCATCCCTTCCCCCGCGAGAACGGCGCGTCAAAATCGCCCACTGGAATAATTGGATAATGCGATTTTTGACTAATCCGCTTCGTGAGTCTTTGACTAAATGTGAAAACTACAACCATATTTCACATAAGTGCCTCGTAAAACTGTTTGTAATAGTAGTTAATATTTATTATAGGTTATTGGCAATAATGATTATTCCTTCTAAACTGTTGTATTTTGAGGCAAATAAAAATTCCTCATCTACAAGAGTCAGATCAAGTGCAGATTTCAGATGAGAGAATAAATAAATAAATTAATGTACCATAGATTGCAATAGATCTGCATCTAGTCTCAACTTTATATTTTTCATTATTTTTCAACTAAAATTCAAAATCCTTAATTTTGCTTCCTTAACCAAGCAGAAATCTTAAAACCTGTCACTATACTGTATTAGTGCCACTAAATATATAAGGTATACAATTGTCACAACATATGCTGCTCGAGTTTAATACAAAATCAGCATTAAAACTAAAATTAAAAAGGGATTATAATTATTTAAAATATTGTATGTTGTTTAGTATTTAGATAACACATTTACCAATTTTGTAAATAATATAGTTAGTTTAAATATGTCTCAGTATTTTAGTGGCATCTCATATTTAAGATAGATTTAGAGCAGACGGTTTGAATACCTCACACACACAACGGCACATATACACACACAGCTTCACCGAGGAATGGTCTGATTTTCCTGGCTTTTCATTGGACTAGAATTGTAGCGTGATGTACAATTGTGGCTATCCCTCTAGAATACATTGGGTACCGCGTCTACCCCCTCCCAAATAAATAAGTCAGTCTTGAAAAAGAACTCCCTCGGTATACGCGCTCTCGTTCGTCCTTGTTATTTCTCATCTCTATAAATTTCTTTCGGCCCCTGTGCCATTCTCTCAAGTATTGTTTGCTTGTAAATTACATTTCGTAAACTGAAAACTGTGCGAATTCGTTTGTTTCTCGTGTATTTTCCACCGCCGCGCCGCGTAGTGTCAGTGTCGTAATCGTGTGAATAAACTGTGATTGACCACCGCTTCTCACTCTCGCTTTAATTGGATGGACTAGCCCACAACGGACACCCAGATCGACCAGAGTCCCTCAGCAACCCCAGGCCTGGGTAAGCTCCCTCTCCCCAAGGACGCCGAGCAGCCATCCTCTCTACTTGTCCCTCATATTCGAACATATTGGCAACAAATGTTGAGTGAACGACTTTCTCGTTATTGTGTGACTAGAAAAAGGTCGGAACCCGAAAGAACAATTTTTATTTGAACATATTAAATTTCCGTAACAAACTACATATCCGGGAAAATTCAAGTAAATTCAAAATGACGAAAATGAGCATTGGCCCTTTGTTCTGCTACTAAAACATTAATTTTAAATAATTTTTCTCAATCGTCAAAACCCACTCAACATTGTAATTAATATAGTGTTGTAAAGGGGCAGCAAAGTATTACAGTAAAATTTTATAAACTTGAGGAAAACATTTTGAAAAATTAAATAGTCTCCGAGGTTACTGCTTAAATGTCCCCTCAAATCAATCATAGTACTGGCATTGACTATGTACACTAACGTGAGTAGACTTCTCATAGCATAAGCGTGTTTGAAACCAAGAATCAAGAATTTTATTCTCATAAAAAATACAATAATGTACATTGAGAACATGTCAGTAAACTTATTGTAATAAGTTATTTAAATCAAAACAAAATGCTCCTTAATTGCACTTAGACTATTAAAATGGTATACGGTATCTAGCTGGTAAAGTGACATAATGTTTTCAACAAGCATTTCTGGGCAATAAAATTCCATCATCGTAAAATTCCAATAATGAATAGTATGCTTTTGTAAAAAGAACTTTTTTTAAACTTCTTAAAAACTGTCTATTAAATGAGACATGTGGATTGTGTCTTAAAATTTTGTTAATTACTCTTCTAGTATTATAATCAGTAGATTTTTAAAATGTGGATGTTTTATGTTTAGGATAAGGGAGAAAATTCCTTCGGGTACCACATTTGTTTTCTAAGTTATGATGAAAAATGGATGGATTTTTTGAGTACCATTTACAAAGCTAAAAAATGTATAGACTTGGAAGTGTTAAAATGTTAGAATCAATGAAAAGAGGATTACAATGTTCTAAGTAAGATCTCCTATTTATTACCCTTGAAGTTTTTGTTTGGATCAAGAATATCCTATTGAAATTCTTGTTTGAACAACTACCCCATATTAATAGCCCATAATTTAGAACACCTTAAAAATTTGCAAAATAAACTTTTTTAAGCACAGAAAAATCCACGCAGTTTACCAATACTTTTAGAGAAAAACATATAGAATTTCCAATCCAATCCAATATAAGACAGCGCGATCTTCAGCGGCGTACATGGAAGTACAGGAGTCACAAGGTGTATAAATAAAAAAGAAGAGGTGTGTGCATAGCCAGCTGGTGTGACGTAGTTGGGCTCACCGCTAGCGCCGCGAGCGGCAAGCCAACGTATTAAACGTTTGCCTAATTAATTTTATTTTCATATTTCATGTTGTACTATCATATGATGTACAAATTATTTTTATGTTTTTTTCAAAAATGACCCAAATTATCTAGTAGGATAATTTAATTTAAATTAAGTATGTATCCTCAAATATTGGTTTAACAAATTATTTAGCACGATTGTAGCACAAATGAACATTTTTTGACTACATGAAATGAATGACATAATGAAACTTATGACATAAACTAATATATAGCCGATGTTGCTTCAGGCATATTTATGAAACGTTATTTTTGTCATTTTTTCGCGCTGACCCTGCAATCTAATGCTTGAAACGGCCTACAAGAACTCAGAAGATCTAGCATATTCTGATCGATTACTATGAAAAAGCAAAGTTGACTCTTAATCACTCATACGCACTCTAATCATACCCATCATATCCTCTCGCCGTTGTGCCGATCTCAAACTTACCACCTTTTAAAAACTCATTCAAACCCCATAGGCCTAACTGTCACGTAAATATGATATAATGTTATCGATTTTAGAATTCAACCTTGCTTTTTTTAATTTAACCAGTTTTTTAATTCAAGCTGTAGGCTTTTCTATAGCCTATATAATGTACGCTATATTTATAAACGGGCATATTGAAATAGACCCATGCATGTATAGCCTAATAATCGTCAGTTTCTTCATTACCAATAAATTAAATTTGCCTTATAATAATAATAAATTTTATTCCGCTGACAAATTTACATTGTATGGGAATTTACAAAAGTCTTTCTATGTGTTTCACAATTTAAAACTCACAATTCCAGATTTTTCAACAAGATAATTCATTGTTAATTCATTTCATACTCAAAACTTTTTTAGTCTTTCAATTATTTTTAATTGTTTTTTTTTTTTGTTTCTTCTTTCTTTCTTCCTTCTACTTCTTCTTCTTTCTTCCTTCTTCTTTCTTCCTTCTTCTTTTTTCATCTCTACATTTATTCACATGGTCTGTTTGCCTATTCCTTAATTTTGATTGGTTTTTAATTCTACTCTTCCTTCCTTGAACTTCCTCCTTTCTCTATGGTCTCCTTTTCAATTTGGGCGTCTCACCGAGAACAAAACAGACAAGGACGAAAGAGTGTGTAATATTTATGATTTTATTATTGAAGGCAATCATGTATATATTTGTTATTTATGAATAAGTTTATTATTATGTTATTAGTTTGTAAATTATCTATATATACATGATATGGACCAGGGTCCATCGGTGACTTAAAATTAAATAGAGTACTTTTTTTAAGTAGGCTACATACGAACTTTAACGAATGATGTTTTTATATCATTATCTTAAAAAAAATATCACGACGCTTTGGATTGTTCTCACTATGACTACTCTGCAATAGATTCATACCAAGAAAAAACTTGCCAAAATCAAATACTGCAAGAATTTTATATCTAACTCTTCAATATACCGGCATTGGAGGTTAATAAATTTTGTAAACCTCCTTTGTAACCTGGGCCAATGAAGTTTCTTCATTAAAAATCAAAATAAAAAATTTTCTGTTCCTTGAAAAAAATTAAAGAGTTTTAAGGATAAATCAAGACACATTTATTTGATAAATAAAACGATTTAATAATTAATTTAATAATTAAAGTACAGTCCCACTCAACTATACAATTTTAATAATTTAAAAATTCAGGTCAATTTGATAAATAAATACTTTAACATTTTCTAAAATAATGGTATGTAATAAGTTTTTTTTATATTAACGAGGATTTTTCTAACGCCGCAGTCACCATCTCAGTTTTTTATTTATTCACATCTTTATTTTCCGTGGTTCTGAAGTCACGATAAGCCGTTGGTCCACTTACATAAAACGTGCAGGCCTTTTAGACTATTATAACTGTCAGTTAATTGCTGATCGTCCTCCAAAAGCCATATGATAAATTATATATATTCTTATATGAGTTCTGCACCTACTAAGTGCCTTTAAAACTTCTTTTGGGAACAGCGATAATTAATAACGCATTTTCCAGCTTCCAGCATTATTTTGAGAACCTCGCCAACGATAACTCTTATACTGTTTGAATGAACCGAGCCGTGGTTTTCGTTGAAGTTGAAACATTCCTGCATTTCTATACCAACGACCCAAAACTGTTTTGTTCTGTTTGCAAGCTTCAACCGATTTTCGCAATATACTGTATTGACAGGGAATCCGTAAAACTGAATTAATCCGTGTATCACTGTCTCGGGATTTATTTTGCAACCAAACACGGAAAATTTTGGCCTTGCGGTTAAGAAAACAAAACAAAACATTTACTTGACAAAAGCTTATTTGTAAACACAAAAGTAAACAACATGACTTTAATGTGTTTCACGGCCGCTCGGAGCGCTAGCAGTGAGCCCAACTACGTCACACCAGCTGACTATGCACACACCTGTTCTTTTTATTTATACACCTTGCAGGAGTCATATGATAACTGTAAACTGTAAACCAGCTGAATAATAACAACATCAGTGGCAGCGACTCTGGCGCCGCATACACAAAACTTTCAAAATTTTTGCTCAAACTAAATGCATTGCTAAGGGTTAATACGCTAAGGGTTTTTTGTTCTGAGAACTCCTCCGACAATTTTCAACCGATTTTTAAGTTTTTGGTGTCCTTGGATAGGGCTTGGTCTGTAGTTGTTTCCGCCAAAAACTGATGAGGATTGAAAATAAATTGAAATCTCAATATTTTCCATTTAAATAACATTGTGATTGAGTAAAGCATTTTAAACATTTGTTAATAATCAGCTGTAAATACGTGTAGTTTTCTGTGATTACCGATATTCACAATATTGGATTGGTCAGATGTCATTGATTTAGAGCTAAAATTAATATTTGTAGTGTATCAAAATAAATTGCTCGATTTCGAGCAACACAGATACTAGTTTAATCTTATACTCTAAAACCAGCAGTGTTTGTATGAAGCAAAAAAATTTTTCTGTACCAGCGCTTTTATTTAGTTGTTGCATAATGGGGTTTTGGCTGTGAGGAATCATTTGGAGTTGGTCTTATGGCTGGGAGAAACACGGTTTTTGTCCTAGACTTCTTCAAAGTTCCCCTGTTATCCTAATGGGCATTTTAAAGCAGCTATTAAAGTTAACCAATAATCAGCTGATAGCTGCAGAAATAAACTTACGACTTTTAATATGTGGTTCATTAAATTGCAGCCCCTCTGGGCAGGTGAGTGAGTGAAGCGAATGAGCTCCTCCCACAAGTTATACAAGAGAACTGAGCAAATGCTAAGTCCGCCGGTACTTTACCTTAAAATGTGCAAAAAATCACAGTGTCTCAATATCAAAGAGTTTCCCTGATAAGACCTTTCCCCTACTTAAACCTCAGACTGGATTTTTTAAAATAAAATAACACGTTCGCTACCAGATGCCGCATGTATGCGGCAGTCAGGCCACTCCCTCAGCCCACCAACAAAATCATGGACTTCTCTGATAGACCGGTCCTAGTGGTTGTAACTTATGCCACAGACCACGAATAGAATCAATAGAATCTGTCCAAAAGTGTTGCTAACTGTCCAATCACGTCAGTGATCGTCCTAGCCACAGACCAAGCGCCGCACATATGCGGTGGACAATCCTGCAGACCTTGCCTAAACTATCTAACCTTTCAAATAGACTGCTCCAAAGAAATTTCGTATTTAGTATCAAGGAACCATTGCCGCAGATCTGCGGCGGCAGTCTATTTTAATGAGCCAAGCCGCCACAGATCTGCGGCTGTGGGGTTGGAGTAGAACTCGCCCGCCGCAAAACTGGGGTTGCGGTCTGTGGTTCCAATTTTTTTAAATTAGCGAACGTTTTAATTACAGTCTAGACATTACATTTTTCAATCAAGCCAATCAATCACTAACCAAAATCAGCTGATCAATCACTAATGTATTTAATTAGTAAGAGTTTAACATGTTCATATTTCATGTTTCATAGTTCATATTTCGTGTGAGTACAGTGAATATGGCTGACGAGTTACAAACATCATACAACCAATTAGATAAACATTTTATATATAGAACCTAAATATGTGCTCTTAATTTTGATATTTATGAGTATTTATAATCATAGTTATATCTCATGACCTACTTCCAATAAATTTATTTGGAAAAATATATTCACTTTAATCCTCAAATAATGAATTTTTAACATTCTAATAATTTAAACTTGTAATTTCCAGTATTTTCAACATGATTACACAAATAAAGTGAATATGGTCTTCATAGAAAATAATATACACAAATTTATAGAAAAAAATTTATATTTACAAAGACTTATAAAACTTAATTCTTAGAGATCACTTTTGAAAATATACTCCTATTTATCACAATCCTTGTAGTTAATATGATGCTTGACCTTATATCTTTACACTTTGAAAGTGGTTACAGCAACTTTTCTGTTCAACTCTGCAAGAATTATTGCACACTGTTTCAGTTTTTCTGCACTGAGAACAATTGGCTCCTCCTCCTCTTCTACTTCTCTAATAACTTTATGATGTTTCTTTTTCTTTCTGCCTCGTAGAACTTGGGCTTGAGGGTTGTTTGGAGGCCTCCCTCGTGGATTACCTGTACCCTGGCGTTTCTAAAAAAAAATGTATATATTGTATCAACTTTTGGAAACATTCTGAATAGCTATTTGAGTAATAAGAGCGTAAAGTACGTCATTGCCACTCGAGAATTGTATATGGCCACACAAAGCGTCAGCAGAGTATGGCCAAACAATTCGAGAGCGGCAATGACTATTTGCGCTCGTAATGCACACAAGATTTTTCCTACCAACATAATTGTTACATATTACATGTTTTATTGTATACAAAATGTCATTTAGATTATTTTTGATTTGTTTTTGTTGGAACATAATGTTAACTATCAAACATAACCTCAAACTAAAAAAGAAGCAATTAATTACTAAACGACAACAAAGAATAACAGCTGTAGCATGGTTTGTAATAACAGCTGATTTAAAATTGCTGTTTGATCTAGCGTGCGGTAAAGAATCATTGTCGCTCTCGAGCGGGAAAGAAATGGAAACCGGAAATGAACTGTTTTGCATAGGGGTTACAGGTGTGTCAATGCAATTACAGTAGACTCCCTCTTAACCGGCCACCTCGGGACCAGGACGCAGCCGGATAATGAATTGGCTGGTTAAACCGATGTTCATTCAAGAACGCCATCCCAGAATTTTATATGACCTAAATATAATTATTACTTGAAAAACAACCTTAAATACATTACTGTATATGATTTATAGCTAATATCCACCACCCATGAAATCCACAACAAACCTACACTAATAATAATTCGTTTCTTTATTGTGGTCTACTGGATAGTAGGCCCAAACGCATTGATTTCCGGTGGCAGTCACTTCCGCCCAGGACATTATAGTTTTATTGGTTTGGGAACGTCAATATGAAATAAAGTTGAATTGAATGATACATTAGATAAGAAAACTTAGTTTCCGGCCGGTTAAAGCGATGTTGAGATAAAAAATGGCCGGTTAAAAGATGTTATTTTGTGTCAGAGTAGGCCGGTTAAAGCGGAGACCGGTTAAAAGGTGGCCGGTTAAGAGGGAGTCTACTGTATTTCCATGCAGTGGTAGGTAAAATTAATTTACCATGCAATTTAAATTATAAAAACCCTATTGTAATAGTACATTAGGATACTAGTCCAGTAAGTAGGGTTTACCATGAAAGTATTGATAATAGTTCATATTTTGTGCGAGTACAATGAAATATGGCTGACGAGTTACAAACGTCATACAACCAAATTAGATAAACATTTTATATATTAAAGCGGCACAGACACTACACATGCACTGCACGCTGTGCAGGCACGATATGCTAAAAGCGGATGAACATGCTAGTGTATGGAAGTTTTCATGATAAAATGTATGTAAAATGGAATTGCCAAGCACGGCAAGCCAAAATAAAAGACTGCACGGCGTGCTAAGCACGTATAGTGTATGGGTCACTTAATACACAGTTGACACGCTACGCTCTCTACTATTTCAGTTAACCAATTTTCATCATCCAAAAGACAAAATAAAGCAAATTATTTGTAGATTTGCAGAGTTTTCATCTAATTCGCGACCACTCTTACATCCTACATAACTTCAAAGTTTCTATTTATGTGGAAGACTACAGCCCCCACACACTATTGAACATGCACCCTTTAATCACATAATCACAACAAAAAACACATCATCAAAACAAAGGCACTGGATGAGAAATCTAAATCGGTACTCATTCATAGTTTTCTCAACACCGGTACATCTCCAAAAATGATACACATATTGAAACTTCCAAGGAGATGGATTGTCTATAGCAACATAAATAAAACATTGAATGGTGCCTTCCAGAATGTCATCAACCAGGCCATTCCAGGCCCAGCTCTATGAGGAATGTACGCCGCAGCAAATGATAAGATTAATGTGCACAGGAAAAAGAGGTGTTTAGTAAGGTAGGAAATATCAACTGCAACTACACAAATAAATACTCTTTTTAAATTCATCAAAACTCCTTTTATAACATCTTCCAAGATTCTTACAAAAACATAACAACAAAAACAAAACCATGTGTTAACATCCAAATTACAACAAATTAATAAACATATGATTCTTTTGAAAACCTAATACAACATCTCCCCCTGTAAGAGGTTATAGGTCTAGTCTGTTTGGAGGCTTTACTAAGCGTCCTGATCTGGTTCTATTTCCTTCAGCTTGTAACGGTGCAATTCTCGGTGGTGATAAATTGCACGCTACAGCCTCGGACTTTGTTAGCACCAATTCCCTGGTTTTCCAGGTGCTGTGCGACCTTTGAGCTAATTAGAGTAATGGCCGCGCCACTATCTAACAGTGCTAGGAACTTCTTCTCATGAATTTTAATATTTACATACGGCCTATTATCCTGCACGTCAGTTAAAGCTCCAAAACCTTCAGGAACTATTTTTGTTGGCTCAATACATTGTTGCCAGTCGGAGGATTCAGATTTTATTTTGGACTCGACAGTCCTCCGGTTACGCGACGCGTTGCTCGAGCGGCATTTACAATCATCTGTTCTCACGCCCACGGTTTTACAGTTAAAACATTTAATTGTTTTCGGCAACCTACAGTCCCGATAAACGTGTCCAGGTTTATTGCAATTATAACACGTCACCGGAGAGCGAACAGATTGTTTCATCTGTCCATCCTGGTTATCTGCCGGCGCCGACCTAGATTGCTTATCTCGCGATTGATAAGCTGCAGCGCGGTTATTCCACCGCTGGCTATAGTTACCTTTGTCGTTTTTAATTGGATTATTATTTTTATAACCCATCTGCTTGTCATTTATAGCTTTTTGATCAGTGAAGTTTTCATTGTTTCCTAAAGTATTGACACTACGGTGCCCGTACGGCTTATTGTCTGACTTCCGCTTTCCTTGGTAGGCGGTTTCCGCTACCAATGCCTCGGAGGGGTGAGGGGGAGGTCGGTACAACGCCTTTTCACGCCAATAACTCTCAACGTGCTCTGCTTTTTTCAGCATCTCGTCCAGCGAGACTATTTCGTCTCGACTCATGGTTAATTTATAATCTGGCCTCATGTTGTTATAAATAACGTCGAGTTTCTCTTTCATTGAGTAGCCTCCACGCCTCCGCATTAAAGTCGTGATAGCGACAACAAAATTACGAAATGGCTCATTTTCGCCTTGGGTCCTACGCCTAATTTTCTCACCAAGGTTCCTGTTGTAACCCGGAGGTAAATAATACAAGTCAAAACTACGACGAAAATCTTCATACGTAAACCAAGAGTCCTTATTGTTGCGATACCATAATAGTGCCGCACCGCACAACAATTCCGGCAAAACTTTTAGAATACATTCGTTATCAAGGGAATACGCATCCTTTAATTCCTCTAAACGTTCTAAGAACGAAATCGGGTCTCTATTACCGTCGAACTTAACATTCCATTTCCGTACTAGCGTACACAATGATGCAGAGTCATTGTGTTTTAGGCCCGTTGATTCATGATTACTTCCTGATTGAACCGCGGTTGTGATAGGCTTATGCAGCTTACTATACACAACTCCATCGCCGGGAAGAGGCAAACTCGGGAAAATATTTTCACGCCTATCTGCGAGCGGAATATTTTCGCTTGCCCGGGCCTTGATCGCAAAATCCGCTACCCTTCGGCAAACATCGTCTACTGACACGTGAGGCGGCATACCCAACAATTGAACAATTTTTGCTATACCTTGATTTTCGGCCTGTTCCGGACGAGGTAGCGAATAAGTTTTAAATTGATTATCAGTCGGATTTTCAAAAAACCATGGATTTCCTGCTACGGATATAGCTCCCTCACTCGTCGGGGTTTGTTTGGATTTTTCGCGGGGAATACCATCCTTCCAAAATTTCGCAAAACGCCGTCTTGTTGTTTTGCAAAACTTTGAATAACAAACTTTGAATAACTTTGAAAAAACTTGATTATTAAATTTGCAAAACTCGTCCATTGTTCCAGACGTGTCTAATCCATATTTATTCATCTCCAACTTAAGTTCATCTTTAGTTAACGTCCTAATCCAACTAGTCCTAGGATCATCCTCGGAGGGTGATTTCCGTGAAAACGATTGAGTGTCAAGGGGTAGGCTTAGTGCGATAGTCGAGGGAATTGTTGTAACTACTGTACTATCAGTCTCTGGTATTGCCCTAGAAACCGTCGTTTTCGGGATCGTACCGACGCTAGTAGTCATAATGGAACTAGTTGTTTCACCAGTTGAACTAGTTGTTACACCAGTTGTTACGCTAGCTTTTTCTGATTTTGTTCCTTTCTCTCCTTTGTTTCGCACCGCAGAAGCAACGTAAAATGTCCTACATAAGAGCCGGAACCAAAGTCTAAGAAATAATCTAAAAAGTCCCATTTCAAAAACAATTAATTGCAATTAAATCCAAGTTTTCGGGCGCCAGCCACAATGGCAGAAAATAAAGAAATATAAAACTATCTTATTTCAGATAGCACACTACCTTATTCCAGATAGTAATCAACAGTCAACGCTTTTGACGATGATTTCTTCTTGAAATTTACAAGTCCCTAAGCCCTACACAATTTATTCAGTCCCTGTTCGGCAGCGCCATTTGTAAAGTCCCTGTTCGCGGCGCCATTTGTAACGGTGCAATTCGCGGTGGTGTTAAAATTGCACGATAAAGCCTCGGAATCGCTCAATCGGGTTAAATGTCTAGGGTTCTAAATTGATGTAACAAATTAATGTAATGAGCCCGATTGGAGGGCTCAGACGCACGATAAAATGAGCATCTAGTTCTCAAAGTCAATCCTTAGCTCATCATAACCCTTGAATTTGGAAAAACTAAATTTAGATTCCCCGGTGAAATTCTGATTAAAATAATACAAACTAAAATAAGCCACGCGGCAAAATGAAATAAATGAATTCTTCAACTAAAACGCAAGTATCAGGATTTCACCGTATAGCTATCGCCAATTAATAAAATCGGGTTTCTATTGAATTAATTTAAATTACAAACTATATAATATTCAATTTAATTACTAAAAGTCCAAAGGGTTTTCCGGGAGCTGTTTCGCCCCGGGCCTAACGCTGATAAAATATAAGTTTTATTTAATTGACAAGTACTTTTTATTCCCAGGGTTAGTTCGCCCTGGGCCTACAATGGACTGATGTAAATCGATTCGAAATGAAATAAAATATTGACTCGCTCCGGTCAACCACGCGGTCTACCGGCTAACCAAGAACTCTTCAAGAGTACGTAAAACGCTATTAAAATCTATTCCTTGTACGAATTATTTAATTAAGTTAAATAAAAGGAACATTTAATTAACAAGTCTGAATTATAAGGCACTACGCTGAAATGTACAATTACTATAATTGTACCTGAGCAAGAACGCTAAAGAATGAAAAAGCAATCACCTTGTCGGACGCCCGACGTGTATTTCAGTATTTTCGCCATTGGTTAACCCCGTGCAGCGGAGGAGATGCGGCGGGCTGTTCGCCAGGCCATCGACTGGTGGTGGACCTTGTCGGCTACTCGCCTGACGGAGGACTGACCGGCGCAGTCCATGGAGTCGGGACCGCGGGCCTCCTCCCCACCACCGCCGCGCATGCGCAGCACGGTCTCCAAGTAAAACTCGTAACAGCTGATTCCAACCGGGCGGCCACGTCAGCTGATCCTCGGAGGCGCGCGAATTCAAATCGCCCGAACGCTCGCTTCAATTTAGACCCTTACAAGCTTGTTCAGGTGATGTCACATTTGTATCCGATACAGGATCTGGGACTCTGACAGCTTTCGGGGATTCCTTCACATTCAATGGATCTTACGGTTCAACTGGTATAAGATGTGTTCTATTTCTTCTTAGATCTCGATTGCTTGTCTTTAACCAGTATGATCTTGGTTCCTCAGCCTTTCGGTCAACCACTCCGTACTTTCAGTCGCTATTTATCCATACTCGCTCCCCCCTTAATAGAGGTCTGAGATCCCTTACTCCGTGTCGACGGTCAAAATTCCTCTTGTAGGTATTCTTCCTCTTTTCATCTTTTACAATGAACTCATCATCCTTCTTGCCATTCAATATCATTGGGTGAGTAGGAATGCAATCACGAAGCTTGCGATTCATCATCAATTCTGCAGGACTTCTATTGAAGTCTGGAATTGGTGTGTTTCTGTAGGCTAGTAATGCCATGTACGGGTCCTCTTTATTCTTCTTTAGAATGAATTTAGCTATTTTAACCGCCGCTTCAGCCGCTCCATTTGATTGATGAAAATGTGGGCTACTCCGAATTAACTTAAACCCATATTGTTTTGAGAAGTTCTGAAATTCTGATGTTTCAGTAGTCTGAAACTGAGTCCCGGAATCAGTTCGAATTGTCTCTGGAATCCCATATCTTGAAAAACAGGACTTGCATTTTTCTATAACTTCATAAGATGTAAGATTTTTCAACGTTGAAATCTCGAAGTACCTCGAATACAAGTCTGTCAAAGTGATGAACCACTTATTATCCAGCTTAAATAAATCAACGGAAATATTTTGCCAAGGTCTGTCTGGAAGCTTTGAAGGGATAAGAGGTTCCTTACGATTACTTGAATGTTCTCTACAGATGTCACATCGCTTTATGTACTGCTCTATTTGAGTCGATATTCCAGGCCACCATAGGCAACCTCTTGCACGTAGTCGGCTTTTCGTAATACCTAAGTGACCTTTGTGAATTCTATTTAGCATATCTTCGTATAAACAACGTGGAACAACTAGTCTTTGTCCTCGAAGCAAAATATCTTCACAAATAGACAATTCATCTCGCACATTATAAAAAGGTGTCAGAGGGCTGTCATGAGAGGGTTTTTCCCAACCGTTTTGTATATTCAACATGACAGAAACAATCACAGGATCTTCTTTCTGTTTCTGACGAATCATCAATACATTTTCATCAGTAGTGGGCAAGGTTTTAATTATGGTCTGAATATATGCAGCAGTTTCATCTTCCAGTTCCTCTCGATCTTTACAGGGAAGTGGGTCTCTGGAAAGATAATCTGCAACCCCTATGATTTTCCCAGGTGTATACACTACTCGGTAATTATATCTCAAAAGCCGTAGTCGAAAACGCTGGATACGAGGTGAAAGGTCCGATAATGGAGTAGTTTGAAGTAGTTGTACAAGGGGTTTATGATCGGTTTCAATTGTGATTGACTTACCAAGAATGAAGTCCTCAAGTCTGGAACACCCCCAGGTCACTGCCAAGGCTTCCCTTTCAATGTTTGCATAATTCATTTCACTTTTAGTAAGTGATCTAGAACAAAAATACACTGGACGAAACTCGTCTTCTTTTCGTTTTCGCTGCAAGAGCACAACGCCTAACCCACGGGTAGATGCATCACAAGACAACATAGTTTCCGCGTTTACATCGTAATATGCCAATGCATTTTCTTGCTTCAAAATGTTTTTTATTTGTTCAAATGCCCTATCTTGCTCGACTCCCCAAATAAACTCATTTGACTGTTTCATGAGATCATATAGTGGCTGCATAACGGCATTACTATTTGGAATGTACTTCAAAACAAAATTTAAAGTACCAACAAACTGTCTCAACTGTGAAACATTGTTAGGTTTACTTAAACCAAGAATAGCTGCTACTCTTTCACTATCCGCCTTGATTCCATCTTCTGATAAATGATGGCCTAGAAACTTGACCTCACTTTGACAAAATATCGATTTTTCTTCATTCAAAACAAATCCCGCATCTTGAAGTTTAGCTAAAACCTCCTTAAGACATTGGTCATGTTCGTCCTTTGTATTGCCTTAGACCAAAATGTCATCAATATGGAAAATCACATTTTTCTGTCCACTTAAAATTTCCGACTTCCGTTTTTGGAAAAACTCCGGGGCTGATGAAATTCCAAATGGTAATCTGCAAAATCTAAAACGACCAAATGGTGTTAAAAATGTAGTCAAGTCTTTAGAGTCTTCCGCTAACTTGATTTGCCAGAATCCATTTTTGGCATCAAGTTTCGAAAAATATTTGGCTCCTGTCAACAGACCAAGTTCATAATCAATTTTGGGTAGCTGAAATATTTGCCTTTTAACTCCCAAATTAAGCTTAGTTAGATCGACACAAATTCTCCATTTACCAGTTTTTCCTTTAGGTACAATCACCATTGGTGATACATAGTCCGTGGCATGAGCAACAGGTTCAATTACTCCACGTTCAACCATCGCATTAATTTCTTTTTCAACTTCATTTCTAATAGGCAGAGGTATGCACCTTGGTGTAGTAATTGCATAGGGTTGAGCATCTTCTCTCAATTCAATTTTGTATTCACCTTTGAGCTCACCCATCTCCCGAAACAATTTAGAAAATCTTTCTTTCCACTGTTGAACGTCAGGTGTAATAGTGTTTATGCGTCTTAAAAGATTCATACGTTCAATTCCCGGTCTACCTAGTAAAGGTTTCTTCAAATCTTTTATAAAGTACACAGTTTCAGTTACACTTTTGTCCTTGTAAGTCATTGTTAGAATCTGTTTTCCTACTACATCAAGTGGTTTTCCTCCGGCTCCCACCAAAATTTTTGAAGTTTTGTATAAAGGTTGATTCGGTTGAACACAGGAAGCCGGCATTACCGTTTTGTCAGCTCCAGAGTCAAGCTTAAATGTATACATGCTTCTCCCTTCAAGGCATAATTTTACCGTCCATACATCATCCACCTCGTCATCCATTGATATCAGACCAATGAAATCCTCATTATCATAATTACCACAGTCATCTTCACCTGTTGAGTCAATGTTATTAACTCTCTTCTTTGGTCCATCACCGACGGACTTACACATCTTAGCAAAGTGTCCACGTTTCCTACAAATATTACAATGAGCCTCTAAAGCTGGGCATTCCCTTTTATGAGGGTACCTTGCACCACACCTCGTGCACCCAATGTTTCCTGCACTTTGAGTTTTGAATTGATTTCTGACAACCCGTTTTTGATGGACTCTATTTACTTCATAGCCTTCGCCTGAAGACCCTGAATGTTTCTTCAATTCTTCATACTGACGTGCTTTATTTAAAGCCTTTTCTAGCGTCAAATCCGGATCTAGTTGAAGCTGATCACTTAATCGCTTATCCATAATACCCACTACTAACTGATCACGAACAAACTCCTCTCTCAGTTCTCTGTAATTACAACGTTGACTCAATGTATGTAGATCAGTCACAAAAACGTTAATTGATTCTCCGTCCTGCTGTATCCGCTTGTGAAAACGAGCTCTCTCATAAATCACATTAACTTTAGGTAAAAAGTGCTCCTTAAACCTTTGGACCAGTCTTTTATAAGAATTCCTTTCATCATCATTGAAGGATAAGAACACCTCCTCTGCTTGAGGGCCCATGTAATAAACCAATGCATTTATTTGCTCATCATCACTTTTCTCATGCAAATTAGACAAAGTCCTAAATCTTTCAAAACGTCTTAGCCACTTATCAAAACCACATGGGTCCTTAAAATCAAATTGCTCCACAGGAACTACAGTGTTAACAGCCATAGCACTTGTAGCACTGGTCATGTTAATATAATGGGTTCAGTGGCAATCACCTCAGTCTGACTTAACAGCAGTGTATTTGTTGACACCCATGATTTGCCAAAACGCTGCCACCATGTTTAGTAAGGTAGGAAATATCAACTGCAACTACACAAATAAATACTCTTTTTAAATTCATCAAAACTCCTTTTATAACATCTTCCAAGATTCTTACAAAAACATAACAACAAAAACAAAACCATGTGTTAACATCCAAATTACAACAAATTAATAAACATATGATTCTTTTGAAAACCTAATACAACAGAGGAGTTTTATACTCTCCTGTATTGTCTTGGATTTTACCATAATATAAACAAAGTACATAATTTGGTGTAAAGCATGTGTTTATATGCTATATTTTAGATTTTAATGAACTCTGGCCTTCATACCATTAGTTTTCAAAATGTTTTTGGGTTGATTGTTTTGGACAACAATGAAGAAATCAATTAAATATTATTAAAGATTAAGGATAGTCGTAGGTTGATGATTTTACAAAGACCCTACTTTCATTACAAGGAATAGGTTGCACTATGCAGAAGAGAACAGTTTGCATAATCCACATAACAATACCCCTCTTGATAACTTAAACAAAACCTCCCGTTAACAATAAAGCTATTTTTCCCCCTTAGCCTGTAGGGAATGGTATGCTATTTTCCTAAGGTGTAAAAATAAGTCTAAACTTGTTCGCATTGTTGCAAATCAGAGACAGCAGATCGGCGCACTTCACTCAATATCTGAGATTCAACAGTTGGATCCTAAGCAAAATGAATAAAACCTTATTAAGGTGCCATTGTTAATTAGGAATTAACTCAAAACCATGACTAAAAAATTTGTTGCCACAACTGGTCTAATAGAACTACAAAGCTATAGGTACAAGGCATCAAACCCATTCATTCATATTTTCCTGAAAAGCCTAGATTAATAACAAAGTCAGTCTTAGACTATTTTTTAACTGATTCACTTTGACTAACCTTTTTAGTTTTCTTTTCAAATTCTGATGCATCATAGTAATTAGGCTTTTCTCTCTTAACTCTCGAGGTTCTGCGGCTAGCACCCGGTGCATTTGGGTCTTCAGAAGTAGAAGCATCATGCAGTAGGGCCAAGCTGGCTCGCTTGGCCTCGTAGAAAGAATGCTTGCAGTCAGGATTGGGACAATTCTTGGAAGCTACTGCAACCTGCAAGCAAAAAACGTAGTAGCCTATGGTACTTTTACAAATCAAAAATAAAATATATTCAGAGTAAGTATAAGTTATAGGCCTAAATGAAAAGGAATTTCTAGATTATTTTATAAATAATAAAAATATTTATTTGCCATATAACAATTTACATTAATTGCATTGGCATTACAGGGCTAATACCAGTATGTAAAGCATGTTAAGCTATGAGTTAAACCAGTACCAAAGGAGTTGGCCTATTCGACATTACTAAATTTAAACCAAACATGAAGTCACCGAAGAAATACAAAACAATACTATTAAAATAGGCTACTGCATCTACTAGCTTTTTGGAACGTCTCGCACAGGAAGTCACTCTATGATTAAAAATGGATAGTATCCTTTGATTTTCCTGGAGGTAATTTGGTCATGTACCGCTAGTTTTATAAAAAACATTTCTTGGAATTTCTAGCTACCCCTTTTGCACCACAACAAAAGCTTTCATTAGGCGCAAAGCTGCCAGCTCACTCGCTAAACAGATCAGCTGCCACTAATCAGACTTTAGCTGCCACGTTGGTCATATCTAAACAGCAACTAACTAGGCCATTTTGTGCCTGTGCCACAGCCTTACTAATATCAAAAGTAATATTTTTTAATATATTATTATTTTTAAGCATGGGCGGAGTTTCGGGGGGGCCTGGGGGGGCCGGGCCCCCCCAAAATTTCAGAGATCTGATGTAAAAAACCTAAGTTTAGAAGCTGAATGATTATCCATTCAGCTAACGGTCAAAGTTTTATCTCACTTTAACTAACTCTAAAAATAACACTATAATTTAGATTCTCGTAAATGAAACACTGTTTGTGCAAATTACTAAGTAGGGATATTTCGTAGATCGCCAAGGGAAAATTATAGGCCTAACCTTAGGCCCTACAGTTGGCCAAACTGACTGTCAAACTCAGGTGGGTAGGCGCCCGGCCCCGCTACGACTACGAGAATACGACGCTTAAATGTATCTTAAAAATAGCTTTGTGTATCTTTACACTTTGAATTAACGATGTAAAATTAACATGATTTGCAATTATTGCAAATTTTCTATACATCCTTGTGTCACTAGACTTTTTGTGTATCCGTAGGCTACTATCGGCAGAATTTAACATCAGTGTCACGTACTCATGAGTGATAAGTGTTCGGCATTGAAGACTAGCGATCCCTAGTGCTGCAGAAACTTAATTTACTTGTTTTTACTGTAGATGCTGGCGGAGGACAAATCATCCGCCCTTCAAATAGTGCGTTTTACTTGCTATTCCATTCATAATAAAAACGGGTTTTGCTATAAGGGTATCTTTAAAGTACGTCACCAAGCTTCATAATATGGTTAATTGGATCAAAATAATCAAAATACTTAAAATTATAAAGGTATATCTTGAAATATATTTACCTATATATCCACAATTTTGTTTATCCCACTTAATAATTTTTATTTTGGGATTGTTGTTGGAACTTCTTGGAATGAACCTTTATAATAATATTACTTAATGTCTATTTTTGCCTCATAAATGAACATTTTAAATTTTAAACCCAAATATATTAAAACCAGTATATTTGATCAAAAATGTACATGGGGAAACAGTTTTAACATTTAGTTATCTAACCAGTTACGAATGATATCAAGTTCGCAAGGATCTGACGACAAATAAAGGAGTTATTGTGATTTTTTAGCCAAGGTACATTGATTTTGTATTAATGTATATTTTTAATGAAAATTATGGTTATTTTAATACAAAAATCACAATAACTCCATTATATGTTGTCAGATCATTACGATCTTGGTAGAGCCTATATCATTAGTGAAATAATTAAATTTTAGAGCTTTTTGTTTTTTGTAAAACTTTACAACCTACACGTTTTAAGAAATTTGAGATTATAATTTTAAAATTACCGCTATTAAAAAAAAATCCACATAGTAAAACAAAATGTATTTTTATGGACATTATGATTATTAAGTGGAAAAACAATATGGCGGATTTCTAGGTAAATATGCATTTTAGGATATGCCTTTGTACAAAATATTTTGCTTATTTCGTCCCAATTACCCGTATTATGAAGTTTGGTGAGGTACTTTAAAGACACCCTGTATATGATTATTTAAATCAAAATGTCGTGCATCTACTACATGGACAATCCTTTAGTTAATAAATCATTAAAACAGTTCAAACAGGTAATCACTTATTGGGAGTCTATAAACAACGGGAGCGCTAGTGCAGTTCATCCCCATTCCTGGGATCCATAAAAACTGACCGAGTGTCATGACTGAATTTGTATCCCCAAAATACTTATATCAGACTGTGCTATTTACTTCAAACTTCGAAGTTTGAAGTGTTTACTTCAAACTTCGAACGCCGCAGCTTGGTTAAAGATGGCTGTCAATGTGAATGAAGAGGATATTGGTATTACATTATTTTATCACTGACCCCTGTTGGCCCCCCCAGCAATCAGAGGTAAACTCCGCCCATGTTTTTAAGTACCTTATATACTTTTCTTTTGGGAACCATAGACTATGTTTGACCACATTATGATGAAATATTATTAAATAAATATGAATATAGAGCCTAATATCTAGGCCTCATTATTTTATTTTTCCTAGGATAATACTTTTTACATGATTTTTTGTATGATTTGTTAACAGGTTTTTTCTATCCTAATCTGTGTGTGACAATATAAGTTAACGTAATTTATGCCTTTTTTAGATTTGTGGTTGTAGGCTCTAACAAAATATTTGATCAATGCAGGGGTGCCCACGGGGGGATTGATTTGCGCTATCGGGCCAAAATTTGGGGGGGGGGGGATTTGCGTGATCTAGCGGGGATTTTTTTTATTTTGGGGGGAATAAAGAGAAATATTATTCTCATATTTTTTTAACAGAAAAGAAGAGTATGTTGACTCAAAATTGAATTAAAAACTATATAAGAAATATTAAGTACGTTAAGAGCCCTTTCTAGTTTAAATTTTATAGTTCCTACAACCCTACGATGCAATCTTGCATGGTGTACGGAATGGCAAAAATGAAAATAGTTTAAAATTGCCGAGATTATTGCTCATTTTGTGGTAACTGGTGACCAAAACTCACCATCTAATATAGATTATAAATACACCTTGTGTTGCCTTTATGTTCAGATGATCCTTTAAATCTGTACATAGAGAATTCCTGTATAGACGGCAAGTATTTACTCATTAGCTCACTTTGTAAGTAGCCCAAACAAGCAACCTCGGTGACAGTTTCAAAACTGGCATTCGGGATCTTATTTTGTAAAATGTTAACGAAGATATATTTTGTCATTGAGCAGGAGGGGTTTAACTAAATTCTGTATTCTAATTTAGCTTACTGCTACATTAGGAATAAACTAGTTTTATTTTTAGGTTGGTTTATCATACTTCTATTTAAATCCAACTTATACAGTTCGGTTCTAAATTAAAGAGAATTCTAATAACAGAAAAACTTTAATGAATAATTTCATTCAAAAATATATACCTAAGTTTAACAAGTAACTTAGAAGTTTATTTTGCTACGGTTGTCATTCTTTCCGTATAAAGGAGTCCTGAACAGACCTTTTGGGCTATGCACTTTTCAGACGGCAAATTGCAAACGCTGACCTTGGGTACTAACAACAGGACGGAAAACCTCTGTTTTGCATGCAGTATGATAAAATATTATTTTTTAACATTACATACAGGCAGAAAACCAAGCCAAATATAAGACTACATTTTAAAACATAAATTTAGTTTATTACAACCTATACACACTACAGTGTTAAATATGTATGCAGATTGATATTTTTTAACAGATTGTATAGTTGGTTGCACGAGACGTGAGAGAGTCCGCCAGAATTTGTGCTACATATGGGCAGGTTGGCTATTTTTTACTTTGTCCCGTCCACATAGACTACTGATCTGTGCGTGGATCGTATTAGACAAAGTAAGGGGGTGAGCCGCTACAGTACAAGGTGAAAGGTACTGATAAAAGTCACTGGCAGAACGCGGATTCGAACCCACGACATCGCTGCCATGGTCCCGCAGTTGGGCGGGCTAACCACTACGCCACCGACTCACCAAAATATAATATTTTGAGTTTAGGGGTAAGGAAAATTTCTAAATGAGAATGAATAATTTTAAAATTGTGTACTTTGTGCTATAAGGCCTCTGTTCCAAAAATTTATTTGGTACAATTCCTCCATAAAGGCTCCAGTAACACACATAATCAATTTCAGTCCTGGTGTCCTTTCCTTTTTGTGTTCTGATCAATTTGCTATACTCGACCATAAAAATTCCATACGGTACATATCACATGAGCCACCGGAGCTGTGAAAAATGTGTTCTTATTTACTACTTAGACATTATTACTCGGCCAAAAGGTTGGCCACAATTGAAATAACTTACCAACTGACCATTTTAAGGTGTTAAAAAAATTAGACTGTAAAAATTTAATGTAATTTTAATTTTATATTTTTACCATCACAAGTAGGCCTATATGAAATAAACTTGTGTAGGCTAGTTAATGAACTTGGATAAACTCAATAATTTTTTTATTTAACATAAATTGAACTTGATAATTGGGTTTAATTTAATTTAGTTTAAATATTATATGAAGTTCCCATAAAGAGGTTAACGGTTTCTTTCCACTTTGTTTCTCAATAACAAAATTATAAGTTAGGCCTACTGTGGTTTAGCACATTTTTCAAGTAAATGTTCAATAAATATAAAAAAATTTATTTGATATAAGTTGACATTTTGAACGTTTATTTGACGTTTAGTCAATATTCTGCGCTATGTGGGTTAGCAAAATATTTTGTTGGAAATACCAAATTTTATAACCAAAACCATTTTGTTGATCCAAACCATTGGTTTTGTTGGTTTGACCAATTTATTTGGTTCCTGCAACAAAACATTTTTTTTGTGATTATTTAAAACCATAATAGACTAGCCTATGTCAAACGTATTTTAGGATTGATGTAACTTTCTCCCGACAGCAGATATTGCTGCAGACAGATTTGGGGTGTCTGCAACAAAATTTTGGTTCCCCAAAATGTTGCAGACGAAGAATTGCAGACTAAATGTTTGTAACTACAGTGTAAATTCGGCTTTAGGAATATTTTTAATGGTACGATCAATCCATCAAGACTTTCATCGTTTTCTATTTATAAGGAGCACACAATAATTAGCTTAATTAAAGGATGAAATTATAATAATATTGGTGTCTAGGTAAATATTACTAACAGGTAAATAACTTATAGTAAAACATCAATAGATAAGACAAAATAAACATTGCATTGAGTTATTTAGTGTTTTTGTCACTAGTTTTCAACTTTGGCACACCTGACCAGGAAACATACGGGCTGTAGTCTTGACTGGGGGGTCAATTGCTACTCGTCTCTGATTGGTTGGGCGTGTGCTCGAGACTACTGGGTACCATGCGCCTTTTCGGCCAAATGGCTTGCCCCCACACCAGGTATTGTCAGCGGCCTTGGAGTAGGCTAACCTTTAATCAACTCAATGTAAATTTGTGTGGTAAAAACAAATTTATTAATATTGATAATAGCGATGGAGTCGAATAACAAACTTTAACCCATAATTTTCAAAATCCCATAATTTTTATAATAGACACAAATTCCATAGGGGTTTCCTAAGTTGATAATGATAACTTATAGCCTGACCTTAGGTCATCTCAGGACATGTGACCAGATGTCGTCAGTCTGTTGAGGACAACAACAATTTGATGTCAGAAGACTTTAATGCAATGGGCAATTCTTTTCCTGACTAGGCTTAGGCCAGCAAAACATATATTTGGGGGCGAAACTTTGTAATCCGACTCCACCATTATTATCGATGTGGAAATTTTGATATTGCGATTATTTGATAGGCCTAGTTGTAATTGTCTGAGTTTAAAAGATACACATAATACAATCATATGGTAATTTATTTATACTGGTACTCATAAAAATAATCTAAACTAACAATCTAACCGTACACTTCCGTCACTTCTATTAACAGCGATACAACAACAAAGCAATGGTGTTTGGAAACATTTAAAACGCTCAATAGCAAAGAAACCTTTCTGATTCGTATTTGGTAGCATTTGTGTGATGCCATTTTAGGTCTAACAAAGTCTATTTCTTTTTACAATTAAGATACCTAATACACACTAAACTTGGGTAAGATAGGCCCTAGTTTATTTTGTGTTGTTCTTTGATAATGTTACAGGTTACATTCCCTAAAATTTGTACCCGTTTTTGTGATTACCCACGGAATGCCAACAAGAAAATACCTAGCAACAAAATTAATCAAACCTAGGAGAAAGTCACAAGTATCTGCAACTCAATTAATTTGAATATAAACAAAGATAAAACAACACATATAAATTTTACACTGAACAATAGGAACAAGACAACTGAAAACAACCTCACCATTCAATCGGTAAACTCAACCAAATTTCTTGGGATAATAGTTGACGCAAACCTAAATTGGCAAGAACACACTGATTATGTCTGCAAAAAACTCTCCACAGGAAATTATGTAATTAGGCTAGAAGAATAAGAAACTTGACTAACGAAGACACTGCTCTAATAGCCTACCACTCCCTGTTTGCTTCACATTTAAGATATGGACTGGCTGCCTGGGGATCAGCTTCAACCAGAAACATTGAACGAATTCTCATCCTACAAAAGAAATCCATCAGAACAATTCTCCGTTTAGATCCACAGGACCACTGAAAACCTTTCTTTTCCAAACTTAATGTCCTGACAGTCATCTCCCAGTATATCTTTGATACCATTGTCCTGGCCATAAATTCCTCAGCAACCTTAAGACAAGACACACACACACATACAACACACGTAATAGAAACAATATAGACCTTGCACAGCACAGACTAAAAAAAAACCAGCAGTACACCGTTATACACAGGTTCTCACTTTTACAATTTACTCCCAGACCATATCAAACTCATAGACAACAACAAAACACTATTCACTGTACCGGTACTCAAAAAATACTTGACTGATAGGCCTTACTACTCGATTACGGAATACACAGACAGCCACACATACCAACACATTAGGGCCACTTAAGCTCACTTCGAGAAGAGGAGGAGAGACTGACGATTCCCTGATCACCTGATTGCTGCGAAGACACCGGATGTAGGATGTAAGATGTATTTTCAGTTAGGCTACTTGTGTGAAATAGGCCAAGGCCTATCTTAGTTTTATTGTCAAAAAAGCTATTTTTAATTATATTATAACCAAACTAAATCAGATTAATTGTATCATCGATAGAATAGCAATATTATCGCAATATCGAAATTTCCACATCGATAATAACGGTGGAGTCGGATTTACTAGGTTAAATTAAGACTCAAAGTTATCTTATGAGTGTAGGCTAGGCTTATCTGAACGACTAACCTGTAATCCACAAAACGGACAATTCTTCTTAACAGTTATCTTTTTGGCCATTTGTACTCTCTCAGAATTTCAGAAAACAAGAAAACCAGAATCAAATTTGCCAGACAAATAATTACAAATCCATGGCAGGACTAAATTGTAATTGGTAGATAGATAACTGATAAACAAACAAAAAGACAGACAGTGATGAACTCAATTGACTAAAAAAATAATAAAGTTCATAACAACAACCGACTAGCAGCAGACTCTGAGCAACAGAGTAGCACCACTTTAGTATCTAAAGTCATTGGTTGTATAATGGTGCCATCTAAGAAATCTAGAATGTAGATTTCTTCTACATTCTAGATTTCTACATCTATATATATAATTCCGTAAGCAAATCGGTCCCCACGAAATATCTCGAGTTAGAAGAAAGATAGGGTAATGTACGATGGCTCATTTTAAAGCTTGAGGGCCAAGGACGCAAGGAAAAATACCAGAATCGTCAAAAGTTACATTGGCTTCGCCCCATTGGACCTTGAAGTTCTAATGTTAATCTAATGGGAAGAAGATTTTTAGACCTACACGTGTGATTTAAGCAGATGATCCAGTAAATAATTTTTATCATAAACTCAGCTGGTTATTGAATAGATATTTTGAGTTAAGATAACCATATATAACTAGGAATACGCTCCGATGTCCGTCCCGTACAAGAATTTTTTACTCACTTTTTGAGTTATTAAGTGACGCTTTTTATGGGTTTTTTTAGGGAGAGGTAAGAAAAATGCATTACGCACACAGGTGGCAAGTCTGTAGTGTGGGGCTCCCCTAAAAATGGGTTTACCCACTAAAAAACCTCCTCTTCTCTTTAGGATTCTAACCTAGAATTTTTTATCACATTACGTCAGGCTAGGCCTAAATTTAGCTAACGCCGGTGGGGCTTACTCCTTATCCAGCCACTCGATCAAGGGATCTGGGCCACTTCGCGCGGTCCAGATCGTTTTCTTTTCCAGGAGGATGCCCCGGACGAACTGTGATAAACAATCCCAGTTTTCCTCATCCTCCAAGAACTTTTGGCAGACCGAGTCCACCGAAAATGCACCAAAAAATTTGTGTGGCCTTCAGGCGGGGCCCTTCCCAACGGGGGCAGCAAAAGAATGTGTGTTCCTCATCGTCGGGAACGCCCGAGCAATAAATGCAGTCCGGTGAACCGGTCTTGCCCATCCGGTTCAGGTACGACCGAGATAGCCGTGAATTGTCAAGAATTGGCTGCCGTTCCACCCATGGTTGGACGTGCTTGATAAGTCGCGCAGTCCATCATCCTCGGATGTCGTGCTCCCAGCTGTGTTGCCACTGCTGGAAGGTTCTGGAGCGCTCTTCTGCTCTCGCCGTGTCCTTTTAATCTCGCCTTGTCTCTGATAAATTGCCTTCCTCTCTCCTGCCAAGAGCTTAACAGGGATAACTCCGGCGACCACCAGGACGGCAGGCTTGGACACTGTCCGGTAGGCGGAACACACCCCGAGCGCCGCTCGACGTTGAACCCGGGCGAGTCGCAACCTGTACTACTCTTTATCGAGAGCGTCTGCTTACACCTCTGCTCCATAAAAAAGCACGGACTGAACCGCGGACATCAACAGACGTCTTCTGCTGGGTCGTGGAACCCCGACATTGGCCATCAGCCTACTAAGGTAAGTGACTACCTTAGCGGCCTAGTCCGCCGTACGGAATATCTGATCCCTCCAGCTTAACTTGGTGTCCACTATAAGCCCGAAGTACTTAGCAGCACGAGTTGATTGGACCACCTTCCTTCCCACTCGGAACGGAACGACGGTCGCCATCCTCTTCTTCGTAAGGATCACAATCTCCGTCTTACGGAGAGTACGCGAGAGAGCGTGATCGAACATCCATGTGTTGACCACACGCATGACTCGGTTCAACTTTAGTTGGGCCAGCTCAACGTTGCGTGCGACAATGAGAGCTGCAACATCATCGGCGTACCCAACCAAAGTGGTTTCCTCAGGCATCTCCAACCTCAGGAGGCTGTCATAGGCAACGTTCCAGAGATCCTGGCCGAGTATTGAATCTTTCACGGCACCAGAAGTGACTTCCATCGTCCACGTTCCGTCCCTTGTGTCGTAAATCAGGCTTCGAGAGCGGAGATAATCCGCAACAAGATGAGTCGCAACAGATATGCAGGAACGCGAATGGTGTTGCGAAGCGCATCCAGCATATCGACCCACCTCGCCGAGTTAAAGGCATTCTCAAAGAAGCACTACTTAGCAAGAGAAATGGTCGTGGCTCTCGGCTCTCTTCACAGCTCTCTGGACTTCGGTGATAGCGTCAATCGTTGACCGTCCCTTTCTGAAGCCGTACTGACGGGGGCATAAGTACCCAGCAGCTTCCATGGCAGACGTCAGGCGGGAACGGATCAGCTTCTCGGGCAGCTTCCCAGCCGTGTCCAACATGCAAAAAGGCCTGTGGGACGACGGCAGCTCGGGATCACCTTTGCCCTTGCTGATGAGTACAAGTCTGGCGGTTTTCCAGGGAGCCGGAAATACCCTTTCTACCAAACAGGCGTTGTACATTCTCAACAACAAATCAGCATTAATTAAAAATACTTTCTTTAAAGCCTCGCTGGGAATCCGTCCGGGTCAGGAGCCTTGTTGCTCTTTAGGGAGAGAACGGAGGTTTCCATCTCCATCGAATGTGAAGAGTGGAACGTCATCTAACCGTCCAAAGTCAACCGGCGTACATCCTAGGCCTAGCCTACAAATACAAACAATGATTTTAGCTAAGACCTCAAAACAAGCAAGTAACTTAATAATAATTATGCTTATAATATTAAAGGTAAATAGATTGTAGAGCGAAAAAACAATACAATATAAAATCCATGATTGCAAATTAATAAAAATCAAGTAATGTAAGTATTGTAGAATTACGCTTACTTAACACTTAATGCATATTTTGTTACCTGAGACATAGGCTACAATGGCACAACACATTCTAATTAGTTGTTCAATTTAAATCTTTCTCCCAAATAGATATTTGTTGTATCCCATAAATTAGTTAATCGCATAATTCCGTACGACAGCAATTCATTCCACATCAACATGCCTATCTTTTTGTATAATTAATAATTTCAACAAGTAAACATAAGTGTTGATCTATTTAATTTAACAAATAGGTCTGTCAAAATATCAATTAAATTTTTTTTAAAAACGTAACATAACGGCGAGCAGATATAAAAAAGAAAAGGTTATGTTAATATGTTGAATGTTGTTTTCAGCAAACACAGCAACAACTCAGCTGCGATGGGGGAATATAAACTGATCATAGCAACTACATTAGTCAAATCATGTAGCCTAAACAACTAAAGTTCTGTCAAAAATTCCGGAAAATAAGCTTTTTTAATACTTGAAAATAATTGCTCGATTATAGTTTATTACCTAGTTTAAAATACTTAAAATCTAACCTGAGAATTTCATTGAAATCAAATTAGTAATAAAAAAGCCTTTTGGGGGTCTAAAATTCGCCTAAGAGAAATTTAAAGTCGCTCTAAAAGAATTTTATACTCTATGTTCCATATAGTAAAAAATTCAATTATAACTTTTTAAAATTTGCAATGCACTATAAAAAAAGAAAACACCAATAGTGATGGAAAAATCACGGATCCACGATAGATTTCTCTCTTCAAAATCTATGTCATTATGATTTTGTGTGCTGAATATACCGCTGTAAAAAGTGACTTAGCTGTGATATGGTTGAAATAATAGTTAATAAAGTGGCTTTACTCAGTGCATAAGATATTACGTTACTGCTTTATATATTGGCTATTTAGTGGTTAGAGTTGAATCGTTTTTTTTAGTAGCCTAATTGTTTATTTTTGACTAAATCTTATTGGCCTATGTAAACTACTAACATATAACCTCCGTATGAGTAATATTTTGTTTTATAAATTCTCTGCTTCTTTCCTTACATAGGTCGTACGGAATCAATTATTGTCCATTAATACATAAATACGGGGAGCTTTTCATGTATGCAGTGTGCAAAAACGAACAATATGTCAAACAATGTTCTACTTCATTGAACGAGTAGACAAATTAGACTACAATCATAGCACAAGGAACGTTGTTAGACTCAAGTGACTGGTGGTGGTCGGGGGGGGGGGGACACGAGGGGTGTCAGTGGCACAGGGGTAGGGGGGCATGGGGGCCTCGGTGGAGGCATGGGTTTACATGCTAAACAAGGGGATGAACGGCAGGTAACGGGGCATGGGGATATGGGTGCCACGGGGGTATGGGGCCACAAGGGGCACTAAAGACGTCGGTGGCCACGTGGTCATAGGGGGTACGGGAAGCACGGGTCATGAGATGAGGGCATGGGGGAGACTTGGGGGGGGGCATAGGGGGCACGGGAGAGGAATGGGGGACACAGAGAGCACGGGGGCATCGAGGAAGAACGGTGGACAGGTGAGCACAGGAGAATGGTATAACACAGCACAGAGGTATAAGGGGTATGTGGGCATGGGGGGGTACTCGGGCCGCGAGGCATAGGGGTACAGGAAGCACGAGTCACGAGAGGGGGGGGGGGAAATGAGCGGGGGAGTCTTGGGGGTACATAGGGGAACGGCACGGGGAGGAACGGCAGGCATCATAGGATTAACAGGAAGCATGGGTCACGAGAGAGGGGCATGGGTTAGACTTGGGGGAACATTGGAGGCGCGGGGGAGGAATGGGGGACATAGAGAGCACGGGGGCATCGAGAAATAATCGCGAACATGTGAGCACAACAATGGGGGACACAGAGGCATAGGGAGTACGGGGGCATGGGAGGTATTCAGGCCGTTAGGCAAAGGGGTACAGGAAGTATGGGACACAAGAGGGGGGCAAGGGGAGGCTTGGGAGGTCATAAGGGGCACGGGGATATGGGAGGCACGGGGAGGATTGGCGGGTATCATAGGAGGTACAGGAAACGGGTCATGAGATGAGGGCATGGGAGAGACTTTGGGGGACATAGGGGGCACGGGGGAGGAATGGGGGACACAGAGAGCACGGGGGCATCAAGGTAGAACGGAGGACATATGAGCCAGGTGAATGGGGGTCACAGAGGCTTAGGGGGTATGGGGAAATGGGGGGTACTCGAGTCGCAAGGCATGGGGGGTACAGGAAGCACGGGTCACGAGAGGGGGACACATGGGAGGTTTGGGGGGGCATAGGGGGCACGGGGAGGAACGGCAGGCATCGGGAAATGGCGATATTGGAGGCATGGGGTGGAATGGTGGTCATGGAGGCAAAAAAGGATATGGGAGACACGGGGTATGGACATGTCAGCACGAGGTGAACTAGAGATTTCGGTGACACTGGGGGTAGCTGGGTATGGGAGATGGGGAGGAATGGGAGACATAGAGAGCACCGGGGACTCGAGGAAAAACAGCGGGCATGTTAGCTTGGGAGAAAGGGGGCACAGATGCATGGGAGAATAGAGGAACGGGGGTACGGGACATGGGGGTACTCGGGCCACGGGGCATATGGGGTACAGGGAGCACGGATCACGAAAGGGGAACGGGGGAGGCTTTACGGTCATATAGGAAGCACAGGGAGGTGGGTATGGGAGCACGTAGGTATAAGCGACATGGCGGCATTGGCATTGGACACAATTGGCACGAGAGACGTTTTAGGCACTTTGGTTAGTTGGACATGGGATACACAGAGGAGGAATGGGGGACATAGAGGGACGGGGGTCACACTGACATGGGGACACAGGGGTTCGGGGGCATGGAGGGGTACTCGGGCCATGGGGGCATATTTGGTACAGGAAGCGCGGATCACGAAAGGGGTCGAAGGACATGGCAATTGTGGGAGGAGTGGGGGGCACAGGGATCCTAGATGCAGTAGTGTACAGTATTAATGGGATAATAACCATTTCGTCATGTTGTATTAAACAGTAGTTTAATTCACTTCTCTGTAGTTTAATTGACGTCTCTGTATTCACTTGAGTTACAAACTCATGTGTACATGTAATATTATTGCGTCCGGCAGTCTAATCGTGCAAAAAATATTTTTTCCACAAAATAGACAACCTACTGTATTGTTTAATGCAAGGGAGAATATTGGCGAATTACTGATTTGTTACCACCAAAAAATATTCGTCAAGATAAAATAATATATATAAAAAAATCCATCCGTGTAAATTCACAGTATAGCTTGGGAAGTGAGCTTTGACGTTTTGCCCACCATGTGTGATGTCACGTCTCATTTGTTATAGTGTTGTTTTTCTTCTGGCCAGTGTTTTCTGTATGCTGTCATTCTGGAATATTCCTTTTTTTCTTCTTTTCGCCAGCTGTGACGCAACGTCCTGAAAAAAGACATAGGCGCAGTGGCGAAAGATGCTACCGGTTGTGAATTAATTCACGGTGCGTTTTCAGAAGTATTTTTAAAGATCAAATTGTTCTGCCTGTGATTTACTTCCCAATCATGGAGTAAATAAACTGTCCTGCGCATCATTTTGGGGTCCAGCTGGGGACTTGGTCCCACGCCACTCGATGCAGCATGGTTCCTGTCTGGTCCGCCCGCCTGAGTAGTGTGTTTTTGCGGTTGCTGGCTCAGTTCAATGACCTCTGAGGAATGTGATGACGTCATCGCCAAGGTCAACGACCCCGATGACGTCATCGATGACGTAATCGATGACGTCATCGATGATGACGCAATCGATGACGTCATACCCATGACGTCATCAAAATGACGTCATCGATGATGTAATTGATGACGTCACCATCGATGACGTCATTTCCGTGACGTCAAACCCATGACGTTACAGAAATGACATGCTGATGACGTCATCATCCATTACATCATCAAAATGACGTCACTGACACTGTTAAGGTCAAGGTCACGCCGAAACTCAAAATTTTTTGGCACTTTTGCCGTTTCTCGCACTACGCTCCGAGTTTCAGTCAGAGTCCATGTGACCTTGACGACTTGGAGCGAATTTGCGATGAGAAACAGCAAAAAGTGCCAAGTCAAACTCGAGTTTGCGACATGACCTTGCTTAAACCGTCATCCACTAGTCCTCAGAGGCCATTGAACAAGCACAACATCCGCAATTTCATATTACTGTGACCTTGAACACTTAACAACTACAGAGCGCCGACACCGATGCGCACCCCACGACAGCCCCCGAGTGACTGACAGTCAGGCTCCGTGTACTCTAGGTATATCGGCTTGAGAGACTAAGACTCTTAACTGTCAGGAATGGGAGTAACTAACTGAATTTTGCAAGGAAAAGTCATTTCATCCAATATTCTAAACAAATCTTCATCAGTAAAACTGACATTAGTCTGTTTGGTAGAAAACTGAAGGTGTCCGCGCAACAGTTTGCGCCACTTAGCTAAAGTCGAAACTCTCTTAACTTTGAGTGGTGGACAGTGAGCAACTAATAAAGCCTTAACACGGCTAAGTTTCTTACCTAAAGTGTCCCGCGACATGGCGTCTCCTCACAAAAGTCCGCACAATACTGAGAGACTGCTTGTAGCGCACGAGTCAAGGGAAAAGAGGTGGGGGAAACAGCAGGAGTGGGGGAAGGTCACAGTGGTGGGGGAAGGTGAGGCTTAACGCTGGAGTATTGCATCACTTCACCATGAGCTGTCCTACAGTCAACACACTGTTCTCTTGGCCCGAGTTGGCACTAGAAGAAACATTTCTGTACAGCTTAGGCTGTGAGAGCCGAGGAAGCAAAGTCAAAGTGGAAATTGTGTTAAACTCCAAGATAAAGAGTCTCCTAAATAAACTAATTGTATCCCTGCAATCTCCTATAACTTTAGAGAAATACCACTTTATTAAGCGACACCTTATACTTTGGCAAAACGAAGCGGAAATGGAAAAGATTACAGTAAAATTAATTTAACTTAAAACTTGGACTGGACAGTCATGGCGATACCATGTGGCGTGCAAACGCCACCCTAAACATTACAAGTTAGGTTATTGAGCACCTCTGGTACGATAACCGATGTGCTAGAGTTAAAGTGTGATGACCTTGAGTCAAGACACTGAAATACTACAAGTCGATATCGTCCCAGAGTTAAAGTGTAGTGACCTACATTCAGAACTTGTAAAATTACTTACATATAGAGAGCTATGGAACAGCGAGACGCACCGCATGGAAGCCGGAGACATACTGGCGAAGCGGTGTTGTGCAGCCTAGGGACCCAGTTGTGGTGGGGGTACAGCCAACACTTAGAGTACAAGTGTTGTGGGTGACCTTGACCCACTTAACTTACCTGACCCCCCCCCCGACAAAAAGTGCGAGCCCCCCCCCCACCCCCTCCCCCACCCCTGATATCCTGGGCGTGGCAGCCCCGGTGGGGATATAAGGGGGCCCAGCCAGAGCCGGCTCGCAGTCCGCTCCCGCGCGTTGAACGTGAACGACCGGGACGGACCGCCATAGGCATCACTAAACATTGAATGGCGCCTTCAGTGTTTAGCGAAGTCTACTCTAACTTTAAGACTTGTATTAGTTGTAAGATATTGCGCTTGCGTTTGGGTATTGCGAATTGTTTTATATGAGAGTGTTTTACTTGTACCTTATGTCTCCTGTGTGTCTTTTATCCTTTGTGTCTTGTTTGTTATATGTGTTTAACATGTATGTGCTTGTTCCAGCATTGACTACGTTGAGCTCAATTGTGTGTTGTAAGTGTGTTATATTTTTCTAAAGTGTATACGCTTGTTGTAGCATTTCCCCCTTGAGCTTTTGCAATGCTCAAAGTAAATCGTAAAGACAGGGAACGGGAGTAGGCCCCCGTGTAAAGTTACTTTTGTATAATTGTTAGGCTCCTCTCATGCATGCTTTAATGCGGCTGAGAAATAGGAGTTGGTCCGTTTGTACGCCTATATGGGGGTAATAAGCCGATGGCCTCTGCACTCGGATCGAGGACGTAAGCCACTAGGGTGTCCTCAGTTAGTTTCCCTTCTGGAAACTCAAAATTATGTAAATGAAACTTTGTTAGCTATTTGTGTTTTTTTGTCCCCAAGGCCCCCGAACATTCGTGGTTCGCCATGGATGTACGGGGGCCGAAATTTTTTAATGTCCGTGTGGCCTTGACCCACATAGGACTTGTAAAAATTTACTGCATTGCTAAATTAAAAATATTAAAGATAGGGTTACGGGAGTAGGCCCCCGTGTAAAGCCACTTTTTATAATTGTTAGGCTCCTCTCATGCATGCTTCAATGCGGCTGAGAAATAGGAGGTGGTCCGTTTGTACGCTTATACGGGGGTAATGAGCCGATGGCCTCTGCACTCGGACCGAGGACGTAAGCCACTAGGGCGTCCTCAGTTTCTTTGAAAATTATGTAAATGACATTTTGTTAGCTATTGGAAAAGTTATTAGTTTGAAATGCAGTAAATGTTTACAAGTCTCGCGTGGCGAAGGGTACACGACATTGGATGTTGCCTTGTTGTCATAGTTGGGTCTCTTCGGAGGCTACAGCGATGACAACCCAAGTGCCCCACACCCCCATAGGGGGGTGTGGGGCTTAATTTTTTTAAAGTTTTTTCGTGACCTTGACCTAAATATAAAAGTTTTCAAAATCTTTAACAGTCAGGTCTTATTAACACAGTTTATATATATATAGAGGTCTTTTAAAAGTTAACAGTTAGGTATTAGTAACACACAAGTTTGGAATTGTTTATAGTTGGGTCTCTTGGGAGGCTTCAGCGATGGCAACATAAATGCCCCAAGTGGGGCTTCTTTTTTGAAAAAGTGTGAGCCCCCCCCCACAAGAAGTGCGAGCCCCCCCCCGACAAGAAGTGCGAGCCCCCCCCCTGATATCCTGGGCGTGGCAGCCCCGGTGGGGATATAAGGCGGCCCGGTTGCACGCACTTCTCATTCCTGCTCCAGCCTTCGTTGGAAGTTCTTCTCCGTTATTTGCATTTAACGCTCTTTCTACCTCAACATGCGCTTCAAGAACTATCCACCAGTTCTCCCATACATCAAATCGAATTCAACCAACACGTCTACTCCGACCAACACATCTACTCCAACTTCAACCTCCGCTGCTCCGATTCTCCAAACGTGTTTGATGAGCACAATCCTCAGCTGTTTGGAGATGCCGTCGGCTCCTTCGATGCCCAGCCTATCTCCGCTGCCACCAACGGAACCAACAAGTCCAAGTGTCAGTGGTGCTGGTGACGCTCCGTCGACTTCAAGAGGGGCTGGCGCTCACCCTGCAAGCAGCCGAGTGCTCATAGCATCACCGCCGATCTCATTGTTGTCAGATTCTGATTCGGAGTCAGCGGTCTTTGAGGAGAAGAAGTCGAGGTCCAAAATCATTCCCTACTCCCGTACACAGAAAATCCTTTCCTATACAAAGACCCAATGTCCACTACCCGTATCCCCCATGCCATCCACACCGGTCAAACCATCCTGCAAATCGATCTTTTCCCCAGACAAGTCAACCTCACCCAAAGCCAACATTCCATCTACAGTCAAACCATCCCGTAAATCGATCTTCTCCCCAGACAATTCTACCTCACCTAAAACCACTATTGATCTAACCCATTCTCCTACCCGACCCAAAATTCTTTGCAAATTACCCCTTGACCGTGCTAAACCATCACCCTCCATCCTTTCCAGCCAGCCTAAGTTAGATCAAGCGCCGCTCCAAAACACTAAGAGTCCAACACAAAAGAAACGTAATCGTGTTAAATGCCCTGCTGGCAAGCGTGATAAATGCGATTATGTTTGGTTTAGCAGAGAGGCTGTGGTTCTTTGTTGTCCGAGTTTTGCTCTTCCAGAAAAAGATCGTTGCCAACGACACTTGAATAAGAAAATCAAAATTCCGACACCAAAGCCCTATAGCCTTAATATTATGCCTGAAAAGTCCAAGTTCAAACACCCCAACAGTCCGCAGAAGCTGAAAATTAATAGGCTCAAGAGGGACAAAAAATATTATTTCATTGTTCAAGCTTATGGAGCATTTAACATAAATGTGCAAATCATTCTAAAAGGTGATGGCCGCCTTCATAGAATGAAAGTACCACCTGCGATGGTACAAAGAGAATTTTTTGTCCCCGGGGCTTATTTAATTCGAAGAAAAGGATGCCTATCTGTTTGGGAAATGGACTAGGACATGGGCTCACCAAAAAATCAAAATTGTTTAAAAGTGTTGGACATTAATTAAATTTCTTCTTCCAAATTAATGTTTCTAAATTTAGTCTTAACCCTCTTAAAGTAAGGGAGAGGGGTATTATACAAGTCAACTAATAAAAAAAAAAAAAAAATACTTGACTTGTATAATACTTTAACCTGGCGGTGATGTAAAATCACTGGGACAATCTCAAACCGTGTCCTTGAGGGTGAAGACTAAGTTACAAAAATCTTTAACAAATAAAAAACTTACCTCCAAACGCTTGTAGCTTGCTACAAGTGTTTGGAGGTAAAAAATTTTTAAAGTTTGAACGACCTTGACCCACATAAATTACTGTTTAAAGTAAACTGCTAACCTTACAACTTATGTCGTGTATCACGTGATACCCCCCACTCTAACGCTTTTAATAAGCTTGTATGAGCCGTTCATTTGCTTCAGTCCGTTCCTATGCTCTGTGGTAAACATGTCACAGTACAATTACAAAGGTGGTGACTTCTTGATAAATGAACACAATGCTTGGGAAGTGCTAAACCGGCATAGAATGGAAGTTGAGTGTTGTATAAGACGAGATGGGTCTACATTTTATCTATGTATTATAAACAAACAAACCCACAAGTATGAACACTGGACAAAAATTAATTATAACAACATAGATGAGCTGTTTGCTTGGGTTTTTGAGGTGTGTAATGTTATTGAAGAAACCAAAATGATGGGTGTGCTAAAGGTATGTAAAACCGATGACCGCGAGGACTAAGGGAAAGTTAGTGGAAGTCCTTAAACTATCCCCCCCCCCGGGTTACCCCCCACCACTAAAAATGGGTATATATAGGAGTGGTGATTAACCGTCTTCTCATTCTGCTTTACACTGTTTAGCTGAATACTACCATGTCAGCCATGAACATTCCAGCCTCTACCTCTGGCCCGACCGCATCCAACTCTGGCTCAAGCTCTGGACCGATCCGGCGGGGCCGCCTGTCAAAGAGTCGCGTTCGGTTCTTCGGATTCACTCCGAGCAAGACGGAGTTGTGCAGCAGTGGAGCCTCCAGAAGAGAGTCTAGCTTGTATGAAGAACTCCAGCAGGTAGTGCCAGGTGTAGTGGTTGGTGCATCTTCACAGGAAGACACTGTTAGAGCTGCTATAAGATATATTAAAGGTTGTAACGTAATGATAGAGGAAAAGGACAGGTTGTTAGAGGAAAAGAAGAGGTTGTTGGAGAGTGCACACAGTGAAATACTTTTGATCCGGAAAGAATGGGAAAAACTAATTATGAAGTGTGACAGATTGTTAGATGATAGTGATGATAGTGAGGATGAGAGTGGATAGGTGTGGGTAAAGACTCGGACTGGGACTTGCGTGTTTGTATGAATGTGTGTGTGTGAATGCGGAATACAGAGCGGGGGATAGATCACTCTGTGGCAATGGACTAACATGCCACTTAGTGATCTATCCCCCGTTCTGGTAATGTTTTTGGATGGCCTTGACCCACTTTACCAAGGCTAGCTAGTACCCCCACCACTGATAAGTGTATATATACGGGTATTAACGTGCAGTTTGGTTATTCTGCTTTGTACCGCTTAGCTGAATACAGCACTGTAACATGGCTTTCAACTCCAAAACTTCTCAGGCTTCCTCTTCTTCTTCAAGAAGGCGTGCTGCCAACGTTCTGCCTGCTACTCGTGGACCTGCTCGACCATTCCACAGCATAACTGTTGCTCGGGCAAACGCCTGCAAAGCTCCGATGCTACGGACCTTGCTGGAGGTAAGCCAAGACGGACAAGGCTTGCTCAGTCCTGGTCAACGGCAGGAGCAAGAAAGGCGTATGGCGTACTTCAGGCTGCAGGGTGTAGTTCCCAGCTTGAAGTTAGGCGATCCGAGAGTAGCAAGCATCAACGAGGCAGCGTACTACATATCACACCTTCACAGTGTTTTAGAAGTAAAGGACCAACAAATTGAAAACTTAAAAGAACAATTGAAACAATTTAACTTTAATCCTGTGGAGTTTGTGGAAGCAGTGATGAGTGATAGTGATGATGAAGGAACTGAATATATATTGGGTATGTAATGAAAGACTTGGACATGGACATGTGTGTGTGTGTGTGTGTGTGTAGAATACAGAGCGGGGGATAGACTACTTTGCGGCAATGGACTAGCATGCTGCTTAGTGGTCTATCCCCCGCTCAAAGGGTAGCATTGGATGACCTTGACCCACTTTACAGCAAGGACAACCGGTTAACTGGTATAAAAGAGGGGGTCTATACATCTCGACTTCATTCTGCTTTGGACCTTCCAGTGGAACGCTAGAAACAATGAGTGGATCGCTGCTTGGTGCTAACTTGGACAGGTATTCTGTGATGGTACATTATGAAGATTGTAGAGACATGTTGACGGCTGTGTATGATTGTTTGGTGAGAAAAATCTTTCAAGAAAACTGCCAATTTATGTTAGCGTGGAAAAGAAACTTGTTTGTTGATGGTCATGCTACAATGCAAAGCATGAACCACCTTCATGTGTTAAAAGTAGGACATCATAATTTGGACGAACTGGACGATATGTTAGGGAGCTGGAGTGTTTGATACATCAGGAATGTAAACCATGTGAAATTGAAATTTTTAAATTGGATATGGAATTAGAATAAAATGTGTTAAACAGGACTTGGACTTGATTGAGGTTTTGTAGAACAGAGCGGGGGATAGATCACTTTGCGGCAATGGACTAGCATGCTGCTTAGTGGTCTATCCCCCGCTCAAAGGGTATCTTTACGTGACCTTGACCCACATAAATTGTATAGTTGGTGGGGGTATAAAAAGGGTAAGCAAATTGGATGGATACAACACTTCCATACCATGGCTCCACTTGACAACACCGTGTTCCATCGCAACAGAATTGTCTCTATTCTGGAGGTAATACCTCTAGAAATTATAGAAGTAGAGGACCAACTACCTGCGGTTGATCAAGAAGAGGAGGAAGAGATAATGGATATTGAAACGGACTCTGACGAAGCTGGTTCAACGGACAATGAAGTGGACTTGCACGCCTACGAAACATTAGAGTCATCATCTGAGTCGGAAATGGAATTCCAATTGGAAATTGAAGAAGAAGAAGAACAAGACACTCCTCATCGTCCAATGGATAGGATGTTAGTTGCCAGAAGAATTATGTATTGTCATCGCTGCCTATTCCGTGATGAGGATGATTCCGACTCTGATGGTGATGTTTCACCTTTGTAAAAGCTTAAACAAAAAGTTAAAAAAAAGAATGTGAGCGGGGGATAGAGCACTTTGTAGTAAATGATGCTGCTTAGTGCTCTATCCCCCGCTCAAAATAATAATTCTAAATGGCCTTGACCTATATAAACTTGCTCAAACAGATGTCTTTGAAAAACATGTACAAATTATTGAATCTAGACCAAATATCATCAATTTATCAAGCCTACTGATAAATGTATTACAAACGGTTGTGTAAAGGCTAAATTTAGCACATGAGTGATAACCTGTTTCTATATGACGTCACTTTCCCCACCTATCTGCCTCGGATATAAAGGGTCCCGGTGGAGCGCGCTGCTCATTATTGTGTGGACATTCACAGAGTGTGCATTCAAAGCCAAACTGTTTGAAATGGCTCTTTGCGACATTTGTGGGGAAATCTTTCAAGACGAAGATCTTTTCACCATACACAGAGAATTACATGAAGAAGAAGATGGAAAAGAAGATATTATCATCGATGAAATAGACTTAGACTCAATTGACCGGTTTTTGGAAGAGCATCAGAAGCAGATGGACTACTACGACAGCTATCTACAGCAAATGCAAAGAAGAAGACCTAGTGTGATCCAATTTGCTGGTGCTGGACCATCCACTACTAGAAGACCTATTGAAGAAGAGGATATGCAAGAAGAGGACACGGAAGAAGAGGACACGGAAGAAGAACTGGAAGATGTGAGACAACTGCGCACCACGGCCTTACCAGGACAAGTTGTAACACATTTTAAAATTGATAATGTGCAATTGGAATTAGATAATTTTATAACCCAGGCCAGAGTACTTGTTGGAAAAACGCTAAAAGAAGAATTACAGAGATTGAACTTCATTAAATTTGGACTGGTGTTAGAATCAAAGTTTACCAATACTGATGGTGAAACGGCATTAAGAGCATTCATTACCAAAAACCGAACCCTTACAACTGAATCTGATATCAATGAAATTATTGAAGAATGTTTGCATGAACTGCTAGTTAAACTGCAAGAACATGAAGGAAGAGGATCCGGCTGGAGTCTGTCATCGATTGAAGGTATGGATGTAAGGGTTCACAAGCACGGATATGGTATAAGGGGTAGTAGTTATATACCTTTGCCAAAGAAGATACAAGCTACCAAATCTTGTATCAATGTGCAAAATGAGGACAATGAATGCTTTAAATATGCTATGCTAACAAAATATGTGCAAGAAGATCCTTGTAGAGTTAGCAGAGCGTATCAAAATGTCCAACACCGCTACAACTTTCGAGGTTTGTCATACCCTGTTAGTGTTAAAAGTATTGGTAATTTTGAGAAACAAAACCCAGGTGTTTCTGTAAATGTGTTTGGTTTAGATGATTCCAATAGTGTTTATCCTCTGAGAGTATCAAAAGTTGAGGAAAGAAACCACACGGATCTGTTATTGATAACTAAGGGTGAAATTTCACATTATGTGTGGATAAAGGACTTTGCAGCCTTGGTTAAAAATCAATTATCAAAACAGAAACGTAGGTTAACAGTGTGTAAAAGATGTTTCTGTTTCACATATAAAGAGTTGAGACGTGGAGGATCGGAGTGGTTGTCGGAACACCAGCGGCTTTGTAATGACAACTATGAAGTGAAGATTAGTCTGCCACCACCATCTAGAGCATTTGTCCAGTTCAATAAAACAGTTCACCAATACCGGATTCCACTAGTTATCTATGCTGACTTTGAATCCACGTTAGTGCCGCAGGAACTTCCGGATGGTGAAGTAACTAGAAGAACCAAATATCAATTGCATCAACCTAACAGTTTTTGCTTATTGGTGAAATCTACTTTACCTGAAGAACAATTGCAAGACTATGGCTTAACATCCACTCCGATACTCTACCGTGGGGAAGAAGCTGCTAAGTATTTTGTAGACCAGTTGTATGAGATTGCTGAAAAGGCGGAACGCTTATACGGTAATGTTTTACCCATGGAACCTTTGAACCAAAATCAACAAGAAGAATACATTTCAGCAACAAGATGTTATCTATGTAAGAAGAGCTTCAGTGAAGAAAATCCAAAAGTAAGAGATCATGATCACCTCACAGGGTTATACAGAGGACCTGCTTGTAATTCATGCAATATAAATTACAAACTGCCAAACTTTATCCCTGTAGTGTTACACAATCTTAGCGGCTACGACTCCCACTTCATTATTCCAGAATTAGGAAGAGATAATGGTAAAATCGATGTTCTTGCTACAACATTGGAAAAGTATATCAGTTTCTCAAAAACAGTAGGTAAAATTAAACTTCGCTTTGTAGACTCTTATAGATTTATGGCATCTAGTTTGAGCAGATTGTCTGAGAATCTACGAAGAGAAGACTTAAAAGAAACCAGCAAGATTGTACCTGAAGATAAATTGGACTTAGTATTACGTAAAGGAGTGTTCCCCTACGATTACATAACTTCTACAGAAATATTTGAAGAAACCAGTCTACCACCGATTGAAGCCTTCAACAGCAAATTAAACGAAAGTGAAATCTCCGTTGAAGACTACAATCATGCTTGTAATGTTTGGAACCAACTAAACATTCAAACCTTAGGGAAATATTCTGACTTTTATATAAAATTGGACGTAACTCTGCTGTGCGATGTGATGGAAGAATTTCGAAACACCTGCTTCTCCGCCTATGGACTGGACCCTCTACACTCGTACACATCTCCAGGATTAGCATGGCAAGCTATGCTAAAGTCAACCAACTGTCGACTGGAACTTCTAACGGATATTGATATGGTGCTCATGATGGAATCTGGTGTACGGGGCGGTTTGACACAAGCTGTAACACGTCATGTCAAAGCCAACAACAAGTACATCCCCGGCTTCGACGAGCAACAACCATCGGTCTACCTTGGCTACTTTGACGCAAACAACCTTTATGGTTGGGCAATGTCAAATCCGCTTCCCTACGCTGACTTCAAATGGATCGACCCGGCCACCATCAGAGACATCTCACAGATTCCAAAGGATGGTCCAAAAGGCTATATTTTGGACTGTGATTTTGAATACCCGGAGCACCTTCATGACCATCACTACGACTTGCCTCTCCTAGCCAAGACTGAAGTTTCACCGACAGGAAGATGGCCAAAATTGATGATGACCTTGGAGAATAAAGATCGCTATGTGGCTCACTACTGGGTAGTTCAACAGGCTCTCGAATTGGGTCTACGTATAGTGAGAATTCATAGAGCAATTGAATTCACCCAGTCTTGTTGGTTGAAACCATATATTGATTCCAACACTACAAGAAGAGCTGCAGCGACAACAGCATTTGAAAAGGACTTCTATAAATTAATGAACAATGCCATCTTTGGGAAGACCTTGGAGAACAAAAGAAAACACAAAAATGTAAAATTAGTGAGTGATCCTAGGAAATTGGAAAAATTAGTGCAAAAACCAAATTTCGGAACATCCATGATTATAAACGAAAATCTAGTCGCTGTCAGTATGAAGAAAACAACAATAGTCATGGACCGTCCGTTATACATAGGTATGTCGATTTTGGACATAAGTAAAACCCTGATGTATGATTTCCATTATAACAAAATGGTTAAACACTACGGAAGGGAAAACATTGGAGTCGCATACATGGATACGGACGCGTTTATCTACTGGATAAAGACTTTGGACATGTATGAAGACCTAAGGACTTTTCCATACAAAGAAGATTTCGACTTTTCTGACTATCCGAAGAACCATCCAAATTTCAATGAAAAAAATAAAAAAGTAATTGGAAAATTCAAAGATGAAGCAAATGGAATGCCTTTAGAAGAAATAGTAGCGCTGATGGCGAAATTGTATTCATTTAAGATGTACCACGAGAACAACACACCGACAGTCAAGAAAGCAAAAGGAGTGAAGACATCTTATTTGAAAAAACACGTAACATTTGACCACTACAAGACTTGTTTGTTTGAAGATACTACGATATCAGCAACATTCAACAATATCCGAAGCTTCAAGCATCAAGTCTACAATGTCACCGAAATTAAAAAAGCACTGTCAGCTCGGGATGATAAAAGACATATTTTGCCCGACAAAATCCACACTCTTCCTTTCGGCCATTACTCCTTAAACCCTATCAACTAGTAACCTATTCTTCGTCCTTCTACAACTTCGACCTTATTCCTTTCTCCTTCCGTAAAAAAATGGGGAACACGGCAAGTCCAACGCCGTGTTCCCCATTTTTTTACACAAGTTTGGATGACCTTGACCCATATAAATGATGTGAATATTTAAAACAACATTCATTGTGATTATACATGTGATACAACAAACATTGAAACCTGCAATATGAAGGACTTGAAGCAACAAATTGTCAACGAACTTCATAAACCTGCAAGAAGAAAGTTTCCACGAAGAAATACGGTGATAAAAGGAATTAATGATTTATATCAAGCGGATTTAATCGAAATGATTCCTTATAGCAAACAAAATAAAGGATATAAATACATATTGACTGTTATTAACTGTTTTTCAAAAATGGCAGATGCTTTACCACTAAAAGATAAAAGTGGCAAAAGTGTTACAAAAGCAATGGAAACAGCTATACAAAGAGACAAACATACTATTAAACATTTACAAACAGATGATGGAAAAGAATATTTTAATAAGGAATTTGCAAATTTAATGAAAAAACACAATATAAACCATTATTCAACCAATTCAGAAGTAAAAGCCTCAATAATCGAAAGATTCAACAGAACTTTAAAAAGTGCAATGTATAAAATGTTTTCCAACAGAGGATCGCACATATGGATTGATATGTTACCAAAACTTATAAACGATTACAATAACAAATTTCATAGGACTATCGGGATGAAACCAAACCAAGTAACTAGTAAAAATGAAAACCTTGTATTAAAACGTATAAAAACGAATACTAAACCAAAAGTTGAAAAACTAAAGCCTAAAAAATTTAATGTGGGTGATAAAGTGCGAATAAGTAAATATAAAGGTGTATTCAGTAAAAGATACCTGCCAAATTGGACCAATGAGGTTTTTACTGTATTCAAAGTACAACCTACAGTACCTGAGACATATATTTTAAAAGATAATAAAGGACAATTGCTTGAAGGAGGGTTTTATGGACATGAAATGTTAAAATCAACAGTAGGCGATGTATATTTAGTTGAAAAGGTGTTGCAACGGAAAAAAGATAAGGTCAAAGTACGATGGTTAGGATTTAATAAGACGGAAGATTCTTGGATACCTAAAAAGGATTTGATATAACGATAGAGAATCATTTTAGGTTGAACCATTACAAAGGATGGAGATAGTACCACAAAAAGAGAGTTTTACTATTAATAATATAGATGAACTCACAGTGGATAATTCAGAATTCAATAGTGGGAAACATGGCAATTTGTTACCAAACACCGTTCGTTGTCTGGTTACCGGACCTTCCAACTGTGGAAAAACTAATGTAGTATTCAATTTGATTACAAACCCTAAAGGATTACGATTTAACAATCTATATGTATTTTCAAAATCACTACAACAACCAAAGTATCAATTATTGGAAAAGATACTGACTAATGTGCCTGAAGTTAAATATTTAAAGTTTAATGCAAGCGAGAGTGTCATGCAGCCACAAGAAGCTAAACCATTCTCCGTGTTTATATTCGACGATGTATCTTGTGAAAACCAAAACACAATAAGGAATTACTTCGCTATGGGTCGACATAACAACATAGATAGCATTTATATTGGCCAAACTTACAGCAAAATACCTAAACAACTCATTAGAGACAATGCAAACATGTTAATTGTATTTAAACAGGACGAAACCAACCTAAAACATATATATTTTGATCATGTAAATGCGGATATGACATTTGAACGATTTAAAGAGTTGTGTGGAAAGGCTTGGGCTGAAAAGTATGGGTTCCTAACAATTATGAAGGAACAACCGCTAAACAATGGTCGATACAGGATAGGATTTGATAAATTTATATTAATACATTAAACGCGGTATAACACATTCATTGTTGTACAACACGTCTTGCTACAAACATGGTTAACCAAGAAAAATTAGTAAAAGAAATAAAATCACTTAGTGATTCTATTCGGGCTAAAAACAGAGCATTGAAACTAGGTATTAGCGAGAGGGAGAAATTCCTTGAATCTACTTTTAAACCTATTACTGAACCCTTGAAACAATTAAACAAAAAATTTGCTAAACCTGTATTGGAAGGAGATGCGATTGCACCTATTACGAAGTTTGAAAGAGAAAATGTAAAATCAGAAGAGTTTAGTGATGAAGACCCGGAATCCTCTACGTATAGTGGTTTTACCGGTGGAGAACCTGAAAGAGAGCTAGAATCACCGGACTATAGTGGAATAAAAGAATTATATGAAGTAAAAGCCAAAAGAGGACATGAAGTTGTATCAACTGCTAGTGAAGAGGAAAAAGAAGAAGAGACAAGGGAAGGTCCGTCAAACATAAGCTTGTTGGGTAAAAACATTCATAACAAAGGACCTTTAGGAAGGAAATACATGATAAAAATGTTAGCTGGAACAAATCCTAATAAAAACTACCATAGTTATGGGGTAAGACTAACAGAAGACGGTTTAATGGTTGGTAATAGCCCGGTAAACATTGATGAACATGATAATATTATTGTTGGTAATCAAAGATATAAGGGCACAAGGGGATTATTTGAATTATTATTTGAAAATAAGCCTTTAGAATTGTTAGTTAAAGAAAAAGACATGGAAGCATATAAAAAGATTTTGGAACAAACTAATGCATACAGGAGGAAGTATTCAGCTGACCAACCTGTTTTTAGATCAAAGTCTTTAAAATATAGAGAATTTGTATCCAGGTTAATACCAACAACGAGAAGACAACCAATGCCAATAATACCAAGAAAACCTGTAAAACGAAGGTTTGTGTCATCCACTTTGGATATAAGTGCTCCAGAACCAAGAAAAAGAAACAAGTCTGTTACAGGTACAGGTTTAATGAAGAAACTATATAACACAAATGTGATTTATTACAATAATATCAATAAATTGGTGGATAGAATGAAACTAATACATGAAGCTAAAGAAGCGGGTCATACTGGATTGGAAAACGAATGGGTGGCTTTAGTGGATGAACTCCGAAACCGTGGGGTAATCTCATAAAAATGCGTTACTCCCTAGAATACTATTCAGTTGCACCATGAGTGTCGACAAGTTCGGACGTTACTCCTCGGATGGGTTATATTATGCCAATAGTTTAAAAAGAAGTGCTGGTTTACCACAAACACCTGATGGAGATTATGATATGAGTAATAAAAGGTTAAAAAACATAAAAGATCCTACGGATGAAAACGATGCAATAAATTTAAAAATATTAAAGGAAAAGATATCGCCAACATTAAGACTACAAAATAACACATATGACGCAGAAGATCATAGAATCATCAACGTTGGTAAACCAAATCAAAACGGTGATGCAATAAACAAAGGTTATTTGTCATCTGAATTAAAAAATACGTTAAAATTCAATGGGAAAACGTATAGTGCTAACAATAAACGTATATCCAACGTAGATGACCCTAAAGATGCAAAAGACAGCGTAAATAGACGCTATTTACATTCTTTGATACCTGAAAAGACAAAAGATGGATTTTCTTTTTATAAATTTGTTATTAATGATATAGGCTATCCAAAAACTGAAAACGATGCTGTAAATCTAAAATATATTAAAGATCATTGCATCATACGTGATGTAGGGGTTATAGATTGTTTTAATAATTGTTTAGCAAATGTTAAAGATGGTTCGGCGCCATCAGATGGTGCAACAGTGGGTCAAATGATGGAAACCTTAAAACAAGAAACAACCTCTTTTGTAAAACAAGATCAAGTAGTATCGAAGCAAGGGGATGAATTTGTTCAAGGTAATGAAAAATTTAATTTATTAACATACAAAAATGATGCTTGGGATTGCATGGATAAAAAGTTATCAAATATGGGATGGGGTTATGAAAAACATGATGCAGCTGCTTTATCACAAACCGTACATCTAGATCCAGATAAATATTTTAGATGGTTTACATGTAATAATAGAGTGATAAGAGACTTGGCACAAGGAAGAGAAGCAAATGATGCTGCAACTGTAGGACAGACCATTACAACATCATTAAAGGATAGTAAAGTGTATGATTGTAATAATAAACGTATAACAAACCTTAAAGACCCTGAACATGTAGATAATGCTGTCACTGTTAATTTTCTTGTAAAAGTTTTAGGTAATGCGATATTTGATTTACACAATCATTTTACACCAGATATTCTTCAAGGAAAATCAGGTCATAATACTTATGCTGAATCCATGAGAGGTGAGTATATTAAACGAGAAATTTATAATAAATACTTTATTAACCCTAAAACGAAACAGTTTAGATCATCAGATTGGGGTGATATTGATATTTAAGTAAATAACTCAATAAATGACTTCATTTATGTGCAACCTGTCATAGAGTTAACACATGAGTTGCACATTGCCATTATGAAAGGACAATAATGACGTTCAAGTACATCAGTCCATATCGAGACACTGCAAGAAAAGGAGGTGGGATCACGTCCACAGCGGTTTCTCTGTTAAGTAAAGCTTTAAAACAAATTCCAGTAGGATCCATAGTAAATAGAGCAATAGACGCATTACCATACGAATTTCATATACCAGGAGGTTATCAGTATTGCGGACCAGGAACTAAATTGAAAAAACGACTGGAAAGAGGCGATCCTGGCATAAACAAGTTAGATCAGGCTTGTAAAGAACACGATATCGCATATTCCACGTTTGCCGATTCAAAAAATAGATCAATAGCTGACAAAAAGCTTGCGGACATAGCTTGGCAACGAGTAAAATCAAGTGACGCTAGCATAGCAGAAAAAGCAGCAGCTTTAGCAGTAACAGCAGGTATGAAGGCTAAAACAGCAGTAGGAGGTGGAAGAAGGAGGAGAAGGAGAGTAAAAAGGAGGTCAACCACAAGAAAACATGGAGGAAATATAAAAAGAAGACGACGATCTACAAGAAAAGGCAGGAAGAAGCCCACCGTGTGGTCAATGGTAAAAAACGGGGCAGGTCTTTACCTAATCGTGCATATTAAATGAAAGAAATCAATTGGTCATACCACATAAAGCATTAACCAATATTGAATTATTTAAATATATTTCCTGTTTAAAAATACCATTTTTTCGCGGTGTGTTTATGAAAGACAGTTTACCAAAGAAAATGTGGCAAAATGAGACTGGAATTGTAAATTTGGATAATACTGAAGGGCCTGGCACCCATTGGGTTTGTTATAAGAAACTAAATAACAATGTATATTATTTTGATAGTTTCGGTAATTTGCCACCACCAAAAGAACTTCAAAATTACTTTAAATCTGCTAAAAACATATATTATAACTATAAAAGAGAACAACCTGATAATACTTCAATATGCGGCCATTTATGTTTGGAATTTCTAGCTAAAAGTATCAGTCACTATTGAGATGTCTTCCTATACGGTATCATTAACAGGAAAATCGTCCACTTTACGAAGTATCCTTTTTCCAGCGTTACGCTTGCAAAAAGGAAGGTTTTGGGAGGCGGCACTATTGGATTTTACAACGTACAACTCTATTCCCAATGTTACGGAAGGTAAAAATAACATATTGCATTATTATAAGGGAAAGGATGCCAGTGGAAAATTTACAGACTTACAAGAGTGCAGGTTACCCACAGGTTCTTATGAAATTGATCATATAAATGAATTTTTGCAAACTAAAATGGGAAAAGACAATATAACATTAAAAGGTAATAATAATACGATGAAAGCTGAAATTACTTCCAAATATTATATAGATTTCACTCAACCAAACTCAATTGGTGATTTATTAGGATTTTCCAACGATGGGCCTGTATTAGAACCAGATGTAACACATTCCGGTAAGAAAACAGTAACAATATTAAAAGTCAATAGTATAGACATAACTTGTAACATTATACAAGGTGCTTACAGGGATGGGGCTAACACCCACATCATACATACTTTTTACCCAAGTGTACCACCTGGATTTAAAATTGTTGAAAAGCCACAAAACCTGGTATATCTACCGTTGAACACCACTTTCATTTCAGACATCGTGTTGAGCGTATTGGATCAAGACGGTAACTTGGTAGACTTCAGAGAAGAGCCTATTACGATTAGATTACATTTAAAATCGACACTTTAATACAAAAACCATGGGTTTAACATTTAAAAGCGAACAACCTACGGGAAACCGCATTAGTAGCTCTTCAGCTGTGGAGGAGTTAACACGCGAGAACATTCGTTTCTTAGAGAGAATTGGATTAAAATTAACCGATTATGGATATACTGGATATAGCGCAGGGTCCAACATTCGACGAAACCCTATGGGAAAAAGAATATCACACCCACAACCCTTACACTTCATCGAAATTAAACAATAACGATGAAATTCGTATTCCCATACAAAATCAAGACATTTACACACTACCATGTGAAAGTTACTTGTATATTGAAGGACAAGTTACTAAAAAGGACGGTACTACTGTTGGTACAACAGTTCCATTTATAAATAATCCTATGGCTTTCCTATTTGATGAAATTAGATATGAAATATCAGGTGTAACAGTTGATTCCACTAAAAAAGTAGGTATTACGACAACTTTAAAAGGATTAACATCTATAACACCCAATGAAACCAATTTACTTAAACCTGCCGGATGGGTATTACCTACGATTGACACGATCACTCCAAATCCAAATGGATATTTTGATTTTCATATTCCATTACGTTTGTTGCTTGGTTTTGCTGAAGATTATAGGAAAATAATATTAAACGTTAAACAAGAATTAGTTTTGTTGAGATCTTCTAACGATAAAGACATTATTAAAGCTGCAGATGCTACTACAGATGCGACTTTAGAATGGAAATTAAAATTAGACAAAATTGTATGGAGAGTTCCACATGTTAAATTGGCTGACGAGCATAGAATGCTACTTTTAAGAAAATTAAAAGCCGATCGTGATATTGTTATTCCATTTAGAAGTTGGGAATTTCATGAGCATCCCAGTTTACCTACTACGGATCGACACACTTGGACTGTTAAAACATCGAATTATGTAGAACGAGCCAGGTATATTATATTTGGTTTACAAACAGGTAGAAGAGACGCCATTACTAAACATGCAGGACAATTTGATCATTGTGACTTGAAAAATATTAAAGTTTATTTAAATTCACAATTCTTTCCATACGACAATTTAAATGTGTCATTCACTAAGAAGAAATACAGTATATTGTACGATATGTACGCGAGATTCCAAAAGTTCATATTACGGTAAAACAAATACACCTTTATTATCACCTGACAAATATTTCGATGCCTACCCAATAGTTGTAATCGATTGTTCTAAACAAAATGAATCAGTAAAGTCATCAAGTGTGGATATAAAAATAGAAATGGAATTCAACGATGCTATACCGGCTAATACAACTGCATACTGTTTAATTCTACATGATAAAATCGTAACATACACACCTTTAACTGGAATTGTTAAAAATGTATTGTAAGAACCGGTTTTGTTTCATTCCGCGAGTATAAAAGCAGAGCGTACAGACCGCTCCTCATCAGTTTGTTGCCTACTGTTGTATGGGTAGCATCGTATTCAATATGGCTTCTCCTAGTGGTACACCTGAAAATGTGGTAGATATTGAGAAGGAGATATCTGAGTTTTTAGATCCTCAAGGTCACCAGGAAGGAGGTGAACAAAACGTTTGCGGACAACTTCACGCCAGTAATAATGTTGAAGAAAAAGGTAAAAGAAGAAAGACTATACAAAAGAGAAAAAGGGATATTGAAGATAATATTTCTCCAAACATATTGAGTGAGGTATTTTTGCGAATATTTTACCCAATCTCTTCCAGTTTGGATAAAAGTGTTTTAATCGGTGTTATGAAATCTACAGATTATTCCCCTACTGTAATTTTAACTCATGGACCCAAAATGATTTTGTTTACGGACAGTGCTTGGGAATCGTTTATGAAACATTTGCATCTGCTAGAATGCTATTTAAGTAGTAACATGTTTGGAAGAAAGACAAGAGTAGGACTTTTGGATTCAAATGTGGAAATTGATATTATTAAACAACGTGGTGATCATCAGCTACGGTTTAGAGACACAACAAGACATGATAACAAAATTCAACTTAATCGAGAGGAGTTTTTCATTTTAACTTGTGCTACTGAACCTATAACAAGATACTTGAGACAACTGGTGTTTTCAAGTTCGATTATTAAAGATTATCTGGAAGACACTTTGGACAAACAACCGGACGCACCTATATTATACGGACCTGTAGATACTTCTATATTTAATAGAGTTCCTCATGAAGTACAGATGTGGAGACAATTGGAAAAGTACGCTCAACTACATAAGAAATCAGTAAAACAGGAAGAAGAGGAAGATGGAGGAGAAGAATCAAGTGTTAGTGATGAAAATGAAAACAAGGAAAATATAAAGATGGAAACTTAAATAACAATGGTTAGTTTTTAAAACAATAACCAAAATCTTGTGGGGTTAGGCCTATTGGGGACGGTGCCCACGTTAAATATACACCAACGCGCCAACAACTGTACGGCCGGGTATAAAAGTAGTACCTACCGTGGTGTGGAAATCAGTTGACCTCCTGACTTCGTAATGAGCAGACGTGTGACCTTCAAAATGGACAAGGGAGAAGAAGAAGAACAAGTAAAGTCCAAGCCTGGTATTATTGAGTTTCAAGCGTTTCGTGGTAATGATGATAGATTCATTATAAAAGAACTTGTGTTTTTGGACATGAATACAAGTGTTCCTTATTCGTTTTTATTTAAACCACCATGTTCTTATTCGTCTTTAACTAGTAAAGCCGCTACTACCAACAGATGGATTTCAAAACACTTCCATCATATCGATTGGTATGATGGTTTTACAAGTTACACGGACTTGTATCACATTATGCATCACTTTTCAGACAAGTTTACCAATATTTACACAAAGGGGCTGGAAAAGAAAAGATGGATCGAAGGATTTACTCATGTTCCGGTTAATGATGTGGAATTGGATAAGAATTATCAATACATGCTGGAAACCATATGTATTTGTACAAAAAGCCCAGAACATGATAAAGATAGACATTGCGCTTTGAAAAATGCCTATAAACTCGCCTCTTACCTTCAAAATGGGGAAGTGGGGAGTGGTGGGGGTAACGGAGAGTATATAAGTGGGGAGCAGACAGGGACCTGGCATGAGTATTACTCGAGATTCCGAGACGACAACATCTCCGAGCAAGAAGACGATCTGTAACCTGACCATGGCATCTCACCAGTTCCTTCAGACTTTGGTCGAGCAGTTCAATGCTCACTCCAAGTCAACAATATTACCTGTAAAGAAGTGCTCGGAACTAAAAGACGAGAAGCACTACATAATCCATGCTATGAAGAAGATGGAGACTACAGTTGGGGAGGCCATCTGCTGCAGTCTCAGCGAGGCGCCGTTTACTCCGGGGGATGAACCAAAGTTCCAGGTGTACCTGCCCAAGAGATTCGTCCATCTTCTACAAAACGAGGATCTTCGCTCTATTCAACCCGGGTGTCTATACCTGGTGTCGCACGGCTGCACGGGTAGCAATTCTACAGAGTTGACCATCCACATCGCTGACAAGCAGCAGTGTTAGATTTAAGTTTTAATGTTGTACATATGTTGTTGTTGTAATGTTTTATAAATAAACGAATCATGAAAGACAAAAAAAAATAAAAAACCAAAGAATGCAACATATCTATATGTGACAAACTTCACGTATTGATATGTTGCATTTTTTTTAAACTTCGCGGGTGACCTTGACCTTTGACCTTTGCATTTCACAACTACCCCCACTACCGTAATTACCCCCACTACCGCACTAGGATTCAAACCTGCTTGGATGCGAAAAACGGCCATTCTGTTGCCAACTAGCAAACGATGAGCACCTTGTACGAGCTTTGCTTACAACGAGTTATAACTGACGCATCTTTATTCCAGACGGCTTTACGAGATAATATCCCTATAACAGTAAAACAGGATATCGAAGAGTACAAGAAAGATAATAGAGGGTATTCGGGATACTCCTGGTATAGGTTCCAAGACGGGGAAAAGTTTTGTAGGCCTTGTGGCAATGCTGCCGTCAGAGACCTTCGACGGTTCGTACAGGAAGGTGGTAGAAAACAGTTTGGATTTCTAGCACCAATGTTTAGATTTGAAAACTACAAGGACACCTGTGCTATTTGTTCCATCCCTTTGTATCAATGGAAAAAGTTTAGAAGTGTTTAATTGCATCTTCCATACCCCCACCACCATTACCCCCACCACTTTTCCATGTACCTCCAAACGCTGTGCCTCGGCTTCATTTCTACTCCAGCAGCCAACCTAGCAACATCAGGACGTCTCTCAACGTCAGTTGCGCAAGTTACGAGGAGGTGAGCATCAAGACTCAGCAGGAGCTAAACGACTTATACAAGGAGTTGCAGCTGATGGTGGCACGAGGCTACCGTATAAATGTGCAAGTTTACGCTTGCAATATACGGAACACCCGGCAGTCAAAGGAAGAGCCTGGACACTCCTCAACGGCTTCCTCACCAGCATCCATGAAGACCGAGCCAGACAACTTGGACTACTTCAGCTGACTAGCAGTTGTATTTCTTGTCCTAACCATTGTAGAATATGTATATTTTTTCATTATATTAAAGAAGTAAAAGAGCAAAAACACCTATCTTGTTACTGATATATAAGCTCAGTAACAAGATAGGTTTTTTTAAAACACAATTTGGATGACCTTGAAACTACCCCCTCCACTGCTTTGTTACCCCCACCACTTGACTATTGGTGTACATGGCACATCGCAATTGGAAACCTCATTCCATCTTCAACAGCCACACCGACAACATCAACAATGGCAAACCTACCAACAGATGAAAGATGTCCTCACGCATGTTGTGACTTCGTCCACGAGTTGGAGAAGAGGATGCAGGAGAGGGCGATAAGAAGAAAGCAGATCCACTCAGAAAATATCATGATAGTCAACGGCTATCTTTTATTGTTCGGCCTTATTATGGTTGTACTTTTCATACTGTATGGCATAGTCACATGTGTCGGCAAGGTTGCAGAAGAAAACGCTCGCCACCATCAATTGGAAAGTTTCAATGTTACTTTGTAGGTTTTCCTTTTTTTTAAAACTTCGTTTGGATGACCTTGAAAATACCCCCACTACTCCACCACACCCCCCACCACTTCACCATGTTCCTGCATGAGCATCACATCAACCGTCATTCCTTGTCCGACAAGCAACCATGGCAGACAACAACACCATCAGCCAAGCTGACTCCACTACTGATGTCGGTACAAGTACGGGTTGGACACTGTCGATCGATAGTGTACACTATTTGGAAACAATTTGCGAACGGATGAAGGAAATACTGCGGGACAACCCTGGAATCATAATACAAATGAATTTAAATTATGATTGGTCCCAAGTCAGAATGCAAGGGGACGATAACAACGGTCAACAATCTCCACAATATTCGCCCATGTCCCCGATCTACCCTTACGGCGAGTCTGACGTCGATGAAGATGAGGCTAATGAGGATGTGGGGGACAACGAGGCTGAAGAGGAGTAACCTTCATTCCTTTTTTTTTTAAACCCAAATTGGGTGACCTTGAGAATTCCCCCTCCACTATTTCCTTTTTTTAAAACCCAAATTAAATGACCTTGAAAACACCCCCTCCACATACTTTTGGTTTACCCCCTCTACTTTTCAATACTGTTACCACAGTCTGTAGCTCACATCATTCCTTGCTTAGCTATCATGGCGGACAGCACTCTTTCTCGAGTTGACTCCACTACGGATGAAGAATGGCCATTTTCCTGGAATGTTCATCTGCAAGACTCGGCAGAAGTGGATATGTTGCATGAGAAATTGGTGTATGTATTAAACGAAAACCCCAACATTGAATGTAGAATGACTATGGATTTCGATGCGACAGGGGTCCACACTCAACCTTCCACTTCCAGCCAGCCTGAACCTCAGCTACAGCCGAAGAACTTTACACATCTTTACACTCCAATACAGCCGGAGGATGTGGTTATCAGCGAGGCAGACTCTACTACAAGTTATATTGAGCCAACAAATTGGAAGCTTGTTGTTGACACCTTACACAAGGTGGACTTAGTATGTGACAAATTAAAGGAATTGATGATGCAAGATCCTGGTCTTCGTTTTAAAATTGATTTGTTTTTCATCTGGGGAGCACCTGCACGGGGCTCTTCGTCTGACAGCTCTCTAAGTACAACGGATGAGGAGGGGGAGGACGACTAGTTATCTTTTTTAAAACTCCGTTTGGATGGCCTTGACCTTTCCCCCTCCACTGAGTTTATTTAAGGTGCACTCTCAATGACTGCAGCATCATTTCATCGCGCACCTTCACCACAGCAACATGGAGAGTCAACTCAACTACTGTTGCGAACGGAAATGTTTTTCATGGGCGAATGACATTGATGTTGCGGATGGCCTGGCGTGTAGAAAATGTGAAGCTTTTGGTCAATGCATGTGTAAGTGCAAGTCTTGGAAGAAGCCTAAACCAGAGTTGAAGACATTCCATGTGTACCGGATGAGAGGGCATAAGTACACTTGTTGCCCTGAACGTTGCATTGAATTCACACTAAAACAGCTAACTGGCTGCAAATTGTGCAACAATCATTTTGCAGGTTTTTGCAAACATTATTTAGGAGCCTGTCAGTACAGATCAACTTGGCATACAGAAGCACTCACTATCAATGAAATCGCTATAGATACACAAGAGTAGTCTTTCTACTCTTTTCTTTTTTTAAAACTCCATTTGGATGACCTTGACCTTTCCCCCTCCACTCACCTTAGTTTATAAAAACCCCATTTCCACTGACCACAGCATCACTTCATCGTGCTCCCTCGTCAAAGCAACATCAACTATGGAAAGTAAGCGCATCTCATGTTGCGAGCATAGGTGTTTGGAGATACAAGGCGTCACATATTGTGCAAAGAAGCGTTGGGAGGAAGAGACGGGGACAACCTATTGCTGTGAGGATAAGTGTTTCCTCTTACCAAAGTGGCAAGTGGATGGGCTGGCCTGCCGGCAATGTGAATGCTTCGGATGTTGCAGGTGTAGATGCAAGAACCAACAGCTGCCACCACCTGTACTACAAACTTTCAAAATCTACAAATCCAAATACTTTTATACTTGTTGTCCGCAGCGGTGTATTAAATTTCACTTCTCCAATCTTACCAATTGTCGGAAGTGCTACGGACAACCTGATGGGTGGTGCACCTGTTTTCTGGACTCCTGCCGCTACAGATCGGATTGGTTTACAGATCCGTTGGAAATTGATGAGGTCGCCCAGGAAGCACAAGAGTAGTCTTTCTACTCTTCAACTTTTTTAAAACTCCATTTGGATGACCTTGAGATTTCCCCCTCCACTTCCCCATATACCTAGAGTACACAGAGCCTGACAGTCAGTCACTCGGTGGCTGTCGTGGGGTGCGCATCGGTGTCGGCGCTCTGTAGTTGTTAAGTGTTCAAGGTCACAGTAATATGAAATTGCGGATGTTGTGCTTGTTCAATGGCCTCTGAGGACTAGTGGATGACGGTTTAAGCAAGGTCATGTCGCAAACTCGAGTTTGACTTGGCACTTTTTGCTGTTTCTCATCGCAAATTCGCTCCAAGTCGTCAAGGTCACGTGGACTCTGACTGAAACTCGGAGCGTAGTGCGAGAAACGGCAAAAGTGCCAAAAAATTTTGAGTTTCGGCGTGACCTTGACCTTAACAGTGTCAGTGACGTCATTTTGATGATGTAATGGATGATGACGTCATCAGCATGTCATTTCTGTAACGTCATGGGTTTGACGTCACGGAAATGACGTCATCGATGGTGACGTCATCAATTACATCATCGATGACGTCATTTTGATGACGTCATGGGTATGACGTCATCGATTGCGTCATCATCGATGACGTCATCGATTACGTCATCGATGACGTCATCGGGGTCGTTGACCTTGGCGATGACGTCATCACATTCCTCAGAGGTCATTGAACTGAGCCAGCAACCGCAAAAACACACTACTCGCCTGCACATTTAAGGACACCCATGGCTTCGGTCAACACCTTGCCTGGAGCCGCGGGCTGATGCTTCCCAGTGCCATGACGCCATAAACGCACTACTGTGATATGCCACTCCACCAATGAACTGTGATATTTTGTTATTTATGTGTGACAGTATTCATTTATTTATTTATTTGTAGTCTCCATGTTAGGTTAATATCCCATTAGGAGCCCGCCCTGCGCCACAGGTCTCCGGGTGGAATTAATTTTTTGTCAACCTCAAAATTCGGCACGCCAATTCTTTTGTGTATTTTGTGTTTGTAACTTGTTATGTTTATTTATTGAAATTTATTTGTTGTTATTTATTTATTTATTTAATTTATCAATGCCAATTTTAAAGTTAAAGTTTCAGAAATGGGGAATTTTTTAAATACTGTTGTTCTTGAATTTTGAATATCGATATTCTGGATGGCCAACCTTGGTGACATTGACTTCTGGTAAAATTCTTTTGTTATCAAATTTATCACTGTGGACCTTGGATGTTCCCGATTTTCCACTGTTTTTGCTGTTGTTAATTTTGCTGTTAATTTTGAGTTAAATTAAATTTCTGGTTCCACAAGTTTTTTTTTTTGTTCTGAACTCCTGAGTGCGTTGGTGAGCCCCTCCCGTGGAGCGCCTTGGGCAAGCACGTTTCCAAAGGTCGGGTGCGCTTCCGCGGGGGTGCGGTTCAGAAGAAATATAATAATTGTGCAACTAGGTGATGAATTGAAACTTAATTTTTGAGATAACATCATCATTTGGATGTTTAGGGGCCTTTGCCCCTACAAGCCCCTAGTAGAATGTATTCTCCTATAATATTCTAGATACTGTGGTAGTATCCATACCTATTCTATTAAAAGCTTTATATTCACAATGGACAGAGTTGTTAATTTTTTTGACAAAACAAAATCTAGATGGCAGGTGACAACGCCAACAACAATAGGTTTAAAAAACACAACAACAAACAAAACAACTCATGTTATAACTATTCTGTGTATATGTATGTTGAACATAGATATATACTAATACAACTGGATCGGTAACTCCATGTTGCGAAAACGAGCCGTTACCCCCACCACTATCCAGTATTCGTGGTCAGTGTTGCCAACCCTGTGTAAGTAATTATGTACTGTAATTTAAATAAATAAATTGATTAAACTACGTTAATACTGTATTTTTTAGTCTTCCTTACCTATGAAATGATAAATTTCAGCCTTATGAATGTGTATACTAATACAACCAAAAGCTGCACAGTAAGAACCATCTTTCATCATCATAATCATAATTGAAAATTTAAAAGAATGTAAACAAACAAGAATGCAGCTAGCTGACGCACCGACAACAATCATGTCAGCTGTTATTCAGCGCGGCGCGGCGGCGGCAATACTGGCTAGTGGTGGGGGAAGCCGGCTCGTTTTTACCACTATTCCGCCACGAGCGTCTAGATCTAGCACACTTTAATTCGAGGTCGGGAAGTTCCGGCCATCGTCGTAACTGTTCGGCTCCCAGCCTGTGCTGTATCTAGGACGAGCGTTAGGGACAGCACATACTTCGAGTTATGTCGCCCGAATAGTAACGATGAAAGCCGGAAACCCCCGACAGTGATTCGCGTGAATAATCCTGATGTAGGGCTGGCTGCTTTATTACTAAGATGTTAATAATAGTCTTAATAACTGAAAATAATAAAATGAAAAATAACAGGGTACCCACCGGGCTTTGGTCTTACCGTGCCTACTACCGTATAGTAGTGTATTCCCTAAATGAAATTTGCTATAAAACTTATTATTACCAATTTGAATTGTGATTTACAAACTTTTATCTTCATAGTTTGACTTTCAGGATGCGTTTGCTGATGGCACAACAGTTTCCATATTTGTATACCTTACTGTATATATTTCTATTAATAAACTTATTGAAATAAAAAATTAATATTTAATGTCTTTTATAGCTTAATTAATCTATCATTCTCCCATTTTCATCCTTCAGATTTACCTAGAATAAATGTAATATATTTTAAAGGCTATAATGTAGCGAACGACAAAAATTAAATCAATTAGAAAAAAATTATATGTATGTAGTTGAAATAAAGGATTCTAAACAAATAAATGTCACTAATAATCAGCTCAATCTACAGCGGCAACCTTTTTTCATATAAGTTATACAATTAAAAAAATGTTCAACACTAACATTAGTGTTTTTTTTTTTTTTTTTTTTTTTTTTTTTTTTTTTTTTTAAGATTAATTACTTTTTATAATTTTTTTTAATGTATTATTCTATTTGTGAAGGTAATGACGTAATGCATTTTATGAATGTCAAACAGTCGACGGTTTCCTGCAACGAGGTTAAATAGATATAGAGTGCTCACTAGATAGGGAAAAGTGTCCCTTTTTGACTGGCGCCATGTTACCCACGATTCCCGCCGTTTCCTTGGTAACCAGACCTTTGTTTACACTTTTCCCAACAGTAATTTACCATTTTATCCACACCTATCCGACGTTTCTATGGTAACCAATTTCAATAGCCTGATCACAGACCATCAAATCAAACTAATTTAAAAACAAACAACAAATAAACATATGTTTTAAAAATATCATCACTAATTTTTGAAGCTTGTAGCGATCAATCAGAATAGCTAAAACTAGTAACCAAGGAAACGAGAGTTAAGTGTGGGATGGTTGCCAAGGAAACGGCGGGAATGATGGGTACAATGGCGCAAATCAAAAAGGGACACAAAATTAACATGTGGTGAGCACTCTATATCTATTAAACCTCGTTGGTTTCCTGCCATCGTTACTATTCTGGCGATAGATAAGCATACAGCTGCGAGCCACGACGTCACTTCATTATCATTACGTCATAACTCGCAGTATGTGCTGTCGCTAACGCTCGTCCTAGATACAGCACAGGCTGGGAGCCGAACAGTTACGACGATGGCCGGGACCTCCCGACCTCGAATTAAAGTGTGCTAGATCTAGACGCTCGTCTATTCCGCCATTTCAGTTACCGATCCAGTTGTATTATGCCCCGTTCAAAATAAATGTGCGGTCGAAAGACAGAATTTTATTTCCCACCACAAGGAATATTCCCTCAATATTTTCCTGAATTCCCCGATTTTCTTCCAAATCAGATGTTATTTTAATTTCACACTTAAAATTCAGAGTAGAAAATAGCGCTGATGATCGTGTTACTTCCCTTACTTGCCACTGGAAGCGCACCTTGTTAAACCTGAAACGTCAAAATTAAAATATTTATTTACGAAAAAGCAAAACATTGCCTTAAGTGACATGAGATATTGAACAGCTGTAGTAATTCTCAGTGATTCTGATTGGTTGGATTATTGGCAGCGGGAGGAACGGGAAAAATGGGGGAATTGAAATCTGGGTTTCGACCGCACATTTATTTTGAACGGGGTATAGTATATATCTATGATGTTGAACCAGTTATAAATGTTGTTAAAAAAAAATTGACAACTTGAACAACTGAAACTGAAAGACAACCCTAAACTAACCTAACCCTTCTGATAACGCTTCAATGTTTGCTACTTATAGACCTATCTTCCTTATCAGTTGTGATATGAATTGCAATTATTAATTCGCAGTTTGCTATCGAGTAATCACATTGCGTTAATTGCTATAATATTCTGTTGTCGAGTACTGTAATATCAAGCAAGTCAAAGTAGAAATGGCCAATAGTCTGAAAAGTACGTAGTCAGCTTAGGTTATGTTGTGTTTTAAGTGTCCAAATTGTTTTATATTCCTAGGCTATCCTAGTATTTTCTTAAGTCTAATTTGGCCATTGAGTAAATATGGAAATGTTATTTCATAAAATAATTACATCGCTTTATTTAGGTAGGCCTACTAGGCCTATATAGTTTACAGGTTATGTGGCATAGTTTTCACTAACTGAGCAATGTTAAAATATGGAAATGCTGAATGATAAGATCCTCGCTAGGGGCATTGCTTGGCTCAAGATTAGGTGCAGTGACGCCCGGAAGAGGACTTAAGAAGGAGATTGCCTTCAGGCAATTACCTTTGATGGGTAGAGTTTCATATAGCGCCTACCTTTCCACCGAATGATATATCGATCGATACGATCGATATATCGCATCGGGTAAAATATCGATACGCCACATCGGATGAAATATCGATATATCGCATCGGATGAAATATCGGATGAAATATTTTAAACATGTGTTTTTTGAAATTTTTTATATTTATTTACTAAATATTATTGTTTGTTTATCTAACATTTAAACCAAGATTTTACTAGGTGATTTCATATTCAGTATGGATAGTTAAGTTATTTTGATTAGTCTCATGAGTTTCAGAAAACTTTCTATTATTAACCTATTTATAATAGAAAGTTTATAAGTTACTAGATAGTTGGGTCATAGATATGAGCAATATGATAGATTTTCACAAGATAATGAACTGATACCTACCAAAGAAAATGTTGTGTGAGCAGTGTGGTGCACTGGTGAGGGGATGAAAATGAAAATAGATATAGTAAGTTAGTGTTAGTGTTCAGTTTTCATGTTAAAAAAGAAAAATCAACCATTATAAGTTATAACTTACATTGGCTAATAAGTTTTTTGAGAGATTTAGGTTTAGATTTTGATCAACATTTAAACTATTGTACTTTTTAGCAACAATATACCAAATTGTGAATTTTGATGTGCAAACATAGTTACCTATACGATTAGATATACATACATAGAAATTTTGATCCGATGCGATATATCAATCGTATCGATCGATCCGATGCGATATATCAATCGCATTGATTGATCCGATGCGATATATCGATCGATACGATCGATATTTTCATTCGGTGGAAAGGTAGGCGCTATATGAAACTCTACCCCCTTTGATTTCTTATTATCAAAGGTAGTGCAGCCCAGACAGCACGTAAGCTTAAACTAAGCTTGGTTTTAGAATATTTTTAGCTTATTAGACCAAGCTTAGTTTTTGGAGTTCATTCCAAACTTAAAATAAACTTGGTGTAATGAAATTGTGTTACTACACTAACCCCAAGCTTGGTCGGAGCTCATTTTAAAATTGGTTTACCAAGTTTGTTTTTAGTCCATAAACTAAGCTCACAACAAGCTCACGAAAGTGAGTTTAAAATAAGCTGCGTGATGACGTCAACATTTATTCTGGTCTGCGCATGCGCTCTGTCCCGGGTCATTGTTTTCAAACCCCCTCCAACGGTCTTCTCTCCTACACAACAGCTCGCCACTTTAACGACGTCCGCCAAGCCATCTTGAAAAACACGTTTGTTGATGTGCAAGATTTTGTTCGACCTACAAATAATTCCGCGTTTGCCTTTATAAGTTTGAATTATTTTTTTAAAAGTTCTTGTTAAGGTAAGTTTCAAAAGTTTATTCATGTTAAAAGCCTCTATATTTCAAAATAAACTAAACAAATCCGTATGAACTTGACCAACATTTGCCATTTCCATGCAATTTAAGTTCACAATTCCGAAGAGATATTGCTGAAGATTTTGATTGTAAATATCAATCTAAAATATCGTAAATAGCCAATAATGTATTGTTTGCTTTCACAACTAACAACTTGCTTGTAGGATTTTTTCAGATCAATCAGTAAGGTTATGCTACTGTTATTAATTAATTCTGAAAACATCTCTACAATCTTATGCTGTAAGGTTTGATAACAATATATTATGTTGAAATGTTAAGGGTATTTTGTTAATACATAACGATTACCCTATACCTCATCATATACAAAATATATTAACTTTATAGTTCTTCTGCTCAACATCACACCCATTAAAATCATTAAATATTTTAATCATAATTTATAAATCGATATGTAAAATAAATTGTGAAGTAGTGGAGGTGGCAAGCGTTGGCCCAGTTGATTCACTTTTTTCATTTGTTACTTGAAAATATTGGATTCATTCATAGGCTATGAATAAACTTTTGAGACTCATCTTTAGAAGAATTTTAAAACAGTACAAATGAAATAGGCCTACATGTCTAATAATACATTTCCTTTATTTTTGTACAAATATTCATCCCAATGGGTTTTTGACAAACTATATATATTATTTACTCAAGTTTGGAGCAACTATAAAATGAGCAAAAATAAACCTAAAACTAGTTCACTCAGATATATTAAAACCAAGCCTAATGTGAGCCTAAACCAAGTTCACTCACCTAAGTTAAAAACAAGCCTGATGGGAGCTTAAAACAAGTTCCCACCAAACTTAATATGTGTTTAGTAACGCCCTGCTTTATGAAGCTTGGTTAGCCAAGTTTGGAACAAGTATAAAATGAGCTTAAAATGAGCCTAAAACCAGTTCACTCACCTAAGTTAAAACCAAGCCTAATGGGAGCTTAAAACAAGCTCCCACTAAACTTAATATGAGCATCTTTAATCAATGCAACTCTGAAGCAAGTTAAAAATGAGTTCAGGACAAGCTTAGAGTGGGTTTGGTTATTTGAGTTTGGTGGGAGTTTGGTGTTTAAACTTGGAATGAGCTTGGGAGTGGGAGCTTGGAACAAGCTCATGAACTGCCAACTTCGATCTTTAAAACCACTCCAAACTAAGCCTATAGACTTGGCTTCCCAAGCTTAAACCAAGCTTGGTAGCTTGGCTTGTTGAACTTGGAACAAGTTTGGAACAAGCTCCCTGTGCTGTTGGGGAGATCATAGTGTTTTAAAAATAGGACCCCCCTAACTGTAACCTCTCCTCCTTTCCCACATTTCAAATGCAAGTCATTGGATCATAGCACTTTGCATTATTATTTATTTATATTGAGTTTAGAGTATTTTCGGAGGCAATTCATTATCTGCAATTCCTGTTGGTCAAAGTAAATTATTTCAATTATTTATAGGCCTATCCTTTCATGAGAATCGCTTTTGTTGTTTGGACATGATAACTGCTTTTGTTGTTTCGACATTTATCAGTTATAAATTAGGTTTAACTTAATTACTAGGCAAAAACATAATCTACTTTTAGCGAATTTCCCTATATTGAATACGCTATTGCGATAGTAGCCATGGTAAGACCTAGGCCCGGGACCACTTTACTTTTTAATTTTATGTTCCCAAAAGCCAAAAACACCATTCGTTCATTTTCATATATATGTAATAGCTATATGGTGAATAATATATGTATATATATATATATATATATATATATATATATATATATATATAAGTTATGTGTGTGTGTACGTGGTACTACCTTTTGAAGGGGACCTCTGATTTTGATGAAATTTGGTATGAAGATGTAAGACCAGGCATATTTTTACGAGTTCGCGAACGAGCATTGTTGGATCATGGGAACGGGGTTTTATGGGGTTTCAAAGGGGTCAAAAATGGGTTTTTGCCATTTTTGGACCTCAATTTTCAAAATTCATTATTTTTAACTGAAGCCATTTAAAAGAGCTCAAAAAAACAAACAATTCGGTGACCTATTTTGAATTTTTATCTTAGCATAACTGGTTACGGGCAAAATCCAAAAGTGTGTTTTCCATGTTATCCTTATGGGAAATCAAGTCTCTTACTTATATTGACATAACTTAATCAAATTTAGTATGTACATCATGTAGATAGGGTTTAACTTATACTTGCTTACAAAACCCATATACAAAACGTACATACTCACCCCCATTTTGGGTTTATGGGGGAAAAAATGCCCGAGCTTGATACAATTTTGTGTTTACCTTCACCAATTATTGATTAACTTAGATTTTGTAACAACACCCCATGGCAGCAAACCTACATACTCGATCCTATAGTGTTTTATGGGGAAAGTAAATAATAATAATAATAATAATAAATTTATTCCTATGACAAAGTTTCACAATGTATGGGAATTTACAAAACAAATTTCAAGTTTTTGCACTTATTGACAATTTTACAAATTTTCAATTAATTACATTTTCATCTACTCATTTTCTCAAAACTCTTTCTTCATTTTAAACTTATTTGAAATTTTTCTTATTTCTTTTTCTTCCTACTTATTTCTTCTTTCTTTTTTCTTCATTACTATATTTATTATTTTTTATTTATGTTTAATTTATTAATGGTCTACTGCTCTATACGTTTTTCATTTTAACTCTTCCTTCCTTCCACGTCTTCTTCCAGTCCTTCCACGTCTCCTTCCAAGTCATTCGTTTGCTCTTCAAAAATGTCTTAAGTTGGACCTCTCAAGTGGATACCGGAAACAAAATATACAAGGACGCAAGAGTGTGAAGTTTTTATGATTTTACCATAAAAGTTTGGTTTGTTGTATGAAGAAATTTATTCTTTGTAATTTATTGTACAAGTTTATTGTAATTTTTATATACATTTTAAATATACTATATTTAATATTGCAATGTTTACTTTGCCTACAAATTGTGATTAGACCTTCAGCATCATACAGCCCGGTTGCTTGAATGCTTCAGATCATGTACTGCAGAATGTTATTCAATATCTTAATTTAGCCCTATATAATATTAATTTACGCTTTAACATTTATATTGATTTATGTATCTTTTTTGGTATTTATGATTTTATAACATGAGATGCATAACATTAGTCTATACATTAACATTTAGGCCCCTAAGTGTTGGTAGAAAAAAAACTTTTAAATTTAATGTTTTATATTTATTTTTGTGGTAGGCCTATGTTACGGTTGATTGTAATAGTGTTCATTAAATTCATTTATGGAGTAAATTCATTAATGCTTTTAACATTGTACATTGAACATGAGACCTTCAGCATCATACAGCCTGGTTTCTTGAACGCTTCAGATCACATTACAGAAAGTTACTATATCTTCATTTAATCATTAATATTAATTTACACTTTAAAATTTATATTGATTTATGTATATTTTATTTGGTATTATGATTTTATAACATTACATTATACACTTTACATATTAGGTGTTATTGGAATTATTGGTAAAATTTTAAATAAAAAACTTGTAAAAAGATATAATTGTTTACGGTTGATTGTAATAGTGTTCATTAAATTCATTTATTGAGTAAAACGATTTATCCGTTAAAAATTTTTTAAGCTCATTTTTAAATTTAATTTTATCTTCAATGTTTTTTATTTTATAAGGTAATTTGTTAAAAAATGAAGCTCCAATATTTTGAGCAAGGTTATAATTTAATAATATCCTTTGTGTTTCTTGTTTTAAATTATTTTTCCCTCTAGTATTGTAAGAATGTATTATTTCAGTTTTTTTCTCATTTGTATTAAATTTTGCCAACATTATAACCTCAAATATATAGTGAATACAATGGTAATATATGTAGTGTTTTAAAAGCTTGCCTGCAAGATTTTCTTCTATTTAAACCCTGGATTAGTCTTATTGATCTTTTTTGTAAAACAAAAACTCTTTTCATTGCATTCTGTGTTGCTGATCCCCATATTATAATGCCATACGGTATCTAATTTTTGATTCTATCACTGCATGATAATATAACTTTAATAATGGTTTATACCTAAACTGACAGTAGTAGTTCAAACAAAAAATGGAAGAAGTTAAACTATTGCAAAGCGAGTCAATGTGAGGGACCCATGTTAGATTTTCGTCTATTATTATTCCTAAATATTTTACAGTTTTAACCTCATTAAGTTCAAAGTCGTCCCATCACTATGTTACCTTTAAAATCGTTATCTTTATTTCTTACAAGACTAAAGTCGATATAATTGGTTTTTTTATGATTTACATATAATTTTAGATTCCCCAGATACTGATAAATTTGTGTGAGCACAACATAACTATTTATTTCTAGACTTTCATCTGAAGGATTATTTATTGTTACTGCAATATCGTCAGCATAGCAAATTATATTGTTGTATTTAACTTCTTTTATTAGATCATTAACGTAAATATTATAAAGAATAGGACCTAAAATAGAACCTTGAGGTACCCCATATTTAATTGATATATTTTTAGATCTAAAACCAGAAATTTCTACAATCTGGTTCTATAATCTGAAATTCCATTAGAAATTCGCTGAGTACGCAGGTCTGCTGCGACGGGGTTATTATATTTGTCAGTAGTTTCAGGTCATTGTATGACATCCTGATTAAAATAAATTGACTTCAAAGTACAGTAAGGTACTACAGGAATGTAAAAACTGTGCATTATCATTATACTTAATTAAGCCTAACCAGAATGTTTTTTTTTATATTTCAGACCTTCGATTGGCCTTAATACAGATGGCAGTTGGGCAAGACAAAGGGGAAAATATTAGGAGAGCCAAAACGCTAATAAGTGATGCAAAGTCTAAGGGTGCGTCCATGATTGTATTACCTGAGTGTTTCAACTGTCCTTATGGCACAAGTAAGTATTAAATTAATGGGGAGGTGGTGGGAAAGTAAAATTTCAAAAGAGTTTTTCTCCATTGTTAAATCCAAATCTGGATTCTTCGTACCGTACATTTTTTACAATATAATAATTCCAGAATTTATATATTACTATTTGCAGATTTATAATAGTTTTTTATTTTCTATTTAACATGATTTTTTTTTTAAATGCCGAGTTCTTATTCGTTTAGAACCTGTATTTTAATTTGACCCCTGTACGTTTTAGACCTGATTACCAGTGGACTGAGCTTTTGCTCGGTATTAAGGTATACTTTCCTTTCTCAAGCTCTCCGCCCTCTACTTTTTAAGATTAGCTAGTTTGCTTCGCTCACTTGCCGGGTCAAAGGGTGCTGCACTTTGGTATAAATTTGTTAAACCATAGGTTGAATTGGTCTATATCTACAATTACGGTATCAGCTGATTCTAGTTCAATTTAGTAGTTACAACAAATCTTCAACAATGGCTAACATGGGAACCTTAAAGGGCTCTATGACAAAACCGGATTTTTCCTAGTCATGGGACCAGCTAAAAAAAATCCATGGACCAGAAAAAACACTTTGCTTGTACAAATAGTACTGGTTTTATAGTACCAGGGGGACCGAGCTATGCTCGGTAAATATATTAATCGTCATTTTCCTTTCTCAGGTGAAGTTCGTTCACTCCTCTCACTCGCCCTCTTCCATTTTTAAGACCAGCCTGTTCACTTTGCTCACTCGCCTCCCCCCCCACCTAATAGCTTGTTTGCTTTGCTCGTTTTTATAAACTACATAATGAAAATGTAACATGTTGGTTTTTTTCTATATTTCCTTGGACGGGAAAAATGTTTGCCAATACAAACACAAACATTACTTGTTTTGGAGTATAAAATTATTCAACGGGTTTGAATTTGGTTTAATAATGTACCTCTTTATGTTACTTGTAATATGATTGTTAGTCCTTATTTCAGTGGTCGTAGATAAAAGAGGTTATGATTCTAGTACTTCTGGGGGTGGACATTAGATAATAAGAAGACCAGGGTTTGAATCGTTCCCAATAAAATCTTTGAAATGTCCTTGGCGTAGGAAGGTAGGAATAAACATGTTACCTTACAAAATTTATAAGTTATATTAGATTTTTTTAAACAAAAATCTATAATTTTTCCATTAGAGTCCTACATATCATCCAGCTCGTCATGAGAGAGTCATTCTCTATTGCAGCAAATACAACTCCAAGGCACTGAGAGACATTTGATTTGTCTTATAATACAATGAGCTAATTGTAAACAAACAGGTGGCGATATGGCTACAATGCGACAATTTCTTAACAATGATTAGACACTTTGAGGGGTGGCACATGTATCATAAGAGAAAAAAAACAGCTCTGAAACTCGAAAATATTTATAATAATTTAGCACTCACACTTTTAACTTTAATGAGCCTTAAACATTAGAGAAAGTTGATAGGCCTAAATATTTATTTGATACGTACATTGACAATTAACTCCCTTCACCTGTGCATCTTTCAGAATACTTTCCTAAATATGCCGAAGAAATACCAGATGGAGAAACATCCAAAGCCTTGTCTGATGCGGCTAAACAGCATGAGATATTCCTTGTGGGCGGGTCGATACCAGAAAAAGAGGGGGAGAAGCTATACAATACTTGCACAGTATGGAATCCTCAGGGGCAACTGCTATGCAAGCACAGGAAGGTATGTGTGTCAATTTACTTGTAAAAGCTCTTATTTAGCAATAAAAAAAAAAATTCTTGGAAAATGTTTGGAATTAACAGTACAAATTTTTGAATTAATAAAGTTTATCATTCTACAGTACACTCTCGATTGCCCAACACGTTCTACAATTCAACTATGCCTTGACGGCATTATCGCTTGTCAATGTGATTTTTTTAATGTGTGCATAAACTTTGCTGATTTTTTTCCCATTTCACAATTTTTTGAGAGTTTTTATTACTTTCGTATAATGTTACTTTCAGTAATCCATAATCTTCTGCCTTCCATTGGGGTCCAATATGTGATGGATTATCGAAACACTAAAGGGTATTCACAGTCCGTGTCCCATCCCTGGGTTCAGGGGTGGACTGACACTATGAAAAGGGCGGTGGAATGGGTACCGGAGGGGCGCCATATATATATATATATATATGGGATTCATATTATTATGTATATAATAAATAAAATTTATTATACATGTTTCGAATATCATATAATTTTCTAGAAATTAAAATTGTAACCTTACAACATTAAAGAGTTTATAGTTTATTTACTTGAAAATAACATAGTTGAAAAATGTGACAAAAAACAAAACAAAGCAAAATATGGATACTTTGGTCTTTATTTCTGATGATTATAATAACAGAATCCATTAAAATATACCCAAATTACAATGAATGGATAGAAGTATATTACTGTAGTTTGTAAAATACAGTAAATCAAACAAGTGTTAAAACAGTAACTTCTTAATTTTCAATAAACATTATAAAGTGATATTAAAAATCAAACTAATATGAAAGTAAAAATAACTTTACAATAAGCATTTGAAGGCTTTGTAGGCAAATATTAAACTTGAAAGCCGTAGTTTTTTTTTATCTTGATCAAAACCAACATATTTTATTTATATTACTGTTTGTTTATATTGCTGCCCATAAAAGTTAAGTCAACATACCAACAGTTTGTACGTGAAGAAGTCTTCGTAATTGTTCACTCTTCTCACTCAGCTTGTCGATTATCTAATAATTATTGTTTCTTGACAAGAATATCTCCCTCCATGTTCATGAGAAATAAGGTCTGAATGTGTTCATCAGTCAGTCGTTTTCGGACTCGAACGGAGCCTTGTTTTGATGTATTTTAATTTTACAAAGGGCCGTTCACATGACACTTGGGTAGCTGGTAATGTCAAGAGATATACTTAAAGACTTTAAAAAGGTTCGTGTACAGCCTTGAAAACAAAAATATTATACTCAAGTAAGACGTCGAATGCACACTTGCAAGTATTGCATTTTTACCACTTTTACACTGAATATACTGCAAATCGTTTGGGTCTCTTTATTCGTCATCATTTAAGTTTGAAACCAATCCTTCTTCCGAGAGCTCATACCTTCAAAACCATCGGTTGGTTCTGTTATGTTTACCGGCATCGACAACTGGTGATGACACGGTGATTAAAATACACGGTGATTAAAATAATTCCTCCTCCAGTTTCCCCTCCTTGCAATCAATAACTAATTCTATTATTATTTGAGAGCTAGAAGAGTTAATGTCAATGCCAATGCTGTTAAACCGCTTGGGATCAAAATATTTTAAATCTAAGCATAGACTTTGTTTTGCTGAAAACTTTTCGTTCATACATATGACAGCTTGATCTATAACACAGTTAAAAAGGGTTACTTCAAATCGGCGATTGATGATTTCTTCCATATTTGGAACTGTATCCGACAAGTGTTAGATTTTGTTCGTTATTTCAGTGACGAGGACCTCTGCAGCTTTGAAGATATCGGCAAACTTGGACCTGGCACCTTTTAAATCCTAAAGGCGCCTTTTTTCCTAAGTACAGCTTACTAGCCTCAATGCTTGAGCATAGTCAAGATCCTTGGTTAGCAGGTAATCTGTAAGTGGAGTGGTGTGCTAAAAATCATCAGGAAAGTCATTGCAACGAAGGTTGCCTGGAAACTGCATAGTTTCTGCAAAATTTAAATACAGAATCGTTCCTAACCTGTTAAAATTGTCGATTTATTAAAATAGTGGATTACAAGAGTCGTTTTAATACTCGTATTTATATTCAAAATTGTACATATTCCAGAAAAAATACAAATATACACTTTGTGTAAGGTTTAACAAAATCATCACCCTGGGACCTTTACTCGTACTACGTCGCAATGGTCGCGCCCAGGCTAACAGCTGTTTTGCCGCACAAGTTAGCAAACTATGTCGAGTCATTGCTACACGAAAGAGTTCCCAGTTGGAGCAATTTATCAAAGTTGAACATTCAATATTTATATGAAGATAAACGTATTATGCTCAACTCAAGAAGTGCAAACACATATTAATCGTTTTAGGAAAAATAAAAATTCACAAATATTGAACTTTCAAAAAATATTTTACAATTCCTTATAGTGAAAAAATCTCGTCATAGGGGCGCCGGGGCGCCTTGATGGGGAAGGCGCACCGGGAATTTTCCCTGTGTCCCGGCGGCTCAGTCCACCCCTGCCTGGGTTAGTACTGACCCACAGTAACATGGGTTGGTATTTACTCAGCTTTTTTAATACCCATTTCACCTTTACAGATTCAGTTAAAAATTCTTGTATTTTGATTGATTGGTTATTTTTCTTTTAAGGTACACCTGTTCGATATTGATATTCCTGGAGGAATAAGATTTAAAGAATCTGACAGCCTTAGTCCAGGAAACAGCTTCACAATATTCAATATGGGTAGTCTTAAAATTGGAGTTGGCATTTGCTATGATATTCGCTTCAGTGAACTTTCTAGGATTTATAGAAAGAAGGGTAAGACTAATGTTCTTAGTAAGTTTTTTTTTTTTTTTTTTTTTTTTTTTTTTTTTTAATCCACATGTGTTCTGGCACATTCTGTTGTACAATTAATCATTTAACTAAATGCACAATTATTGTGCTTATCCTTTTTTTAGAAAGGTAACAATATAAGTTTGACTAATTTCTTGCTTCTATTCTTTTTTCACATTTTTGAAGCTTATATAGTGGCATATAATAAATAATGATTGATATTTTAAGTACGGTGCACTCAGGGACTGTTTTAAAATCCTAGATAAGATAAGAACAAATATATAGTTTAATAACAGTGCCTCACAGGTTACGGGCAAGCTTAAGCCGGGTTTACACGTTGCCAGTAGGTGAGACAATTGTCTTTGGACAATTGTCATCACGTGGGAGACAATTGTCGGAGGCCAGTCAAGTTGAACTTGAAGCTGTTTACACAGGGCCAACTATTGCCACGGCAGTGGTAACAAAAACAACACACCTGTATGTCTCAACTGACACAAGGGAACTAGTGAACTGGCATAAAACAAGACAGCGCTACTGGCCTATCCGTTCACACGGCGCCAATTGTCGCGACAACTGAAATTCCGAGTGGTGGGGGGTCTCGCTGGGCCCAGCTCGTTGGCATCAGTCTACTCCCGGAGACAACTGAATTTCGGGGCAATTGGGAGGGCAGTTGGCAAGGCAATTGGCCTGAAGTGTTTACACGAAGGCAATAATTTCATGCCAATCAGTTGTCCAAAGACAATTGTCTCACCTACTGGCATCGTGTAAACCCGGCTTTAGTGATGTCATATGGAGATTAGTTTTCAGTGCAAAGATCTAAGGATCTAAAGACAAGACTCACAAGTGCCACAGATTGGTCACCTGTGTTTGTCACAAATACTTGACAACACAACATTTCCTCGTGTGCCACAGGAGTGGACATGCTCGTGTACCCAGGGGCATTCAACATGAAGACTGGCCCAATGCACTGGGAGCTGCTGCTGCGGGCGCGGGCTGTTGATGAGCAGGTGTTTGTGGCTGGGGTCTCGCCCGCGCGGGACACGACCGCAGACTACGTGGCCTGGGGCCACTCCATGGTGGTCGACCCTTGGGGCAACATACTCTCCCAGGCAGAATCCAACGAGGAGATTGTTGTCGCCGACTTGGGTAGGTTTTGCAATTTATGTGAACTTCTTTACCAAATCATGAGTTAAGTTTTAGGTTTCATAAAATGTTTAATGAGTATTTGTTTTAAGATGTGTTTAGTAACGATAATCTATATAGTTAATTTTCCTATAATTCATGACAAAGATTTACTTCATAGGATACATTTATATTTTGATAAAACAATAAGGAATGGAAGTCTCTATTCCTAGATATATGTATGTATGTATGTATCGTATGGCATTCGTAGTCAGCCACCAACTACTGAAAAATATAAAACATTCTCTGCGGTGCATAGCACCTGAGTCAAAACATTTAAAACTAAACTAAAAACAAAAAGTTGTGATCTCTCTTTATAAAGCTAAATCCAGGGCGCTAAGCCATTGCAGCCCAGCTTCACTTGCACAATGCAGCCCAATCAACCTTTCGGGGAAAGCACTCAAAGGACACTCATTGACTATGTGAGTCATAGTCTGGATCTCCGCTCCACAGCCACATGACTGGTTTTCTGTCATTCCCCATTTGTATTTCCAATAATTACATCTTCCCACTCTAGTGCGGAATCGATTGAGAACAGTCCACTGCTTCCGAGGAAGATCCATACCACTTACTGCTAAGGTTGGGTCAGCAATTAAAAAGTGATTCCGACATTGGAAAGAGTCCCAGGAGGAAGTCCAGTCGGTATGGATCGAAAAGTTTGTGACAGTCAACTGGGATGCTGTCCGCAGTGGTGGTCTTCGGGACCTCAATCTGCCTATCACCTGGGGTAGGAAATCATGGATGGGTAGCTGTGGAGCAGATACGATCTTATTATATTCCCTAGCAAGTGCCTCCCTTCGTCTTATTTCAGGTGGAGCAATATTACACAGCACCGGGAGCCAGGGTACTGGGGTTGGCATGAGTATACCACTAATGGCTCTCATAGTCCTGTATTCCTTGATAAGGTTAATTAAACCAACCATTTATAATATTCAGGACAGATAAACCCCCCCAACTATACCCGTTCAAAATAAATGTGCGGTTGAAACGCAGATTTCAATTCCCCCATTTCTGCCATTCCTCCCACTGCCAAGAATCCAACCAATCAGAATTACTACAGCGGTTTAATATCTTATGTCACTTTATTTCAATGTTTTTTTTTTTTTTTTTTTTTTTTTTTCATAGACAAATACTCTAATTTTGACATTTGAGATGTTACAAGAAGCTCTTCCAACGGCAAGTAGGAGAAGTAATCACCATATCTATTTTCTACTCTGAATTTTAAGGGCGAAATTAAAATAACATCAGATTTTAAAGAAAATTGGAAAATTCAGGAAGGTATTGAGGGAATTTTCCTTGTGGTGGGAAATAAAATTCTGTCTTTTGACCGCACATTTATTTCGAATGAGGTATAATTTTCTTGAGAACACAGTTGTGTAAACAGTCATTTAATTGACTAAATTTTGTTGTTTTGCAGAACTTCAAGAAATAACCAACATGAGAGAGCAAATCCCAACTTATCATCAAAGAAGAGAAGATATGTATGATACAATCAGCAATGCCAAGAACAAATTATAAAGAATAATAGATAATAAATGCTTAGATGCAAGTTCACAGTTGGTAGCAAATGGGCTCCCTCTTACTATCCACTGGAGGTATAGTGGAAAAGACTGCTCTATCGTCGAGGTATTGCTATAGTGCTTCGGATCTATTACAGATTAATTTCTGCGATAACATGAAACAAAGCACAGGGATATTGCTGATGACAAAGAGAATTCTTCCTTGCCAGAACAGTTAGTTTTTCCAAGGTGGATAACAAACAAGTTTGATTTTTAAAAGTCCAACTGTCAAGATTATACAGTTTAAAAAAGATTGTACGGTATTTGAACATAGAATAGTGTTATGAAAAATGCATGAATCTGTGAATGTATAGATTACTGTATAGTAGTGGGGGTATAAATTAAATTTATTTTTATATTCATTAGTGACATTTTTTATAAATCTATGACATAATAAAGTTGAACCTTTTTCAAATGTGATTGTGATTTTTAAGGAAAGCAATATTTTTGACATTATCACTGAATATAAATAAAACTTCTGATTTAAGTTTATGTGCCAAATACTGTAATAAGAATTCATTTCCAATAACAACAACTTAAACCTCTTCGGTTCTTTAATGGGAAAGTTCATAAATAAACTATTTTAAAGTTGACAATGAGTATTTCATTAGTAGAATGGTTTCCTATATTTTTGTTCTCTCCTTTAGTAAAAGGATATTAAGAACTTAACTAGTTTATGTATATTTTGTTGGCCCTCTTCTTTTTGGGAAATTCTGTTAAGCACATAAGGCTCTAAATTACCAATGGGCATTGTGACACTTGCCTTATAGTGTAATAAAATTGCTCTGCAAAATAATGTCATCTTTAAGAATGTAACCCTTCACTGTTCTGGAATCAAAACGATTCAAAACACAGTTTTGAAAAATATATAACATTTTTATTAATAAAATATAAAATACAAACAATATTTGGTATACACATACTAGGCTATAAACAGTAATGAAAATAAACAGCAGGATTGTTCCATCTACATTAAATTCTAACACTTATTTCAGAAAAACTTATGTCATTGCACACTCCGATAAAGCATAGAATGTCAACACAGAACCTCAAGATAGTTATATGTTGGGAAGGGAATGTTTCCTCAAAATAAATGTGTAACTGTTTAACTATTGAGTACGGTAACCTAATCAATAATTTTGGCCATATGAAAATATTGACTATTTTTTACAATCACCCCAAAACCTTCTTGATAGTATGAGTACATCTCTTAAAAATTCATTCAAATCAGGCATCTACAACTTTATTATTTTAAAACTTATTCAGGTAGCAAAGGAAGTCAGTAAAACATTTGAATTGAAATTTTGTCTTCTTGTGTTGTGTCTGTTTAGTATTTGCCTGTTTCACATCAAACGACAAAATTGTGAAACGCTGACTATTTTGTAACATAAACAAAATTCTGAGTGTTTTTACAATTTTAAGGTTAACCTTTTTAGGTGGACATGATAGTATTGAAAGCAAGCCAATAATGACTAATCACAATTTTAAGACTAAGTACAGAGGATATAGAGATTGCTTGATTTTTCCGTCAGAAAATTTTGTAGATACATAATACTATCAGACAACTCATTTTGAGGCTTCACAATTCCAAACGGGACATTTTGGCTCCAACTCATTTTACTTACCTAAACAATAAAAATAAAATTTAATAAACATAAATGTAGTCTACATTATAGGTGAGGAGAAACGTCTTAAAAATACCCTCATCCTGAAATGGTTTCTAATAAATAACCAGGATAATCCCCAGCAATGGGATTAAGGTAACAAGTAGTAAGTACTTATAAACAACCTCTCAGCCCAATACATGAATAACAACGAGAAACAAGGAATGTGAGCTGGTTAGAGCCGGCTCTGAAGGGTTGACGCCTGCGACTGGGAGGCCGGAGCGACGAGGCCGTCAAACGCTGCCTCGATCACCTCCTCCATGTGACTGACAAACAGGAACGACATCTCGTCCTGAAAAATTACCATACGCTATTTAAACTAATCACTATAAATCTATTAATTACAGAGGTAAATGTTTGAAATGGTAGATTTTTTATTAAATTAGACCTGTTACCTATATTTTTAAGTACTGACCTTGACATTTTGAGGGACGTAGAACAGATCCTTGATACACAGCTTGGGAAGGATTACTTTCTTAAACCCAGCTCTGTGAGCCGCCAGCACCTTCTCTCTCACGCCGCCCACCTGTCACACACACAATTTTGAGAGGGGTTTTACTAATTCATTACCTTATTTATAACTGCATTACTGTAAATCAGTGTTATTTAAAATAAGTTCTCTTAATTATATTAAAATTTTAACCCTCTAATTCCCCACATCTCAATTATATCAATGTTTTTTGAAAAAAATTCCAAACCTGACATTTTGGATGGTAGTACCATTAACATATGTATCACTCAGATCCTTTAATCTTATATAGAATTGAGTCAAAATAAAAAATTCCATGTGAAATTTTTGAACATAACTAAAATTAATTTTTAAATTATATCAAACAATTAATTTTAGGTACAAAGTGATTTTAAAATATTTACACCACTTTTACAAACCCAGCACTTCTAAGAGAGCGAATGTTATTGCATTTCAGAGTGTAATGGGTTAAATCCTTTTATTATTAAACTAAAACTTGATAATAGAACATAAAAAATATTTATCACTCTCTCAGATTTATACTTAGAAAGAGCAAATTTGATTTACCATCCTTAATGTATTTTATTTGTGTAGTTATTTTCTTAACTGAACTTTATATTCAAGTCATAATGTCTATAAATACACACTCAAGTTTTTGACTATATTTCAAGAAATACAAATATTTATCCATTAAGAAATTAACATTCCCTCAGGATCAGACTAGTCCATACTCACAGGCAGCACAAAGCCTCTGAGTGTCAACTCGCCGCTCATGGCCAGCCCGGAGATGAGCGGAACATTGGCGAACAGCGACACAAGCGCCATCGCAATGGTGACACCAGCTGACGGCCCCTCCTTGCTCCTTGCACCCTCCGGGAAGTGGATGTGAACGTCCCTGTCACTCATCAGCTCCTCACCTTCCCGCACCAACCCGTACTGTCAACAATATTCACAAACCGTCTCAGTCTGATGTCAACCCAATTTATCAAAGTCAGAAGCACACACTGACTATACAAAGATTACCAACAGTGTAAAAATAGTTTATTTTGGTGCAAACTTACTTTAAACTACATGAATTTTCAAACATGAAATAATAGGCTCTCCAACAGAGTTGGTGAGTCTCGCCTCATAAGTTGACAAATGATAAAAAAAAACTTTAATGGGCGAGGGGGGGGAGAGGGGGTACTTTTCCAAAAACATTGAGCTGACATTACATGTTAATTTTACAGAACAGCTGATTATCCAATAATTTTAACTGAATAGTCATGCAAATTCATCCGTGAAGTTATGTGGCAAGTCTTATAAATTGTGCATTTTGAGAGTGTGCTAGTTGGTAAAATAGCTATTATTATTAACTTTTATGTCTAGTTGATAAACATGGTCTTAGGATTCGAATTTCACAACCTCAACCGTCTTTCCCATTCCGGCTTTGTAGAGAAGTGTCCACAACAAATGGACTAAACCATTGGAAGTAAACCCTGTTATGAATAGTTTTCATTGGTTTGATCCTTTTTGAGGTAACTTTTAACTATTCTAACACTTAGAATTCATTTCCCTTTGGTATTCTTAACAAGTTAACATTTCTTACATGATAATATTAATCCTGCCTCACCTGGTTGGCAACGGTGCGCACCCAGTTGAGCGCCAGTCGGGCCGACTCCTGCATAACGTTGCCAAGCTGGCCGGTCAGCGTGAGTTTGCCAGAGCCTTTCTCCAGCTTGGTGGCCTCAACCAGGAGCAGAGAGCCCCCGCCGACGGTCCAGGACAGCCCCACCGCGACCCCGGGGGCCCCCACCCGCGACCACACGTCCAGCTCACAGTAAATTGGCGGCTGCAAAAGAACTTGGTTATGTTCAAAGCATTAAAAAAGGGGGGAAAAGCAAAATATTTTAATGAATTGTATCCCGGGGCATTCGTATCCGTTATAGAAGAAAATCCTGTGATGATTAAATTCATTCAGAGTGTTATCTGCATTACTTAAAAACACATTAATAATAATAATAATGGACATTTTACAGGAATAGTCAGAAATGTTCTGTTTTGCCCCACATACAGACCCTCATGGCCCAGTGAGGTTTATGTATGTGTAATGTTGAAAATTTTGTTTACAAAATCAAGTTTAAAAGTAAATTTTATTCGTTTAATGTATTTAAATGTAACTATCAATTTTGTTGGAATTTCATCTAATTTATGAGCATGTACGGTAAAAAAACCTCACAAAATTGACTCCAGGAATTTCAACACTACAGATAGCTTGAAATATAGGCAGGCCCATACTGTATCTTTAATTGCTGGTAAAAATGCCTATGCCCTTCCCACCACTGCAGTGCTTAATGAAAATAAACTCATAATCTTGATTATATTATAACTGAAAATCAGTTTTAAATGGGCACTATTTAAAAGGAGGCAGCAGCGCCTATCTTGTTATGTTAGTTACCCCGAGAGTGGCCTCGATGACTTGTGTGGTGACCTCGTAGGGCAGCTGCAGTGACTCTGTGTTTTCTGCAACCTTGACGGCCACCGCACGACACACCGCTCCGATGTTGCGCTCCAGACTCCTTACTCCCGCCTCCGCCGTGTAGTTGCGGACTAGAACAACGACAATAGACTATAGTCTTTTCTGATAACTAAACAGGAATGTTTTATCTATTTTAGAACCAAATAGTCAACTCTTTCTAACTTGAACCTTAATAGATAAAAATCTATGATATCTCAAATTATTTTCGGTCCCTTGGAGAAATCATTCTAAGCTGAAAAATAAACCATACAACTTGAACAAATTTTACAGTAATATTTTACCTCTATTAGATGAAGAGATACAAAAAAACTTCTATAATTTGAAATTCAGTAGAAAAACTTAATTTAAATTGAATTTTACCTAGTACTTTGGTCTAGTATTTCCTATATGTTTCCAAATTTTCTCTACAGGTCTCTTTAATTTAAAACCTTGGCACCAGGTCACAACATATCAATTGTCACAATAATGTATGTTACTTCTGTTAGTTGAATTTAACCAAACACTTCCTCTGTAAATAAAACTAAGTCGAACTTGCTTAACTTGAAGACAATTTAGTCTTATGAATTTTGAGATAGCTAGACTAAACTTGTATTGTGGTGTCATAAGTTAATAAAAATGAGAGACAAAAGCAATTTTTTAGCTCAATTATATATTATGTTTGGCAAGTAACTTAAAAACATTTCTTTATCCGTATGAATTGCGTGAAATACTGTATACATACTTAATTGCTTCAAACTTTCTTCGGGTACTTTGATGACATTGTTTTCTAATCCATTCTCTTTGATCTGTTTTGGCAACAAGTGACGCTCAGCTATGTGGACTTTTTCTTCCTAAGAAATATAACAAATCCATTAGAACATGATCAAAATATTACAAGTTCAGGAAAAAAAGGACCAATCCAATCAAAAAGGCAACAAGAAAATTTAACAAGTAAATATGCTAAACACACAAATAAATCAAACAGTTTGATAAACAAACAATAGATAAGTTTATTCATGATTAAGTAAAATAAATAAAAGTTACAATCGGTTTACCACAGTTAGAAGAATAACATAACAGTTTACACAATTAGACACCAAATCGACAGAGTTGGCCTTGTCTCAATAAATCATTAAAAAATAGTACACTAAAACCTCCGGTAATCCCAACCACGTTAGTCAGGGCGTACACTACTTCGGAATGTGAAGGGTGAAGGAATTAGTGATTGCTTAAGTTTTGTACTCCTATGAAGAACTAACTTGAATTTAAGAAACAAATTGTTTTGAGGATGAGGAATATGCGTACTGGTAATGTGTTAGAGCAAATGTGTATGTTAATTTGTAAGGCTTGGCTAAGTTAAATGTATAGGAGCTTTACTTTTATTTTTATGATCTTTTTTACTTTTGACACCATTCTCTGTACAAAACTGTACTTTGTGAATAAAGAGTTTATTGATTGATTGATTGATTGATTGAATCGGCTTGGCTTCGCCGGAATCGGCCCAGTGAATAAATTTGCATTGCGTATAATGTAATGGAGACACGCGCACTGCATCGGCACAGCACGGATCGGCATTTGCCGTTGGTATTTTTTAGGGATGGACGGGAATGGATTTTTAGTTCGGGACGGGACCGGACGGGAATTTTTATTTCCAATCCAATTTCGGGACGGGATTGCTCTTCTCGATACTATCGGGAAATATTCGTTTTGACTTTTATCTTAATGTCTTATAAAGGCAAATTAATGTTAAATATCAACTGGTTCTGTTTCCAAATTGTTCCACTTGTTTTTGTAGCCTAAGTTCAATGAATCTCCTTTTGTTGAAAAGATATAAAATATCTAATTTTTATATTTGCAGTATACAATAAGAATAAAGTATAAATTTTCTTGTAACAAAAAAAAAAAAATTAAATCAAATTACTAAATAATATAAATATAAAAAAGTCCATAACAATTTTATAAAAGTTTTGTTGAATGAAATATCAAACGATTTCTAAAAAGAATGAAAAGAAAAATTATGTACATAAAAATATAGATTTAAACAATTGGAAAAATTGTAAAGAAAACAAAACTATATTACATAAATAGGCCTAAGGCCTCCTCAGTAAAAAGAAACAACAAATAGAAATTATAATAAATATTCAAACTAAGGAATGAAGTTGTTCAACAAACCAAAGCCATTTATAACCCCAAGAAATGTTTATTTTTTTATTTTTTATACTTAAAGATTTAACTGAGACAGGTTCTTACTTAGAGATTATCATAAAAATTGAACTTTAAAAATATACACTATTAGACTTAATTATTTTTATTTTTATTCCTATGTATTCATTAGCTATTTTTTGCTATTAAAAAAAGAGCGTATGATGAAAAATCATTAAAGAACAATGAAAGTTTAAAGTTATGAACCTCAAAATCTAATAAATGTATTTGTAATGTTTAGTTTTTAAAAATATATTTAATGGGATTTGAAGTTTTTCATTTAAAAATAATATTAAATTATAATAAGATGCTTTTAATATTATAAAACAGTAATTCAATTAAAGATTGATTTATTCAACAATACTTTGATATTTTCCCTTTGATTGGAAAGTCACACAACTTTGGTTGACATTTTGTTTAATTTGTAAGAATTAGACGAATCAAACGAGCCATCCCTTAGTTTTCTACGACAATTGGTTCAGAAAGTAGCATTTGGTACTAGGAACAAAATACCCCCCGTCGCAGCAGACCTGCGTACTCAGCGAATTTCCAAATTAGTAATATTAATTTTGACCAGCTAAACATGTAAACAAAATTTCATCACGTGCTCATAAATAGGGAAATAAGTTAATGTCTGTTCTTAAGATAATTATAAGGAAAGAGTATGCAGGAATGCTGCCATGGGGGACACTAAAAGTAGGTTTTTAGCATAGAAAAAATTTATTTCGACCATATAAAGCCATATAGTAAGTTTCATCAATATCTGTCCATAAATAAAAGAGTTTGCCTATTCTCCATAAGATTAACATGGGAAAAGAGTATGCAGGTTTGCTGCCATGATAAGTAAAAAAACCGAGATTTTTTACCTTAAATGGATGAATCTCAACAAAATGAAGCTAAATACCAAGTTTCATCCAAAAATATTGGTTAATAAGTGAAATATTAACACATCATTATCCTCCATAAGATTAACATTGGAGCCCCAAAAGACAATGTACTGTCTTTAGACTTTGTAATATCTCGGTAACCAATAGAGATAGAACAAAGCTTCAAAATACTAAATTGTGTGTTTTTTTGAGCTAAATCCAATGGTCAAGATAAAAGTTTAAAATTTTTTAAATTTACATATGAAAAATGCAAAAAACCCATTTTTGGGGTACAAAACCCCCCAAAACTACCCCTTCCGGTAGGTCGGTAGGTCGATATGTCTGGTTTTCGAACTCATCCGAATAAACGTAGGATTACACATCTCTACCAAATTTGGTGTCGATCGGACCATTTTTACGAGAGTTATCGTGTCTAGGGACACATACATATATATATATATATATACATATATATACATATATATATATATATATATATATATATATACATATATATATATAAATTTTAATGACTATTATTTTTAGAGGTGTGCGGATATCCGAAAATTCGGTTCGGTTTCGGATCGGATCGGATATTCGAATCCGATCCGAAGATTTTATTGATATCCGTATATTCGGGTCGGATATCCGACTTTTACGGATAGACTGTATATCTGGTGTTAAACACAAGATCAATGCACAAATATTGTTTTGGGCGATGGCCATTCTGCATAAAATGGTGACTATGCGATGGAACGTCTAAAATGACGTCCAAAGTACTGAAGCAGACCAATAAGTCAGAAGTCAGATAATAGAATAACGGGAAATAATCAAGACACCAAGCGACCAAGGTTAAGTGTTTAACATTCAACGGCACAATTGACAAAGTGTCAATTCTGAACCCTCTCGCTTGGAGCGCTAGCAGTAAAGATTCAAGTCTCGGCCAATCACGGCAACACAAAAAGCTCTAGTTTTTATTCCACCCGCCTGAATCGCTAGTGTCGTGGTGTTTTGAGCGCTAGTTGTCGGGGGACAATTCATCATTCGTAGTTTCGTGACTCAATATAAGATTTAATCTAATGAAGATTACGATCGCGTTTGACTATGAACTTGTGAAGGCATTGGATCGGATCGCGATTCAACCGTACGGTCTGTTGTCGTCTGTAATTATTTGCTCTTTGATGTTGAAAGGTTATGTCTTTATACCTCTGATCGTGTTTTAAACTGATTTAAACATTTTTATTGTCTCTTAATTATTGATGTCTATCTGGAAAGGAAAAAGAATTTAATGAGTGTCACACTCTAATGAGTGTCGTGTGGAAGTCTTTTGCCATAACTGACATTGACTGTTTGACAGAATGCTCTGTATGCAAGATGAAGCTAGGTTATGTTTTCCTACCATCATTTTGGTTTCAAATAAAATTATATTTTGCTAAAAGTCCTACTTTGTCATATTGTACACTGGGATGTTTGCCTGGTGAGTAGTTTTGGCCTAGGCCTATAGCAACTCTAATTAGAGCTTAGGTTAGGGCTAGTTCAAAATAATGTTGACATGTTCATTTAGGCCTAGGGCCAATTAATGTTTACAGTGATCATGACAAATTATAAATTGACTTTGTTTTAAAGCTTTTGAATTTTTATTAAACTAATTGATTTTGATATTCCTAAACAGTTTTTATAATCAAGGCCTAGATCTAACCTAAAAATTGTGGCTTCAAATCGGTTAACTGTTTGTCTTTCGGTTTACTGCGCAAAAATCCGAATCCGAAAACTATCCGATCCGATCCTGTTACTATCCGATCCGAACCGATCCGAATCTTAACTATCCGAACCGAATCCGATCCGAAAAAAAATTTCACTAACCGCACACCTCTAATTATTTTTTATATCTGGGCACCTTAAAACGAAAAAGTAACATGGTCCCGGGCTTAGGTCTTACCATGAGACCTACGGTAATAGCTTATTCCCTATGGGAAATTCGCTAAAACACCCCTCTTGAATAAATTACTGCCGGAGGTCGAACAATAGATAAGCTAAACAATAGATCGTCTCTGGCATCCGTGGAATGTGGCCACGTGTATTTGTGCCGTTCCTCGTTAGCGAGACCGCCGGCCGCGATCGCCGACCGGGAACGCGATCGCGGTCGCCGCGCCGTTCGGCAGTTCCCGTCCCGATAAATTCCCGAGTAAAAAAAAATCCCGCCCGATGATCGGGACAAATTTGCTCCCGAAAATTTTCCTGAAATTTCGGGTCCCGTCCATCCCTAGTATTTTTGACTATTCGCTCCGGGAGCGATTTCTGAGGGATTGCCGAAGTGTCCCGAAGGGTGGTGATGGAGAGGGGCGGTGGGGGGTCTGCCTCGCCCCTCCCTACTTCTTCCCACCGCGAGAACAGAGTAGTATACAGAATGTAAGACCATGGATTTAATTTCTACACTTAGTTAAGACTTAGTGTCAAAATTTCCTTATTTAAAATAAAAGCAGTTACGAGTGCACTTACTTGCAGTTTAGAAGCAGTACTTGATATACACTCATTCAGAGTACAATAAATAAAACAATTAAAATATTTTATTTCATTCTTAGACTTCTATTTTTAATGATTTGTCACACCAACTGTAATTACAATCACCTTATAAAAACGTATTTTTTATAGTTAACTCTTGAATCAAATAAAAAATTATCCTAACAGAAAATCTTTCTGCAATGTCTAAACAACTTATAGTTTTAGTTTCTTATTTCTTTTCTCTAGGTAAGCAGTCAATATAATTTATTTATTTCCTATAAGAATAGGCCTAATTTTCTTATTGAAATATTGAAAATTGTGTTGTTCAATAAACCAGTGTGATCTGGGTATTGTATGTGTGAGTAGACCAAACTAATCTCCACTAATTCAGAGACAGATGATTAAGATGAGTAGGGGCAGGCATAAAGTGGGGGCGAGTTCGCACTCTAAGATCCGATTCCGAAACGGAGACTCCGATGTAGTGCGCGGGTAAATGCCGATTCTGGCCGATCCGAGCCTATTCCGAAGTAGTGCGCGGCCTGCCTTAATCTGAACTTCCGGATAGTCCGAACTGCCGGTTGAATAAAATATTTTATTTTTCAGTAAAATTGAATGTTAAGGTATGGAAATTTTGTGTGAATTATAAAAAATCTACAAAACCCCTCCAATTTAATTTGTCCTCCAATTTGTCTCCTGTTAAATTTGTTAAAATTTCTTAATTACTTTTATATGGTTCTAGAAATGAATGGCTTCATCTACACTTACTCAGACTGTTAAACTTAGTTATGTTCTATAAAGAATCATATTCCAGATGTCGGTGAATTTTGTGTTACTCATCAGTGACGATAAATGTCTGCCAAAAAGTTCTCGGGCAATAACATAAGCTTACGATCACCACCAATAAACTAAACAAGACGCCAACAATACAATAAACCTACAGCATCTTGACTGCTATGTTACCAGAGTATATCCGGAGACAGCGATGGTTTCCATGCGGTCCAGCAGTGGCGCGGGGATGCGGCAGGACTCGTTGGCCGTGGCGATGAACGTCACTTGCGACAGGTCGAAGGGCACGTTGAGGTAGTGGTCGAGGAAGTGGTTGTTCTGAAGAGGATCCAACACCTCCAGCAATGCTGCTGCTGGGTCCCCGTGGATGCCTTGCGTCTGCACATTAGAGTAAAGTTTCAACTCTACCAACCAATTGAAAAATCATCCTTAAGACACAATTGGGCTGTCGTTTCTTAACTACTAAAGTAGAATAGCAAAATTTAAAAAAATTAAAGTTATTGACTTGTATACTCCACTGTTTATTCAAACAGTTTGTATGATACAGGAAATAATATAAAAATTTGAGTACCCCTTGGTATAAAAAAATCAGCCACTGTAAAACCATAGTTTTTACACCGATCTGACGTCGGGACTATGCCCCATGTCTTAGAAATTTCCCATGTAATTCTCATGGTCATACAGTAAAGAGTTGATTATCTGACACTCCTCGGATTATCAAACACAACAATTATTTACCATTTATAACAAAAAAAAAATACCCCCGTCGCAGCAGACCTGCGTACTCAGCGAATTTCCAATGGAATTTTGGTATATTTTATATTTCCCCATAAAATCCATGGGGATGAGAATATGTAGGTTTGAAGCCATAATATGGGTTTAGTTGGTAAATATAAGTTAAATCCTACCTAGTGATTGTACATACCAAATTTTATAAGGTTATGGTGTTCTGTTTATTTTCCCCATAAACCCCATGGGGGTGAGTATGTAGGTTTGCCGCCATATGGGTTTTGTAAGCAAGTATAAGTTAAACCTTATCTAGATAATGTACATACCAAATTTGATTAAGTTATGTCAATAAATAAGCAAGATATAGGCTTTTCTTGATTTCCCATAAGAATAACATGGAAAACACATTTTTTGATTTTCCCCGTAACCAGTTATGCTAAGATAAAAATTCAAAATACCAAATCGTTTGTTTTTTTAAGCTCTTTTAAATGGTTTCAGTTAAAATTGTTGAATTTTAAAAATTAAGGTCGAAAAATGCCAAAAACCCATTTTTAACCCTTTTGAAACCCCATAAAACCCCGTTCCAATGGTCCGATCATTCTGGTTCGCGAACTCAACCTAGTAGATGCTGGCTTACACCCCTGTACCAAATTTCATCAAAATCGGAGGTTCCGTTCAAAAGTTATCGTGTTAACGGACACATAGATATATATATATATATATATATATATAGATATATATATAGATATATATATATATATATATATACATATATATCAATTTGAACGAACGGTGTTTTTGGCTTCTAGGGACCTCAAAACGAAAAAGTATCATGGTCCCGGGCTTAGGTCTTACCGTGACTACTACCGTAATAGCGTATTCCCTATAGGGAAATTCGCTAAAAAAAAAAAAAAAAAAAAAAAAAAAAAAAAAAAAAAAAAAAAAAAAAAAACTGATGATTGACTGAAAAAATTAATACCTCCAAATAACTCATAGGCTTAAAAAACGAGATCAAAATAAAAATTGTTCACATTTCTTTGTATTTACAGATTTAGTGCCATGTTTGCCATTTTGCAATTTTATTGGTTAATACTGAATTAGTAAGCCATTCAAGGGTTTGGATAATGAACTCTCGACTGTAGTTGTGTACTTTTAAGTTTAATAACCAGATGATATTTTCACCGATGTTATTTTCTAATAATAGTTTAACAAGTATACAACAGAATGCAACATTGATACTGTAGTACTTTTCTTTACATTACTAGACAGGGGAGCAAACTTTTTTAAATAGTAAGTAAGTTAAGCTTAAAGAAAGTACGGTAAACCCCTTTTGTAACTAAATTATTTATAATTTATTTATTAAGTAGCTTTAAGAAAGTATGGTAAGTTAATTAAGGCTAAACAAGTAGTAAGTAAGTTAAGTAACCTAAAGTAAGAAAGTTAAATATTTTTATACTTAATTCAAACGGCAAAGCACTGGTCACAGCTTGTTAACTGAAAGTAATTCATACAATTTTAACCCAGGATGGATACTTATTATGGGAATTTTCTAAAACTTGCACGCCCTACAGTAGATGTAAGACACATAAGACGCATTTGTGTTTAGAATTGAATAAAACTACTGCCCCACTGTCATATATAAATTATTGTTCCATGAGACTCTTATTCGGCCCCTCAACAAAAACAATGCTGTGTCAGAACTGACCATTTTGTCGATCTCGTCCAGCAGGATGACGGGGTTGTTGACCCCTGCGTTCCTGATGGCCTGTATGATGCGGCCCGGCATGGCCCCGATGTAGGTGCGTCTGTGGCCTCTGATTTCCGACTGGCTGCTCACACCCCCCAGAGAGATCCTGCAAACAGAACTCCGCTCATAATAGTGAGGAAACTTTATTTGTGGGAAAAACATACTTTATTTGAAACAACACATAGTAAAATTTGTATCAGGATCCCTTTCTTGATTCATAATTTGCTATGCTGAAGTAAAAACTCCAACAATTCTGTCATCTATTAACCCTCCTAGTGTTCAATATAGCACACCTGGAACGTTACGCACTTTTTTAAGGTTTTGAATACGTTCAAATAAAAATTAGTAAAAAAATATATTTTGTGACCTAGCACTTTTAATGTATATATTATAAGAAAGTAGATCAAATGGACTATCTAACAATACAAAAGTTTGTACCCTTAACACGTTCGTCAGGCCAATCCCACAGCCCACCAAAATAATCATGGACTTCCCTGTAGACCGGCCCTAGTGGTTGTGACTTTTGCCACAGACCACGAATAGAAACCGTCCAAAATTAGTTTTCACACTTCAAAATATCTTAATTTCATTAAATAAAAAAATATATACAATTTTCTCTTCATTTTTGGTAATTTTTTGAGCGCCGCACATTTGCGGCGCATGGTCAGAGACTAAATGACGCATTTTAGCGTCCGCACTAATATAACCTTATTTTTAGTCATAACCTTTGAAAAGCGAAAAATAAAATACGGCTTATACATAAAAACATTGTATTGAAATATTTAGTTTACAAAAAGAGTTGTTTACAATTCATTTACGTAGTATAGTTATGATGTTTTACAAGTTTACAAAATGCAAATGTTTATACATTTTTCTTACACAATAAACTTTTTTCAATGTGTCATATAAGAGATTTGATGAATATTTGTGTAAAGATATATCAAATACGTTAAAAAATGTTACTTCCAAAAATACATGAAATAAAAATGTACGTAAAACATTTTAGTGACGTCAGTGATCGTTTTAGCTACAGACCAAGCGCCGCACATATGCGGCGGACTATCCCGTAGACCACGCCTAAACTGTCTGACCATTAAAATATACCGCACTGAAGAAATATCGTATTTAGTATCATGGAACCATCGCCGCATATATGCGGCGGCAGTCTATTTTAATGAGCCCAGCCGCCGCAGATATGCGGCGGTGGGCTCTCAGTAGAACTCGCCCGCCGCAAAATTGCGGCGGCGGGCTGTGGTTACGATTTTTTTTAACATTGTGGTAGCAAACGTGTTAATTTCTGTCACCAAGTTAGGCTATAGGTTACAAATAAAAAAATTACAAAGAAAGTATTTTATGTAACTTTGCCCTAAAATAATTTTAGATACACATAATCAAAATTCTAAGATATACATTTTGTTTCGAATTTTATGCAGTTCAAGAAAAAATATATAATTAATATAGAAAGAAGCATTTGAAAAAATTTATGATGGATAAAACCAAATATGTCCTAAGGTACATACCCTAATCCCATAAGAACACATGTAAAATCAAGTTAGGAATATTCCAATAATTCCTACTCATATGTATGGTTATAAACTCAATAAAACATATTAATTTATTCCAATAATGTAAATTAACAGTATTAATAACACTTTTAATCATTCTTAGCCTTAAAATAATTGGTAAAATACTATTTCGTTGTTTACAAAGTTACCAGATGGCAACTGTTTTTTACCAGATGTTTCATTGCATATTAGGCCTACAAACAACCAATCACGTTCCGCCATTTGAAATGGGTGTTTTCAGATAGCTTAGAATCTCAAGTTATGTCACGTTTTCTAACTGTAAAAAATTGACCTAAACGCTCCAAGGCCGAAGATCTGGGATATGAAATCAACGTTTTAACGTTTGGAGGGTTAATGTAACTGTTAGTCAAAATTGTGGATTTACTGTTACAAAAAATAAATCTCTCTTCTAGGTATTTAGAAATTTATTTAGACAAATAATTACAAGAGTCACTCAAACCAGTAAAAAATGCACAAAAAAAACTATTTTTAAAACTGTTTAAGAAAAAATTAAATCATCCCCTTGGTCGTAGGATAATTTTTTAACACAGACGCTCAACTTTGTTTTAGAGTACATCCTGTATTCATGCATTCTATCATTATACTCCTTCATCTTCACCTACCCACCACCTTTAAGAAGTGTTCATTTTAAAACACACCTATGAGAGCCGAGAGGGATAACATTTTTTCTCTTTACTATTTTTCTTAAATGACTCGGATTTAAAAAATTTAGATTTAAATTAAGATTTATAAAGAACAAAATTTATTTGAATTTATGTTAATTTTGTGATTTACACTGGAGGTGTCATTGTATGATTGCATAGACTGGAGGATTGGCAAAAGTTTATCTGGCCCTATAAAATATTCCAACATGCATTATTTATCCGTAGCTCCATATTATCCGTAGCTCAGTGGTAGAGCACTGGGTTATCACCCCGCGGGCCCGGGTTCAACTACCGGCTCGGGGACAAAAATATCGTTCGGCCGCTCCCGTGGTTCGGAAGTCACGTTAAGCCGTTGGTCCACCTGCATAGAAAACAAAAAAGTGCAGGCATTTCAGGCGAGGAGAACCATCAGTTAATTGCTGATCTCCCTCCACTAAAAGCCATACGATAATATTAATAATATGAATTCCACCTATTCCGAAAATTTACTAAACCAAACAAGATCTGGTTCTGATTATTTTGGATTAGCAGGACTCTGATGTATATATGTTAAAGTTTGATTATTTTTATAAAGGTGATGATAAAATTAATGGGGAGGGTTTTAGGGTACTTACCGCTGGAACTGTCGGCCGAGCGTGTGTGCGATGGAGCGGCCGATGCTGGTCTTGCCGACGCCGGGCGGGCCCACGAAACACAGCACCGGCCCACGCACGCCGGACCGCAGCTGCCGTACCGCCAGGTACTCCAGTACCCGCTGCTTCACCTTGGCCATCCCGTAGTGGTCCGCATCCAGGTCCTGTCGAATGAAATGTCTTTCGCTGTCACAAAACATTTTACGAATTTCTAGCTAACTTGGTAAAACTGGTGACAAAGTACAAAAATAAAAGCTGGATAAGAAACATTATGACCTAAATATTGATATATCTAATAATACAGTAGCTACTCTTTATTTTCAAATATCAGCAGGATGGTGTTGGATCAGTGAAAATGCTGGACTAGAGGGAGAAGTAAATATAAACACACTTGAGCCGGTTTTACTACCATCGTTTACTCCTCCACACCCTGTTATCACAGGGATCATGATATCTCATGATCAGACCACGGAGAAGCGACTGTCAGAAATCTCAAGATCTATCCAATTGTATAAACTTGTTTTTATTTGTTTTTGGCAAAACGTTTTACTCGAAAAGTGTAAACACAGAATGACCAAAATGTGATGATCAAATGAACCATAGGGCTTTTTATAGTCATGTTAATTACAATTTGCATAAATGTTTCGAATGAAAAATATTAAAATATTACATATGTTTCGTTGGCTATAAAATTTTGTTGTCTTCAATAACTGTTTTGCTCTTCACTTATTTAGAACGTATTTCAGAGACCAATGTTGTATTGTTCATTTGGTAACTTAAACAATTTTTTGTACGTCACAGTTAAACTTATATGAGCTGGGAGTCAGTCATGATAAATAACCAATTTCATTGAGGGCCGGAAAGATGCGATTTGAATTGGCCTGAAAGGAAATGTACCAACCCTCCTGGTTGGTACACTATACTTGCAACTAGGGGTTTCCTGCTTTATTCATTTTTCTGATGTATTGACCGTAAAATAGTGAGTGCATGAGCATGCTTTTTATTTGGGAATAGCATCTTTCATGAAAAGTCATTTGTTTCAGAATTTAACAGGAAACTTATCACACTACTTGCCAATCGGAGCTGCCAGTTGTCAGCAAGTGGGCCCCCGGCCGATGTTTCGCCCAGTCCTTGCCAGTTAACCACCTTCCTTTTTTTGACACGTCATAATATTATGTGAACATTGAGTCAGGAGTTCGGACTGAAATATTATTAAATCATCCCATAAACATTTTAAAGTTTTGAATTTGTTTAAACTTTAAAATGTCATGTTGGGTATTGCCTGACCCAACATTTGATAAGAAGTCGCCCAAATAAAGCCTGAAACATGCTTAACTCGTCTGACCACTCAGGCTCACGCAATTACTTAAAGTTGCAAAATTTTTGGGTACTCCCAGACCTCTAATTACAACTACAATTGGAAAATAATCTTTTAATGCCAAAACCCTACCAATACACTTATTGGTCCAATCACTATTGGGCTAAATTATTGGCGGTTTAAGGTTTGCAGCCTGTTAGGGGAAGGTCGGCTAGTATCGGACAGCGGGTAGTATCGGACAAACGCTGTTTCCAGCTTTTGCCGCTAGAGACAGCACTGACTAGGACATCAGCAGAAGAACCAGGGAGAAAGACTATGTGAGCGCCATTATGCGTTTCGTGCCTCAATAATCGTCTGCGCTGTGACATTTCTTTTTGTTTTTTTGACAATTTCCGTGCACGTACGTATGTTTGAGACATCAGTGTGCTAAACTGAGTAAATACTTTTATGATTCAACACCACTATTTGATAGTAAAGAGGCTTTACTTTGTTTTGTAGGTGAATGGTTATTTTAGTTTGGTTATTATGGAAGTGGTAGTCAAAATGGCGGACCATGTCAGTCGAGTAGTATCGGACAAGCTCGCGTCGGGTAGTATCGGACAGAATGGGTAGGTTGTAAATTGTTGAAATAATTGTAAAAAACTTAACGTAATCAATAATTAACTCCCATTATTTATTTTTAGGTTTTCGAACATCATAAGAGAGAAAATGAACAAAATAAAAAGCACAAAGGTAGACTTAAAAATATAAATACTGGACCAAGGCCTTCAAAGGAGGAAAATAAGAAAGTTTTGAAAAAGGCAAAAGACATAAATGTAAAAAAACCACAAAAAGGCAATTACAGTTTGAAGAAAAAAGAAGGTCTGAAACACATTGCATTATTTGTGATGAGACATTTAAATAAAACTGGATACAATGTTCACATTGAAAGGGTTGGCCTCCCGAAAACTGTGCTCAGCTTGAGGACAGCCATCTCTATTATAAGTGTATGATATTTGTGTTGGGCACGAAGCAAAGAAGAAAAGACTTTAAATGGAAACACCAACAATGTTTTGAGCGAAAGTGATCTTAATTTTGTGACTTTGAAACTCAATTTCCTTTATTTAGACTTAAGGTTATCAGCTAAAAAACTGATAGTGAAAACCAAATTTTTTATACTTATAGTTAAGTTTTTTATAGTGTTGAAACAATTTGTAACGATAATAGTGTGTTTTCAGGCTGCAAGTGGTTTTATTTTAGCTACAAGCAGTTGTAGTTAAACCTGTCCGATACTTCCCTCCAAAAATCAAATGGGCCCAAAAGTAAGGGTTAGAAAAAGTGTGGAAAAGTTATACATGCATTCATTCAATAATTATTATATTAAATGTGTGGATAAATAACATTTCAAACTTTAATATTTTGCATAGTAAATTGATCATTTCTTTTATTACTAATTAGAAAATCGAAAAAAGCTTAAGTGTCCGATACTATCCGACCTTCCCCTACATTTTAAATTTTCTCTTGATGGAAGTATAACTAGTGAGTTACCTTCAATTTGTATAAAAAACTGCTTTATAGATTGCAAAATATTTGCTAATTTACAAGATATAATTGTAAATATACATTTAAATCACCAGTTTTTGCTACGAGTTACAACTATTTTATGAAAACATCTCTTGACATGAAAAAATTGTTTTATTTTCCAATAGCTTAATAAGTTTAACTAAACCAAATAATTTTAGATAACTAATAATTTGTTTTATTTGTATTTTAATATTAGTACCTGGAAACGAATATTCACATAAACTGACCTTCCTGGCTTTGGGAATGTCTATAGTCTCTGGGGAGGACACGGTCCAGGGGAGCTCGACGACATACTCAATGTAGCTCCTGATGACGCTATGCTCGGGACTGAACGGGCCCATCCGCCTCAGCCGCTGCAGATCCTTAGACACCACCTTGTTGACCTCCGGAGGCAGATTGGCCTTCCTAATGTGTGCACATACAGTATTGCTTAGAAAACAATTTGTCAAATTTTCTTTGATGGCACCAAAATGTTATGAAACTTTTAAAATAACAATATAGTAGAAGTCCGATTGTTTAGATGTTGGTTACGCTAGCTAACGGTTTAACCTTTGTCACAATAAAAAGAAGTCCAAAATTAAGTATAAGATACAATCAGAGTCCAACCAGCATGGGAACCGAGCCTCAGGTATTGGACGGGTCGCAGGTGGCGGATAGCGAACGCTCCATTAGATATGGCGGATAGCGAACGCTCCATCAGATATGGTGGACAGCTGCGAATAAGGGGTAACCCGAATAAGCAGTCCCAGACCGAGGCGGCAGCACCAGAGGGCGTGAGAGGGTGATCTGTGGCGGGGTCACACTCAATAAGTCCACATGAGCCCGATGACAGTGCTGTGTCATGGCAAGGAAGTGCCGCCATTAAATAAGCACTGCCCGTACAGCCTTGTACGACAGGGTTTGGGTATTCAAAGGCTAGGAGAAGGAAACTGATATAACACCGAGGTCAGGTTTGGATCTTAGAGCTTCAGTGGAAGCCACAAACCTAGGAGAAGGAGACTCCGAAATCAAACCCCTGGTCCTCCAGGTTGGGGGTTGGGTGCTGGGCCGACAATCCGCCCTGCAAAATACACCTGTTACGTATCACCAACAAAAAGCCTCGGAAACTGGACGGAATAACAGGATAATGACTCGGAAATGCCCACAATTATTGCGTTTTGGTACATGGAACATAAGAAGCTTAGCAATACCTGGAGCTAGTGACATTATAGCACAGGAGTTGGAAAGATATAATTTGGATATCGTAGCGCAAGAGAATTCAAGCTGAAACTAGAAAACAGATTCCAAGCTTTACAAAACCTCCAAGTAGAAGAAGAGGATGTAAATAAAAACTGGAGTGTGTTTAAGGAAAACGTAATAAAAACAGCGAAAGAAGTGTGTGGGAAAAAGAAAAGAACCAACAAAAAACCCTGGTTTGATGAGGAATGTGAAACAAAGGTAACAGAGCGAAGGGAGAAGAAAAGGGCATGTTTGTGCAGCCAGTCCACAGAAGATAAACAACAATACAATGATTTAAGTAGAGAAACAAACAGAATATTAAGACAGAAGAAAAGAAAATACATAAACAGTCTGATTGAAAAAGCAGAGCAAGAGTGCACAGCAAATAATGCACGTGAATTTTACAAAAAAGTAAGATTTTTCAAAAAAGGATACACACCAAATCCATATGGAGTGAAAAACAAAGAAAGCATTGTTGTTACAGAAACCCAACAGGTTATAGAAAGATGTAGAGAATATTTCTGTGATTTACTAAATGTAGATGGTGTAGACCTTGCACCAGAAGAAGATAATGACGATATTTACTATCACGTTCAACCTAATGTTGAGGCACCAACCAGAGAAGAAGTTGAAACAGCAGTCAAAGCTTTAAAGAGCAATAAAGCCCCGGGTAGAGATGGAATAACAGCAGAATTACTGAAGAAGGGAGGGGGAGTAGTAATAGAAAAGCTTTGGGAACTGATTAAAATAATCTGGGAGAGAGAAGAAATTCCAGAAGAATGGAGGGAAGCAATAGTAGTCCCCATTCACAAGAAAGGAGAGAAAGAAGAATGTAGTAATTTTAGAGGCATATCACTCCTTAGCATACCTTATAAAGTCTTATCAAAGATAGTATTAAATCGTATTGAAGAATATACAAATGAACTAATTCTAGATCATCAGGCAGGTTTTATGAAAGGCAGGTCCACAGTGAATCAAATATTTATCCTGAAAGAAGTCATATCGAAGTATTGGGAGTTTAATAGAGAGTTTTTTACGATATTTTTTGATTTCCAAAAAGCGTATAATAGTATAAACAGAGAGAAATTGTGGAAAAAGATGGACAAATTTGGGATCCCAATCAAACTTATAAACCTTGCTAGAACAAGTGTAGCAAATTCCACATGTGCAGTGAAAGTAAATGGAAGAGTTTCGGAGCCCTTTACAGTAAATGCGGGGGTAAGGCAAGGGGATGGACTCTCCCCAATCCTCTTCAACCTAGCAATAGAAGAAGCTCTTCAAGATATTATTAAAGAAGAAAAATTAGACAGCTTATCTACTTACTCTATTTTATTTTGCAGTTCATCAGTTTCATTGGCATTATTTGTTGGATCTAGCAGTCCATCTTGATATTTAGACCCTCCTCGAAGACCTCGGTGATTTTTTGGAATTGATAAAACAATCATTGTGGGTTCTGGAGTTTGTGCCTTTGCAACTTCCGTTTCTTTCTTGTGACTGAGCACTGGAAAATAAACATCTAGGCATACTTCAAGAAACAATCATTTAGAAATGCTTTAGAGAATTTTTTCCTTCAGTTTGTAAGAAAATACCATTGCCAATCCTATGGAGGTTGAAAAGATTAACAAGAGAGATGGTCTTCTTAGTTTTTGAGAAAAGTTTTTATTCAATGTAGAGCGCAAAGGATTAACTATGATACAACTTTGTTATTGGTCCAACTTCAATATTAATTGAAAACCCTTGTACGGCTTTATGAACAGTCTGAAAATCTTTATATTAAATGACAAACCTTTTTCCAAAATAGTTTTTGATAGGGCTCATCTAAAGGAAGATCCGTGATATATATTCAAGTTTTATTAGTCTCCTGTACAGTTGACTCCCTCTCGTTTAGACACGGATGGTCTGGACTACTTCTTGGAAATGAGTCATCAGCGGGCACCGGGTTTCTCATGACCAAAATCGACAGGACTGAACGTGTCTGTTTTATTTCTGGCCTACATGTAAACAAACAGGCAGCAGCCGTAGCTCAGTGGTAGAGCTCTGGGTTATCACCCAGCGGGCCCGGGTTCAAATCCCGGCTCGGGGACAAAAAGATCGTTTGGCCGCTCCCGTGGTACGGAAGTCACATTAAGCCATTGGCCCACCTGCATAGAAAACAAAAAAGTGCAGGCATTTCACGCGAGGAGAACTATCAGTTAATTGCTGATCTCACTCCACTAAAAGCCACACGATTATTATTTTATTTTTTTATGTAAACAAAAAACCTCAGTCCAGCTTAAGATTGCGCTTGTTCCGGATCATCATACAGCAGTGAAGCTAATTTTACTAGTTACTGTACTGTATATTGTCGTGTGTTTTAGTAATTTTGAATGTGAGTCATATTATTATGGGTTTATTTTTTAGGTGAAATTGTAATTACAGTAACAATTTTATAAATCTAAAATTGTAGCCCTTTTCTTTGAAAATTAAATCCATGATTTTTTGTTTGTGGTGCATTATTATTTGTGTTATTTTCTATTGTCTAGTGTCAAGTTTGTTTTAATCAATGTCACGAAAATGAGGTTCCAACGAGTTGGTATCAAAACCCTGCAATGTTTAGATTATAACATTGTCTTAAAACGTGATTTATAATTAATTAATATGCATTGTTAAAGATTTCAATTTATATAAGTAGAAACTGCCGGATGGTCCGGAATTTCTTTTTATCCATACAATGGTCTGGTCCCGAGGTGTCCGGATTAGAGGGAGTCAACTGTACCATGAAACAGCTCTTACTGTATAAAATAATCTATTTCAAATACATTAACAGTGCAGCACCATCGATTACAGGCATTCCAGTAAAGAAATTACATTCTGCAAATGAAATTTTACTCACTCTCCAGCTGTTTATGCAGGATGGGCAACACTTTTCTCATCCGCTGTTCCAAGTCCAGGTTGATATGTATTTCTCTCTTTTCCGCATAAGACGTGTGTGATACAGCCATGGCCAGGTCTGGCAAACTCAACACTGGTGCATGCTCAATCGTCCTCTGAAATCAACACAGTTAATTATAGTTTTCAAAAGGAGGTCAATACAGAAAACTCCACAAACTCAACACAATGTGGGCTGGGCAGTGTCAAATTTTACGCTGAGTTTGTCCAAGCCAATAATATTCCACTGTTTACTTAATCAGAAAGAGTAATATCGGCTCTCAATTAATTACAAATAGACCGTGGGAAAGTAGTCACTAGCATTGTGACTATGTTATATGACTGTAAATATCGACTACACATTGTCATATCGTTTGTCGACAAAGGTAACATAGCAGAAAAGTGGCCGTACCAAGAAAAGCGTCCAGTGACCTAGTCTAATTAAATTTAATACAGTGGAACCTAGATATATCTCCTTATTCCCCTTGAACCTACCTATCAATCTTAATCTAATGTTATTTCTACCTCAATATATCAACGGATTAGCTAGGAAAAACTCATAAGTACAAATTTTTGTTGTGCCAAAGGAAAACCTAGGGTCATTCCATATCAAATCAACCACAAATACCCCCGTCGCAGCAGACCTGCGTACTCAGCGAATTTCCAAACGATCTTGAGATATTATATTTTTCCCATAAACACCATAGGAATGGGAATGTAGGTTTGCTGCCTTGGGATGTTGTTAGAAAAAGTTAGTTTTGTTAGGAAATGTAATAGTTATGTTAGGTAAATGTGAAACTGTATCAATATTCGGCACTTTTTAATTTTCCCCATAAACCCCATGGGGGTGAGTATGTAGGTTTGCCGCCATATGGGTGTTGTAAGCAAATATCAGTTAAATCCTACCTAGTGAATGTACATACCAAATATTATCAAGTTATGGTGTTCTTTTCATTTTCCCCATAAACCCCATAGGGGTGAGTACATAGGTTTGCCGCCATATGGGTGTTGTAAGCATATATCAGTTGAACCCTACCAAGTGAATATATATACTAAATTTTATCAAGTTATTCCAATAAATAAGCGAGATACAGGGTTTTGTTGATTTCCCATAAGATTAACATGGAAAACCTATTTTTGGCTTTTCTCCGTAACCTGTTAAGCCAAGTTAAAAATTCAAAATACTAAATTGTTTGTTTTTTTAAGCTCTTTTAAATGGTTTCAGTTAAAATTGTTGAATTTTGAAAATTATGCTCCAAAAATGCAAAAAACCCATTTTTGACCCTTTTGAAACCCCATAAAACCCTGTTCCCATAACCCGATCATGCTGGTTCGCGAACTCATGAAAATAGATCTAGTCTTACACCTTCATACCGAATTTCATCAAAATCGGAGGTCCCCTTCAAAAGTTATCAGTACCACGGACACATAGATATATATATATATATGAAAATGAACGAACGGTGTTTTTGGCTTCTGGGGACCTCAAAATGAAAAAGTATCATGGTCCCGGGCTTAGGTCTTACCATGGCTACTACCGTAATAAAGAGGGTTTATTTCTTCCCTCGTAATTCCTTCCCTCTTATTTTGCACTGTTTATTTCTTCCGTCCACTAAAATTATAAGTGTATATTACTTCCCTCTACAAGGCAACTGTTTATTTCTTCCCTCTGGTACACTCCAAACTAAAAACGTAGACTTAGTCTAGAGAAAACTCAGGGACAAAATTACAGAGGGAACAAATAAACACTCTAAAATATAATTCACTAAACAGTTTGTTTATTCCTTCCCTCTAAGAGCCAAGTGTATATTTGTTCCCTCTGAGTGGCGAGTGTATATTTCTTCCCTCTGGCACAGTCAGCGCACCAAACAATAGACCTCGAGCCGGCCACGACGGTGTCTGCCGCTGCCACTGCTCCTCACCCTGGCCGCTACGGACAGTTTAAATTAACAGCTTAAAAAGCCTCTATGTGGTAATTCACGCATATACAAGTCGGCTAGTTATAATCCATTTTTGTACACTAAGTAACTGGTTACGATCCACTAATGCGTCTGTTAAAAATAAATAAATATATATAAATTTAACTGTACTTTTCGACGTTTGCTGTTTATCTCGACATTCATTATCTTCTGTCCCTATTTTTGAAAACTATTTTTTCCCATTTCCTCCTTTAAAATTTCCAGTAGAAATAATACCTGTAATAGGCCTAATAAAAAATAACTAGAAACTACTATTTATATGCCAAAAGTGTCAACAGTATGATTATAAAAAGGAGAACAGAATTTTCTATAGGCCTACACACAAGTAAAATCAGAGAACCCACTTGAAATTACTTTCATTGATACACAAAGTTGTAGATCATGTGGCAAATATGCGAATTATTATTTAATCTAACACATAAATCATTCAGTTTACAATAAAATTTTGACAGCATTTTGTACACCCAGATAGCACAAAAACGTTATTTTCACGTGAAAATAACGTTTCTTTTTTTACATTTTCATGTAAATTTCACGTGAAAAAAAGGAGAAAATCACGTTATTTTCACGTAAAAATAACGTAAAAATTGCACTGAATTTCATGTGAAAAAAAGGCGTGAAAATGACGTTTTTGTTTCACTTAATTTTTACCTTTTAGCGAATTTCCCTATAGGGAATACGCTATTACGGTAGTAGCCATGGTAAGACCTAAGCCCGGGACCACTTTACTTTTTCATTTTGAGGTCCCCAGAAGCCAAAAACACCGTTCGTTCATTTTAATATATATGTATATATATATATATATATATATATATATATATATATATATATATATATATGTGTCCGTGGTACTGATAACTTTTGAAGCGGACCTCCGATTTTGATCAAATTTGGTATAGAGGTGTAAGACCAGGTCTATTTTCATGAGTTCGCGAACCAGCATTGTCGGGTTGTGGGAACGGGGTTTTATGGGGTTTCAAAGGGGTCAAAAATGGGTTTTTGGCATTTTTGGACCTCAATTTTCAAAGTTCATGAGTTTTAACTAAAACTGTTCAAAAGAGCTTAAAAAAACAAACAATTTAGTATTTTGAATTTTTAACTTAGCTTAAATGGTTATGGAGAAAATCCAAAAATATGTTTTCCATGTTATTCTTATGGGAAATCAAGAAAACCCTATATCTTAGCTATTTATTGACATAACTTAATCAGATTTGGTATGTATATTATCTAGATAGGGTTTAACTTATACTTGCTTACAAAACCCATATGGCGGCAAACCTACATACTCACTCCCATGGGGTTTATGGGGAAAATAAAAAATTAATTGTCAGAGCTGGATTCAATTTTGTGTTTACATTCACCAATCATTGATTAACTTTGATTTTCTAACAACACCCCATGGCAGCAAACCTACGTACTCGATCCTATGGTGTTTTTATGGGGAAAGTAAATAATCTGAAATTCCATTGGAAATTCGCTGAGTACGCAGGTCTGCTGCGACGGGGGTATTTAACTTATGTTTTCCTGAACATTTAAAAATTTTTTCAACAAAATTTGTAAATGAATGCTTTTTTCTAACCAATACATTTAAAAAATGTAAATAAAGTCGATCAAAAATTTCTCACCCTCGTCTGGATTTGAACCCACAACCTTTCTGTCAATGTCCTAGCGCCATAACCCTCTCAGCCACTTTTGCTGTACCATAAGGGGATTTAAATTACTATTTATACATTTAATACTCAACATTCCTTGTACAAAATTAAAACTCTGGCCCAATTTGAAATAACTCTGTGTTTGTTAATAATAATAATTTTTTTAATCTTTTATAACAATATTTACTATTGCGTATTAAATATTTAAAGTGTTATTAAAATTAGTATAACCAACGCATGAAATTACATCCTGTTTTAATAATGTAAAGGCTAAAAAATATAATTATAAATTGTTGATACCACAAATTGAAATTTAAATTGTTATTTCAAAAGCTATAATTAGACAATATCTCTACATAAGTAACTCTGATACTTTGACAGTCAAATAAAATTATCAATAACTAAAAAGTAAAATAAAATTTGAAAAAAAAAATTTTTAATTTAATTTTTTAAATATACATTTTTACATAGATTTTAAATGCAAAAATACTTACTCTCTCGTTTACCCGTTTTTTAGATTTAAATTTTACCACATAATTTGTACATGAGAAATATTCTATTATTCGCCTTTTTCTCATTTGACATTTTTCACATAATTTTCACGTTAAAATGATATTGTATTTTCATCAGTTTTTGACATTTTACATTTTTAACGTAATTTTGACGTGAAAAAATATTCTTCTTTTCACCTTTTTTCACGTTCACATTTTTTACGTAATTTTGACGTGAAAAAAATATTCTTTGTTTCGCCTTTTTTTCACATTCACATTTTTCACGTAATTTTGACGTGAAAAAATATTCTTCTATTCACTTTTATATAATTTTTACATTTTACACGTGAAAAAAACGTGATTTTCACATTTTGTGCTGACTGGGCAAGATCGTGCCACAACCATTCTACACTCATCTCTCATTCATATTTAGGTTAAAATACCTACTGTGTGAAGTCCCTGTCTTAAAAAAGTGATTTAGTGAATATAATACATAAAGTAAAAAAATGTAAAAAAATTTTGGTGAAAATCACGTTTTAAATTTCACGTTTTTTTTACTTTCACATTTTTACGTTATTTTCACGTGAAAAAAACATATTATTTGTTACTTTTACATTTTCACCTTTTTTTCACGTGAAAAAAACGTGATTTTCACATTGTGTGCTGACTGGGCACTTTCATAATACATACAGTTAAAATCAGAGAACTCATTTAAAATTACAATGGACAAAGAAATTATTCTAAGCCAGGAGAATTTGGCCTAACCGTGGAATTCAGTCCAGTGCATAATTCTGCGGGATTAGTAAAAAAGTCCTCTCTTTTTAAGCGAATAAAATGTTCAGTTACCGCGTTCGTACTGGCCGATTTGTGGCAAACTTGTTGCGCGATCTAACGAACGACTTCAAACTTTGCAAATAACTTACTTCTTGAATAAAAAATAATAAAAATACAAGTCTCTATACCAGGAAAAATCTAATTCCATTATAATATTTAATTAGAATTATAATAATTTTAACAATGACATTATGGAGTTAAAAATTAAAACAAAGAAATAATGAAAACTGCTGACCAAAGTGCCAAAGTGCTAACCACGTTTTCCAGTATAAACATATGTATCGCCATTGCAACCAGTTTCTAAATTATTATAAATGGTACCATAATAAAAACAATTGATCATGTTTGAATTCGTAGCCTACTTACTACTTTATACTGGTGATTATGAATGTTTTGATAAATAAAAGTTGTGTAAAAGTATAAATACAACTAATCAATTTGAAGTACGATCTGGCCAACAGTCAACTTACTATAGTCTGAGTGCTTAATAAATGGCCTGAACCATTTCACATATTCTTTAGGAATAATCAATAAGTTGACCAAGTTAATAAATACGCATTTTAGGAGTCTGAATCTTATCACTTTTCTTCTTCTTTCATCTTTTTCTTCCAATCAATTTTGAAAATTGAAATTGAATTTAAAAGAAAATATTAACAATTATGCTGTTAACAAAAAAACTAGAATCCACGTGTTACAGATACAACTTGTGGTTCAACTTGTGCAGCATCCGTAGGCAGAGCCGTAGATTGCTGGATTAAACAGTCAGAAAGGCAAGTGAGCGGAGCAAAGGAGCTCGTCTTGCGAACAAGAAAAAAGCCTTTTTCACTTGACATTTTAGTTTATCGAGCAAATGCTCGTCAGCCAAGTACTATTATAAATAGTCTATAAATACGAATATAAAAATCTGTATGCTAAATCTGACTATATCTGACTAATCTGGCTAACATACAAAGCTCAAAAGGCATTTTTCTTAGAAAACGAACTAGTTCTCTCCGCTCACTAGCCTATATTTAATGTAGGCCTAAGGTGATGCACTCTTATGAACTCTGGTATGAGTTTGTTGAAACTAACACGTAGATGTAACCTCGTGGATTACCAGCTAATTTCATTATTGTTGCTAATTCTTTTGTTTTAAAATTTAATTGCAAATTTATAATTTGCTTATAGATGTTTTTTCTTTTACTTTTATTAACTAAGTAGTCAAAATCACCATTGTAAATAAGGCCTACCAAAAATGAAAACTGATAAATTTATTCGATTATTGTATCATTTAGTAATTCATTTACTGGCTCCATTGCGAAAAACACATATTTATACTGGAGCAAGGGTTCGTGCTTTGACAATTAGTTGAGTCACGTTTTTTTCAGCAACTCTTTAATAATGGTGGTTGAAGTGCATGGTTTTTCCCATAAGAATTGTTAAGAGCAAGAAATCTTTTTGACATTAATGTTATGACGTACGTAAAGCCGCGTCCGCACTGGCCGAACATGTTCGCCGAACAAAGTTATTCCAAACTTTTGTCTGTTCGTTGCTAACCTTTTAGAATGTAAGTCATGTGGACGGTAATTGTTCGATAGGAATGTTTGTTGATTTTTTTGTGTTCGTCACAAATGTTCGGCCAGTGCGGATGCGGCTTAATAGTAATATTTTGACGTAAAATAATATTTTAGTACGAGAAAGAAGGGGGAATAATCTTAGATCACTTATTACATAATCGCTTTATAAAAAAAACATACAATTGACAATAGATTAAGAATGCTTCGCGAAGGGATATGCTTAAACTTCAGATTGAACCTACAATCACACTGATGTCTCAGTGCCAACTGGAAAATATATGCCTAAATAGGCCTACTAAAACTGGTGTACCATAAAATTGTAAATTTCAGCATTGTGATTATTGCGAAACGTAATCGGTAAACCTTTTATTTGGGTTTTCCAATTATACAATAAGAGAGGAAGGGAAATACTGTACCAAAGCAAGTTTCTGAGGGGGCGTGTTCTTTTGCGATGAGTCACATTCCACCCTGCTTGGGATTCGCTCGTCGAGGTCCCAGAACCAAAGAGTACACCATGTACTTTCCGAGTGAACTATTGGTTAACAAAATCCCCCACTACAAATATTTCGAAATGCAAATGTAATCCGTAGTAAGTGTGACAGTCATTCGGTTGGTCTAAAGACTTTGTGAGTAGTGAGGGTTGTGGACATGGAAGAATTTGGGTTGTATTTTTATGTTTACAAGTGTTAGATTAGTGATATTGCATTAGGTTTTAATCGTTGTTGTTCTGTTATCTTAATAGTAAATTGTTAGTTAAGAGTGTTAGGGTATGAATAGAATTGTAGAAATAAGTTCTAAACGGAAAGGTCACAGTTTATTCCATACCAATGAGGGATATTATTGGTTTGCAAATGATTGTAATAACCGACATAGCCTCGTTTATCTCAAGTGTCGTAGTGCGCGGGCAAGTATGCCTTTACTTGTGGAAGAAAGGACTGTGGACAAATTTGTAGTGACAGTGAACAACCACATTTTATTAACTTTTATTATTCATATTATTAACTCTTGGAAATAGTAAACAACTAGATGGCTTAAAATTATTTAACTCCTTACTGTACAAAGGGGTAGGGTATTTATTGGGATGCGTTTTTTATTTATTTCAACCTTATTTCAGAGTTAGTTTCTGTGCGTTAGTATTATTAACATACACTTTGCCACGAACTGTTTGCTATGTTGCTTTTGAACTTTGTCAACTTTTGCCACCCAGGCGATCGTTTATTGATATATAGTTTTTTTAGGCCATGAAGCCAAATAAATAAATTTAAAAAAATCCATTTTCTTTTGGACTGGATGTGTCTATTTTAATCATCATGAGAACTTCCATAAACTATATATTAATAGGCAAGCATGTTTCATTTCCTCCTTTTTTCTCAGCTTGTGTGCATAGAAGGAGAAATTCGCGCATTCCGCTATGAAAGGTACTTAGTTGCCTGTAGATGAGCAGAATCCCATTAATTCACATCGGCTTCCAGGGCTGAGCCGGGGCCTATGATATCTAACGGGTCTGTATACTTCAACCACCACCAAAGTCACGTGACTAAATGCGGCCGATCTGCAGCACAAGTTTTCATAAGATAACATTGTGAAAACGTGACATCCCTCACTTATTTTACATCTCTTAGGAATTAGATAATAGGTTATTAGACAATACTTTTATGTTCTAATTTAAATAAAATAAGAAACAAAATTATACCATAACTGCAAAGTTAAAAAATATTCTTAGAAATTTATTTCGATATAAAGTGAAAGATTGTATTCAATTAAGGGCCGGTTTCTGAGTCCAGGGTTATCTCTATTCTCGGACTAAAATCCAGTATAAACCAGTTTTTAGTCTAGGACTAAAGAAATTGGGTTTCGGAGCTCAAGGATACATAAACTCTAGGAATATCGCTAACCCGAGAGTTAACTCGGGAGGGATATTCCCGGACTTATTCTCGCGGGTTTCCGAGTCAGGTGTTATTTAATCCTCAAGTTAAGTTTTATTCTTTTGAATTTCGGAGTTAAAATTTAACCCACAACTGCTTAGTCGAGGACTATCTTTTGGCTAAGTTGAGGAATATCTTTGAGCATTTTTAATCCTGGCGAAGGGTAGGGTTAAGTTGAGGAATATCTTTTTCAGTAGGCGCTGTAACCTGAGATTAGTAATGAGATTCACTCAATACTAGGTTGGCAGTTAGACATTTAAGTTATGGTTGTTTTTATATTAATGTGATATGGAATGCCTAAATTATTGTGACTACCCCAGATATGCGCCTCCACCCTTTCAACTGAGACTTGTGTACGAGCTGTAAATCCATTTGACGAACAAAGTAACGAGCAATTTAAACCCCGTTTTAGGTTAAGAAAGTGTTCATGAACTTGCGAGACGGATTGCCCCAAGGCCTTCTTAAAATGATCGCAGGGCTCCCCATGACACATATCAAAAGCGTCTGCTTGAAAAATTGTACATCGGGAAGTATTGTTATTTAAATGGAAATAAAAAAAACTGATGCATCAAAGTTGTATACAGGCTACTATTCTACGAAAAAATATTTTTTTAGCAAAATGGGTTCCTTGGTTTGATCTAGGTATAGTTGACGGGATCAACGCTACTACGGACAAAAAATAGTTTTTTACATAATATTATAAACACGTTCCTATTTTTAAATATAATTTTCATCAAAAAAAGCACAACGTCGTCTAAATAAGCAAGTCATTTAATGCACAGTTTTAACTAGTATATATTAAAATAAAATGTTTGAAAAGATCCTTTTTTTACGAAGTGACAGTAAAAATTTTCAATTCCAAAGACATTCAGTCAATCTCAATAATTAATCATTTGTTTCTATGTCACTGTTAAAAAATATCACACTGATACTTTTTTAATAAACTAAAACATTTTCCTCATATTCTACTTGTGCCATAGTTAAATAAATTTAATCAAAGGAGGTTATTGAACATAATGTCACGCAGAATCTTCATACACACATACACAGAGAGCACACCACCAAGACAGAACGTTGCGTTTTCAACTGATAAGGGACGAGACACGGGAGCTGTGGCCAAAAACGTAAACAAAATCCTTTGGACAGAGTGTCGTCTGTAGGCTGTACACCGTGAATACCACTACTCAAAATAGAGAATTCCCAGCAATTCCCTCCTAACCGATGGCATAAGTTAAAGAATAAAGATATTCTCGGACTACGATAATCCGAGAGTTAAGTAAGTTATCCCTAATCTCCGAAACCCGATTATTTAATATTTTTAACCCACCGATTATCTTATTCCACGGATTAACTAACACCAAGATTAACTATCCCCGGACTCGGAAACCTGCCCTTATAGTTTTGTTTACACTTAGCAGCTGTTGACATAAAATCTTATACTCTAAAACAAGCTCCGTTTGTCCGGGCAAAGTTTTTTTTCGCTCCAAGGATTTTTGATTTTTTGATTGAATATGGGGGTTTTGGCCACCAGAAATCGATTGGAACTCGTCCCATAGCTGGAAAAAATCCGGTTTTCGCGCTAGAGCTCTTTAAAGTTTCCATGTTATCCTTATGGAGATTTTTAAATTAAACAAAAATCAGCTGATAACTGTAAATAAAATGAACCAATGTGTTAACGCTTTAACCTGTGGTTTTAGGAAAATCATACCAATGTGCAGCAAACCTTCTCTGTGGCAAGTGAGCGGAGTGAACGAGCTTTGTGTGAGAAACGAAAGTAATAATTTTACCGAGCTTAAGCTCGGTCCCCCTGGTACTTATATTTAATTGCTAATGATGATTTTTTAGAAGGTGAAATATAAAATTTAACTTGTTTTTAACGAAAATAAAAAGACTAATCGGCAGTCTACAAATTTAATACGTTTATTCCATGTCTTATTCCCAGAAATATATTTGAAAACATCAGAAGAAAACTCTTTACAAAAAAGACAATACGCCCTACAGTGGTATAAATTGAAATTTTTGTTTTACCTAAAGAATGTGTTTTAAGTTTTGCAAAGCATAACGTTATTAGTATCGTTCAAAAGACTTCATTGAATTACATTTAAAAGTACACGCAAAAACTACAGCGAAGTCAGGCTATTGCAATGCTTTTAAATGGACCGCATCCGGTCCAAACATGTATGCATGCATGCAGGCCCGTTATTTTTCGTATAGGCCCCGGCTGAGCCCTAGAAGCTTTCAAAGTTTCAATTTTAATAGGAGAAGGATAATTGACCGAATCATTAGACAGCTGTTGGTAATAACAATTGCTAGCAAGTCAGGAAGAACAGATGTTTCCGTAATAAAACATTTGAAACCAACTGGTTTATGATCAACTGAACTATTGATTGAATTTCGACCATCAGTGGGCGATCCCTAGTTATTTTAATTACGTCATAAAAACCTCTTTTTATTGTTATTAGTCCATAAAAATATAGATTTGTATATTTTTTTACATATTTTTGAAATAACAAATTGTAATTCGTGTATTATATCACGGTAGGCAAGAAATAGTTTTACTATATAGTACCTACTCTATGCCTAACGCATGGACTTGGTTAAAAACAAACAACTTAAGCGCCACTGAAGAAATTATGAGGGAAGTAATATACACTCAAACAGATTTCAATGCATTTCTTATGGGAAATTTTATTGCTGCTCACTAGTTTAGTAATGCGCAGAATGACTTCAATAACAAACTGTGTATGAAGCGAACAAGCTCGTCGTGGGTGGGGCTGAGTGAGCGGGGCGAATTAACTCGTCTTATAGAGGAATTAACGAACTAACCAACCTTTTTTTAGCTTGACTTTTCAGTGGATTATATCCAGTTACCTAGTGTTCATATATTGATAACTAGCCAACCTGTCTATTAGCACAAAGAAAATCCGTTACTGTCGGTTCGGGAAGGAGCAAGCGGTGGCGGCGGCAGACACCGTCGTGACCGGCTTGAGGTCTATTGTTTGGTGCGCTGACTGTGCCAGAGGGAAGAAATATACACTCGCCACTCAGAGGGAACAAATATACACTTGGCTCCCAGAGGGAAGGAATAAACAAACTGTTTAGTGAATTATATTTTAGAGTGTTTATTTGTTCCCTCTGTAATTTTGTCCCTGAGTTTTCTCTAGACTAAGTCTACGTTTTTAGTTTGGAGTGTACCAGAGGGAAGAAATAAACAGTTGCCTTGTAGAGGGAAGTAATATACACTTATAATTTTAGTGGAGGGAAGAAATAAACAGTGCGAAATAAGAGGGAAGGAATTACGAGGGAAGAAATATACACACCCCCGTAATAGCTTATTCCCTATAGGGAAATTCGCTAAAAATACATTTTAACACCCAAGGTCTCAGATTTTTATGAAACTTGATAAATTTGTTCTTTTTATATAGTTAAACAACCATACCAAGTTTTATTGACTTATCTCTATCGGTTTTCTTTTTACAACCCTTCAAAGTTTTTACTAAAATGCCGGCCGGGTCTCACCCGAGGCCACAGACAGAACGTGTTTATTTTCTCAGTAAAAATCATATCTTTAATATTTATCAATAGAACTCAATGAAAATTTGTAGTTTAACTAAATAAAAAATGCTGATTTTGGAAAAAAATATCATAACACTCTAGGCCTTGCCAAAAAATTACCATAAATTGTTATTTTACAAATATTTTATTTCCGGAAAGTGATTACAAGGGTTCACGTTACAGCCAATATCTACCTGAGGGTTAAAGATAATCAAACAAAACTTTTTACTAAAATTATCTTCAAGATATTTCCTATCACATCCAACAATAAAATTAATGGATATTTTATTCCTTCACATTTAAAAACTAATATTTGTCTGAAAAACTTGGTTTTGTCAAATAATACAACACCGATATGCTTATTTATTTCCTTGGGCATAAAATAGTGTGTAGTTATATAGTGTGAAGTACTGACAAAACTATTAATTGTTTCATGTTACTTAAGAAAACATGTTAGAGATAAAATATTAGTATTATCACCTAAATAATTTGTTTAAAAACATTACATTAAGCCTTTCCGTTGGTCATCCAGACCATGTCACCCACCGATTTGGATTTTAATGAAACTTGGTATGGTTGATTCTTCTATACAGATAAGAAAATATACCAAGTTTTAGTGCTCTATCTCTGCTCATTTGTTTTCTAGAGCTGTTTGAAATTTGAATAAATGTGTCGTTTTTGAATGCCCGAGGTTTCCATGGTAATGTGCCCATTGTTCCATGATTATGAAAATAAATTTGAAACACCCTCATTTGCCAACCACATAAAATGAAAATTGCAGGTGTTGTCGATAAACCTACAGATTTTAGAAAAAAAATAGTTAATAGTACTTCCAATTCATCTATTAAAAAAAAAAAAAGGTAAAATACAGACGTGTATATCTGTAAGACAACCGTACAGACAACCATATATCATTAAGGTTTTTAGAGAAAATTTTGTTTTACTGAAATGTAAATATTTTTGAAAGGCACAGTGGTTTTCAAGTTGAAGGTTTTTTTTCAGCAATCCCAATAATATGTTTTACCTTATGATTCAATCAAATTCATGGCTTTTTCTCTGCTTCATACTTTAAAAAAAATTTACACTTTTTTATGTAAAATTCTTAGCGCCATGTTTAAAATCTTTGATATGAATTAAAACATCTGTGAGCCAACTTAAAATCATAAAACTGTGTACTTTAATAACTCTTAACATTAGCAACAACCCATTTATAATATTAAAACCCTTTTGGATAAATTACAATTTTGTTTCATAATTTATGGTCATTCCATTGAAATTGTCCAAAAATGAATAACTTAAATCGCTTCTATTGGTTTTTTTATTATTAAAAAAAACTTTTATGTTATTCATACATTTAATCAAGAAATAAAATTTTGTTTTTTAATTAAATTTAATATAATAAGTTAGTTCTCATTAGCTGATTTTCAAACATGGTGGATGCTTATTCCTAAAAAATTAATTGTTATCTGGGTAAAGTTAAATATATCCTGACATTCAAAGAGATAAGTACAAATATAAAATAAAACGAAAGTGTAGATTTTACCATCTTTCAATTTCAATATGATAGTCTTAAAAGTCAACCCTTTGAAAATTAATACTTAATAAAGTAATATTGAATGAATTAAATATATATTTAACAAGTGAAAATGTTTTTTTTTTCAATAATATAACTCAGGGAATACTCTTCAACTTTAATTAAAAAAATAAAAATATCTTACACTGTTAAAAACTTACTCTTTAGAATAAAATAAATATACAGAATGGTAAACTTCGTACGGTTACACTCCATAAAATCCGACATTTTAAAGTTTGATTATTACATTTGAATACTGCAAAGTATGCATTTCTCATAAGAAAAGTCCAAAAATCTGAATAGTTCCTGTATGAAGTATTCCTATGAAATAAAACCAGTTTCAAGTGGTTTACTGACCACTGTGCCTTTCAAAAATATTTACATTTCAGTGAAACAAGATTTCTCTCTAAAAAAAAATACTGATGTCTGTGTTTCATTTTTTTCAATAGAATAGATGAATTGGAAGTAATATAAACTATTTTTCCCCTGAAATTTGTATAATATTATTGGCAACACCTGAAATTTTCATTTGATTTGGTTGGCAAATAAGAGAGTTACAAATTATTTTCATAATCAATGAACATTGCACATTACCGTGGAAACCTCAGGCATGCAATAATGACAGTTTTATTTAAATTTAACAGCTCTATAGAAAATAAATGAGCAGAGATAGAGCACTGAAACTTGGTATATTTTCTTATCTGTATAGAAGAATCAACCATACCAAGTTTCATTAAAATCCAAATCGGTGGGTGACATGGTCTGGATGACCAACGGAAAGGCTTAATGTAATGTTTTTAAACAAAATATTTGGGTGATAATACTAATATTTTATCTCTAACATGTTTTCTTAAGTTACATGAAATAATTAATAGTTTTTCATTACTTCACACTATAACCACCTCTACATACCGAAGTTTTGACTGCAAACCTCAACATAAGGAAGTTGAAAAAAGAACGCCAAATTGAATCATTGAACTCATCCATTTTCTTTTGTGTTGCAACCTGTCGCTCAACAGATGCTGCCTTTTGCAGTGTCTTTTGTTTGCAGCGCTGCTTTCCTACATTTCAACATCGCTCACATTACAATTTCTGGTCAGCATTTTGGACTTTCAGCATGGCTCCATCTGAACAACTGCTTTTATAACAACTGTTTTTACATGGTCCGATCATACCTGAGAGCCAATATTACATGCTTTAAACGAGTAAACGGCAGGAGTGGGAATATAACCAACTGCGGGAAATTCACTCTCACCACACTTTCGCCCAACCAAAGGCAACAAAGTGGTAGACAGTCAATCTTACTAATTTAGCTCTTTATTTCATAAAAACTGCATTTAATATAATAAAAAAATACAAACAAAACTAAATAGGTGCGGTATTTCAAAATTACCTTACTTCAATACTTACCTTCATTTCAAAAACAGACGCATTTGAAGGATCCATCTTGTCCAGAATTTTTAGAGAAAATTTCCTTATTTCTTCTGCCATTTTAAGATATTCTGGTTTTAAAACTGCATCTGTAAACAATTTAAATTAAGTTTCACTACAGTAAACTCATTTAAACAGTATAAAATAGTTATATGTACTAAACAATCTTCAAAATAATAAATAATAATATATGATTTAAGTATCATACTAGCGTACCTGGCGCACGAAATCGTGCGCTGTCAAGGAGAAACTCTGTCCACCAATGCTGTAGGCAGTTAATCTTAAGTGTTGCTATTTAAACAAATCAAGTTAATTCAATAATGATAAAAAATTACTTTATTAATAAACCTTATAAAATTTGTCTATAAACAATATTGTGAGTGTATGCAAACTCGGTTGTCTCGACGAAGTCGGCCTTGGTGTTCTCCATCTTTTATGTAGACTTTATCCATCAAATGATCGGGCTCTACTTACTGCGACATACATTTGACCGTGACCAAACACCGGTTCTGAGAGAACCACTCCAACCTTATCCAAATATTGGCCCTGTGCTTTGTTTATGATCATAGAAAATTCCACAATTATCAAGAACTGTGTGCGCTGGAGACTAAACGGTAACAGGGTATCGAATGAGCTCATATGTATTCGTGGTATAAGGATTCTTCGATTCTTCTATTTGTTTGAACACCAGTCAATACTTCACAGTCAATTGAATTACGATGCAATCTCTTGACTCATCCTTGTTCCATTAATTAGACCTTTTGCTGTAGCAAGATTACGAATCAACATAATCACGGCCTTTTTCCTTCAACTTGAGTTCATTAGCCCGCGGAAGTCCGCTAATTGATAAACTATTCAAGAATTCCGTCGGGTAGTTGATATCGTCAGTGCGGAAGTCTTCTGTGAGTACCTTGTCAAAACTATAATAAGTTTTATATTGGCTTCGTATTTTCTAAATACCCCCGTCGCAGCAGACCTGCGTCCTCAGCGAATTTCCAATGGAATTTCAGATTATTTACTTTCCCCATAAAAACACCATAGGATGGAGTATGTAGGTTTTCTGCCATTGGCTGTTGTTAGAAAATCTAAGTTAATCAATAATTGGTGAATGTAAACACAAAATTGTATCAAACTCTGGCAATTTTTTATTTTCCCCATAAACCCCATGGGGGTGAGTATGTAGGTTTGCCGCCATATGGGTTTTGTAAGCAATTATAAGTTAAGCCCTATCTAGATAATGTACATACCAAATTTGATTAAGTTATGCCAATAAATAAGCAAGATATAGGGTTTTCTTGATTTCCCATAAGAATAACATGGAAAACACATTTTAGGATTTTCCCCGTAACCAGTTATGCTAAGATAAAAATTCAAAATACCAAATTGTTTGTTTTTTTAAGCTCTTTTAAATGGTTTCAGTTAAAATTGATGAATTTTAAAAATTAAGGTCCAAAAATGCAAAAAACCCATTTTTGACCCCTTTGAAACCCCATAAAACCCCGTTCCCATAACCCGACAATGCTGGTTCGCGAACTCATGAAAATAGACTTGGTCTTACACCTCCATACCAAATTTCATCAAAATCGGAGGTCCCCTTCAAAAGTTATCAATACCACGGACACATAGATATATAGATATATAGATAGATATATAGATATATAGATATATAGATAGATATATATATATATATACAAATATATATAAATGAACGAATGGTGTTTTTGGCTTCTGGGGACCTCAAAATGAAAAAGTAAAGTGGTCCTGGGCTTAGGTCTTACCATGGCTACTACCGTAATAGCGTATTCCCTATAGGGAAATTCGCTAAAAAAATTGAACTTAGCGAATAACAATCTTTGTTTTTTGGGCCGAGGATTGCACGATCAACGATTTCATCTGTCTCAACAATCTGCGAAATCAAACCATAAATGTCTTCAATTGGATCGCCGACACCAATGATTTGATTAGGTAATTCGATTATGTCTTCTCCTACATCAAGCTCCACTGGCAGCGTACCATCCTAAATTATTCTAAACTCAATGTGAAATCATCAGGCGGCTGTTGGAGCACACTTAAACGTAACACGGAAGGGTGTTTGCTGTATGCGGCTATCAACGACAATAGTATTATTTGTATTTCGTTCGCGTCTACCAGTTAAAGTTCGTCAGACTCCTCCTCCTGGCCGTCCTGGTCGACGTCTAATAGTCTCCATTATGTCGAACGTTTTTTTGTTATGTTTTGATTTTGTGCAAATAAAAACTGGTGTTTTGTTGCCAGCTGTACGTTCAATAACCATTTTTCAGGGTCAGATTTGATTTGTTTAACCACTTCCTTAAATAAACAGCTGATTTCTCGATCCTTGGTTTGTAACTGCATATTATGTCTATGGGGAAAATCACGACTTTAGCCTCATATTTTCCCATGTCCAAGGTGAATTTTCTAAAAAAAAATAATTTATGGCAAAACTACAGACTAAGACCTTTCTAACGACACCTTGGACATGGGGATCGGTAGCACCAATGCTCCAAAACAATTATGACAAAAATATGCCTAGCGTATTAAAAATATAGATTAAAAACACTATTATACAGTAGAACACCCCTTACACTCCTCAAAATAACCGAGTCCTCCCGAAATCCGACCTAGAGTAAGACGGTCTATCTGTGATTCCCATGCTCAGTCGTTGCTGAGCCTGTCAAAACGTGAAAGACTTATTCTACGCACTACAATTTGTTTTACACGTATGTAAAAATACTGTCATTGTTTAGGTTTTATACTGATCTTAATGTTTCCATTAATGTGTTATGGGTGCAATATCTGTTTTTCTACCTAGGAAATGTGTTTTATTTGCTCCACCTCATATCTAACTTTCTGGCCGTTCCGACCATGGCCCAGTTCTGTCCTAGGTCGGATATGGGAAGTTCTACTGTACTAAAAAAATCTGTCTTTACTGAAAAATCAAACCAAAATTAATAGATTATAGATATATTTAGCCAAAGGATATATATATATTAACATGAACTGTCGGACTACAGCGTAGTTTCGACACACTCATTTTGAATTTACAAAAAATAAAATAAAATAAAAACAAATCAAATTACAACAAAATTAAAAATATTATTTGAATAATGAAAACTTTTCACACCTAAAAAACCCATACTAAAATGTTTGTAGCTTTCTGAAGGATTGGTTCTGGAGTCAGTTGCCATTTGTCATTGGACTAATAATTAATAACGGTATCTAACAACAGGTCAACTTCTGATAGCAACAAGACCAGGGTTTGGACAGTTCCCCCTCACCTTGGTCGGTGGAGAGGTAGTCGAGCTGCGTGACAACGCCGACTGGGTATGGCTCCTCCATCACCAGCTTGTCTAGGGAGAAGCGGCAAACGCCCAGCAGGTAGAGGACCACCGTGTTGGACTTGGGCCACACGGAGCCGGTCACTTGAAGCACGAACGCGGCCGTGCCCACCAGCACGATGTCTGGGTTGTTCTGCAACAGCAGGAAATGAGAGCTTCAGTCAGTTACACAAACTACAGTTGATTCCCACCAACTCAAAATTGGCACTATAATTTTTCTTCTAGTTAGGTATATAGTTTAACTTTAGAATAATTCAAGTTACAGAGAAAATATTGAATAAATTTGATTTAGGGAGGTACCATACAATACATAGTGACAGCAGATAGATACGACCGGATGTGTCAGAGACATGTTTTGCTCAGAGCATCATCGTTCTGACTAACTGAGGTCCATAGAAAAGAACTTTGCTGTATAGGGGTAACCTTAAACTATGAGGTGAACTGCAAATTGATGAACTGAACTTTATCAAAATAATTTTTGTATCTCTTGGACTTAAAGAGGTAAAATATAATGGTAAAATTATTTTGAGTAATGTATGGCCTGCTATTGACCTTAAACTGGATTTCCAAGAGATTAAAATTTTTTTCCAGATATCGAGGATTTCGACTCTTTGAGGTTCGAGTTAGTGAGAGTTGGCTTTACTGGTTTGAAGAGGAAGTATTAATAAATAGTATTAAAAATAAATAAAAAATAATAAATGTAATAAATGAATAAAAAGTATTAGATACAATGAAAAGCGTCTGATTCACAATTTCCTCTTTTCTGTAAACATGGTATTAAAATACCAGGTATTAGAAAAAAGATATTTTTATAAACTTTGAAAATTAACTGAACTTTATTGGAAGAATCTTAAGGGGTGAAAGTAGTTTTAATTTGTAGGGAAATAGTTCAAGTTTTGACTTGGATATTTTAATAGCCTACTTCAGAATCACACTAAATCTGAGGCTAGTAGAAATTGCATTAAAATCGCTACCTTCAATGAACTTGATTGTAATAATTCTGTGTTTTGAAGAATCCAAATTTTACAAAATATTTATACCAATTATAAAATGTAGACATTCTCTGACTTGGATTTGTTCCCTTATGTCTCTGAATAACTCTGACTTGCCGGGTATCGGACATCCGTATATAATTGCAAATGCAAATATCATTATTATTAGGCCTATATTATTATTTATTTATTTATTAATATTATTATTATTATTTTTTTTTTTTAAAGCTAACATAGAGTGTCTACAGGGTGGAAAATGTAAAAAAAAATTGGTGATTTTGTGGTCCATTCAGAAATTTTTGGGGAAAATTGCGAACATTGAAAAACCTTACTCACAATTGCATCAGTTTCTTAGTTTTACACAAAATCTATGACTTTTCTTGCATTAAAAAATGTAACCTATGTATATTAATAGTAATGTCTGTTACCTAACATATAGGCTAACATTGTTTATACAGTAGACTCCCTCTTAACCGGCCACCTCGGGACCAGGCCGCAGCCGGATAATGAGTTGGCCGGTTAAACCGATGTTCATTTAAGAACGCCATCCCACAATTTTATATGACCTAAATATAATCATTACTTGAAAAACAACCTTAAATACATTAGGGCCTACTGTATATGATTTATAGCTTATATCCACCACCCATGAAATCCACAACAAACCTACACTAATAATAATTCAATTCTTTATTGTGGTCTACTGGTTAGTAGGTCCAAACGCATTGACTTCCGGTGGCAGTCACTTCCGCCCAAGACGTTATAGTTTAATTAGTTTGAGATCGTCAATATGAAATAAAGTTGAATTGAATGATACATAGATAAGAAAACTTAGTTTCCGGCGAAACGCGGCCGGTTAAAGCGATGTTGAGATAAAAAATGGCCGGTTAAAAAGATGTTATTTTGTGTCAGGGTAGGCCGGTTAAAGCGGAGACCGGTTAAAAGGTGGCCGGTTAAGAGGGAGTCTACTGTAATTCATTTATTAATTGCCAATGTGGTTTTATTTGAAGTGTTTTGGTCTTCTAATTCATGAGCAAAGATAGGTTGTATTCCTTAAATTTGTATCCTTCATAAAAATCCAATTAATTTGAGTACCCACATGACATGCTTTAAAATAGCCCTATCTGTTCCATACTTACAACATTTTCTTCAAACAACTTAACATCCTCAACAGTCATGACCCCAATGATAGAGCTTGTTAAGGAATTCCTGCTCAATAGACGGCTTTTGACCATGTTGAGGCTATAACAAAAAAGAAAATCAATATTAAAACAATAATATTAATTACACTTAAAATTAAACCTTTGGAAATTTGAAGAATTGATTTACTAGCGTACTGCTTACAATAAAATGATCTTTGGTGAACTTTTTAAATACAAAAATAAAAATTCAACTAGAATGTGTGGATTTGGTAATATTGGATTTAAAAAACATATGCTGAATAAATAATGCTAGAGAACGCCCACAGGTAGTAATTCAACGAAAATGTCAGTTGATCTTGATCCAATTAGACGAAAAAAATGTTGTAACTGAAACATCTTTTCTGCTAGCATTTGCTACAGCATTACAACAGCTGTCTAATGATTCAATCAATCACGCTTCCATAAGAGCAACATTGAAACGTTACAAGTCTCTAGGGCGTAGCATTGGGGGCTGATGGGAATAATCCACTTTGCCGACATGAGGTCTCTTTTGTTACCTTCCAGAAGTCTGGTAACCCCTATATTCTCCTCGGCTATACTCAGGCGGTGGTGGGGAGGGTTTAGGAAACTTAAAGGTTACTGAAAATTGACTTAAAGATACTTCATGAGCGCCACTTTGTTTGGATGGGGAAACAAAGAAACCCCTTTTGAGAAATGAAATTGAATTTACTATAATTGAACCATTTTTCACTTTAAGTTTTACATAAACAGGAAACTGCATAAATTTTAATCCTCAGGTTAACAACTTAAATATAGTCAAAATTAATTATATACCTCGGACGTCCGTAAACCAATCTTATTTTGCTTGGTATCTAATACTTCAAACAAGAACAACTTACAACTAAACACATACAAATTTTATATACACACAATGCTTAAGACTAATAAATGCTTAATTTTCAGTTCATTTAATTTCAGCAAATAATTATTCCGATGAAGGAATTCTTAGGTATGACACGAATAAGTTATCTGTCCTAGGCCGTGTAGAATAAATGTTGTCCTGGATCACAAAAGTAGAAAACAGAAAGTTCTGACCTTAAATGAAGCGTTGTCCTTTCACACATAGGTACCAGATATTTATTGTAGGTGGGTCCTCTACCATTTGCAGGACTAACTACCAGTTCAATATTCCTTAATTGCACAGTATTGGTTGTACTTCTATATGGTACGGTATAAAAAGCCTGTAAATGTAATGTAACCAGCATTAAACACTAAAATTATATTGTGTTTAGCCTGAAAGTGAAAATCACAATAGGACACTCAAAAATATTTTATCAAAGAATTTGTGATCAATGATAAGCAGTAATTCTATTCCAAGAATACCATAAAATACAAGATTTCTCATAAAATACAATAAAAATGTTATTGCTATAACTGTCATCAATTTTTCATGGATTTCCCAAACTGTTTCTTTAAATTGAATCAAAGTTACTTTTATTTTAATTATTTTCAAGCAATATATTTCATTGTAAAATTATTTTTCAAAATACCAAAAAAATTTGCATTTGTTAATTACATTTTAAATTACATTGAAAAGCATTTATACAATATAAAACTAATTATTAACATAAAACATATAATTGACATTGTCGTTTCTAGCGCAACGGTAAACGGTTGCAATTGGACAAAGCCGTATTTTCTCAACTTCATTAAATTAAAACATTTTGTTAATGAACCATACATTATACATTGGCTACATATATCTTATTAATAAAAATCAGCATAGTAATAATTAATCTCACAAACTGTGTGAAATAAAATTAATTAAATTGACAAATCAATAAATTTGTGAGTTTACCAAGACTGACTGACCAGAGCATTTTATTTTAACTGGAAAAAATATTACTAGGAAACATATTTATTTTACATATTAATCACAAATATTAATTAAATTAAATTAATGAAACAAGATTTAAAATGTTGCATTCTTGATTGCATCAGCTCTGCATGAAAATTTTTGCAAGAACATGAGTACAAGCAAAATCATTTTACATTATTTATTCTGATCTCAAATTAATATCCAAGTAAAAATTACTCCTGTCTGCTTTCTCATGAAAATGGACTTTTTTTTTTATTTACAGAAAATATAATAAAATCAGCAACAAACAATTATAACTATGAAATTGTACTCACCACAAGGGCTTTGTAGACAAGATAATTCAGAACAGTTTCACAACTTTTAACTAAATTATTTAAATACAATATATACATTCAACAACAATTTCTTCCATCAGATTGTGAAAAATTGTTCAACACTTGAAAAACTTCCTTTATATACTCGGAATAAATATCCCAACAATTGGAGAAACTATTTAAATTTATTCCACAAGTCATCAAGATCCTGCACTAGCAGTGTACGGTTTTCAAGTGACGCTCACACAGACTGAACCAGGCGGAGAGTTATTGGCAGAGAAATTCATGAAAGGAAGAAGGTTCAGGGAGGTATGCAGACAGAGAGATAAGGTTGGCCGAGTACATAGTTCATTTTCAACAATAACCCTTCTACTGTCCATTCCACTTCCTACTTGCTCCTACTGCCTATTTCATATTAAATTAAAATTGTCACACCCCACCCTTTCTTCAAGAAAAAAAAAGTCCATTTTCAAAGTCCACAATAGTTCAAAACTCTAGTCGTCATCAGGTAGTTTAGTCGCAGATGATGTGTAAGGCTTCAAGTCCTCTATGTGCCATCTTCCAATTGGCTGACCATCACTGTTCTCAAGTTCATAGATAAGAGGTGAGATCTTCCTTGAAATTCTGTAGGGTCCAACAAAAGTAGGGGAGAACTTGGCAATCACATTCTTCTCCTTGCTCGATTGGGTAAAGTTTCTTTTCCAAACGCAGTCTCCTTCATAGAATTCTAGGTTCCTTCTCCTAAGGTTGTATTGCCTAGCACTCCTGATGTGAGCTAAAGCTAGTCGCTTCTGGACATCTTGATAGATCTTCATAAGTTTGGTGATGTGAGATTGATGAAGAGATGCGTCTTGACCAGATCCTGCAGCACAGTTGTTGTCAGTCCCATCTAACTTCAAAATTTCTCTCCCAAACACAAGACTAGTTGGAGTATATCCAGTCACTTCACTCCTTGCAGTTCTCAAGGCAAAACCAAGTTTAGGTAAACATTCATCCCACTTGTTGTGATGTTCTCCTACATATGACCTGATCATTGTTATGATGGTACGATTATACCGCTCGGTTGGGTTGGCTTGAGCATGCCTACGAGCATTCAGAAACATTTTGATTCCGTATGAGGCACAAAGATTCCTTGTTTCCTTCCCTATAAATTCTGGCCCATTGTCAGAAATCAAGGCACGTGGGGTTCCATAAATGAGAAATACTCCCTCTTCTAAGTGCTGAGCGATAAGTTTTGATGATAGTGATCTAAGCGGAAACAGTAAAGTGTACTTAGAAAATAAGTCGGTTACCACCAGAATGTACTTATAACCCCTTGGAGTTCTAGGTAATGGACCAATGACATCTGCTGCAACTATTTCAAAAGGCAAAGAGACAGATCGGTTGACACCCATCAGTCCAGCTGGACGTTTCTGTTCCGGTTTTGTAGCTTGACAGGTTATACAATGTCGGACATAATTGGCAATGTCAAATTTCATTTTAGGCCAATAATACAACTGTAATACTCGATGATAAGTCTTGAAGAAACCAAGGTGACCGGATTTGGGGTCATCATGACACTCCAGGTAAACTGACTGACGATTCTCTTTAGGGACAACTAACTTCCATTCAAAGCGGGGGTCAATCTCCATTTGTTTTGGTCTCACTAACTTATACAGCCGGTCGTTCGTGATTCGCCATGAAGGAAATTTCTCTGGGTGGTTGATAACCTGATTAAACATTTTTAGATACCACTTGTCAGTGGGGCGATCAGAAACTTCAATAAGTGCCAGATCAACCTCCTCTTCACTAGCCTTCTCTGTTGCTGTCCGTGAGAGTAGATCAGCCACTGCGTTGTCTTTTCCCTTCCTATGTTTAAGTTCAAAGTCAAAAGCCTGGAGTCGAACAGCCCATCGAGCTAAACGCCCACGAGGATCTTTTAAATTGGCTAACCAAATTAGACTGTGATGGTCTGTGTAGACAGTGAATTTTGCTCCTTCAAGGTATGACCTATAATGTTCAATAGCCCATATTACTGCAAGACATTCTTTTTCAGTAGTACTGTAATGCCTCTCAGCGCGATTCAAAGTTCTACTGGCGTAGGAGATTACATGTTCTTCTCCAGTTTCATCACGCTGTGATAGTACTGAGCCGATTCCTTCATTTGAAGCGTCACAGTGAAGTTCAAAAGGAAGTTCAAATTTCGGACAAGATAAGATTGGGGCTTCAACTAGTAATTTCTTGATTGAACGAAAAGCTTCTTCGGCACGATTATTCCATTTAAAAGGAACATTTTTGTGAATAAGCTGAGTTAAAGCTGAAACTTTGGAAGCATAGTCAGGTATGAACCTGCGGTACCATGAAGTAGCGCCAATAAAACTCCTAACTTCTTTCTTTGAAGTTGGTGAAGGTATGTTGGATATGGCAGATACTTTATCAGGGTCGACATAGAGTCCTCGGTAATCCACTTTGTAGCCAAGATATTTAAGTTCTGCTCTGCAGAGTTGAGTCTTCTCTTTATTGATAGTCAGGCCAGCAGCAATAAGACGTTGAAAGACTTCCGATAATACTTCTATGTGACGTGAAAATGTTGGAGTAACAATGATGATATCATCAAGGAAAACAAAAACTGATGGTTCCAAAGCAGGGCCTAAGACTTGGTCAATGAGCCTTTGCCACGTTGCTGGGGCATTCGTTAAACCAAAAGCCATTCTCTTGAATTGATATAGTCCACGTCCCGGAACAGTAAATGCTGTCTTCTCTCTTGATTCCTTAGCAATCGGTATCTGCCAGTATGCTGACTTCAGATCAATACTGCTGAGGTAACGAGCATCTCGTAACTGATTTAATATCTGATTTACATAAGGGATCGGATAAGCATCCTTCTTGGTTACGGAATTTAATTTCCTATAATCAACACAGAATCGAAAAGTATTGTCTGGTTTTCGCACCAACACAATGGGAGAAGACCATCCACTAGAACTAGGCTCAATGATGTCATGTTTAAGCATTTCATCAAGTTCTTGATCGATATGCTTTTGGACGTTAGGAGAAACAGGATAATAGCGTTGCTTTATCGGAAGCGCATCGCCTGTATCAATTCGGTGTTCAACCAATGTTGTACAGCCATATTTAGCTATCATTTGTGGGTAATATTTGTCAATCAAGGCAGTAAGTTGGTTCTCTTCATCTGAGGTCAAGTGAGCTCGAGAGTGTATCATAGGTGTTGAAGTTTCCTTACTATTTCCAACATGGGAGCTAGCGACAAAACAATCACTTTTGGTATCAAAAATCCTGATTCTGTCAGAGAAATACCATCTTCCCCTGGCCAAATCCAGCAAAATTCCAAAGATCCTTTGAAAATCAGCACCCAAAATCAATGAAATTGTTGTTCCAGGTAGATATAAAGCTTCAACAACTGCAGTCCTATCTTGAAGTTGTATCGGGATGTCCATAGATCCTTCTATGGCACACTGAGATCCATCAGCAACTGTTGCTTTAGAAATCGATGAAGGTTTCATCTGAAATCCTAACATTTCGAACATAATTCTAGATTTATCTCCAAAAAGAGTACGGGTAGCTCCAGAGTCGAGAAGTCCACAAATTTCAGTTCCAGCAACAGAAATGGTTAGGTAAGGTCGAGAATCTCTTTTATTGTATGTCAGCAAAGATGTTACACAAACTGAGTCCTTTGATTGGGTTGAGTCCGGTCTTAACTGGTCTGAGTATTGGTGTCCGCGAAACGTGGGCCGGACTGTCGCCGTTCCGCTGAAAAGTTTCCCGAATTCCTTTCAGAGACAACATTTCGACATGAAACACATTTGGATTTTATTGTGTTTTCTCTTCCACAACCATAACAAAATATGGATCTAGGTTTCCTACAATCAGAGTAATGGTGACCTCGCAGTCGACAATTCCAGCAGATATTAGGAGTTGGTTTTTGTTCTGAAGATCTTTTGGTATTAAAAGACTCTTTTGAAGTATCCATTGTAGAAACCTTGAGGTTTTCCTTCCTTATCCTCGGTTTATACGCTAAGTCTGGTTCAAGAAGAGTTCTAGTAGGTCGGGATTCAAAGCGCTGAGCTCGAAGATGTCCTCTCTCCAATCGCTGTAGAATATTCTCTAACTCATCCAGAGTAACGTAGTTCTGAAGGCTAAGTGACGATTGGTAGTTAGGAAGAACATTTTCTTCAATTATCTCAAGCATATCCAATTCTGTCTTTGGTTTTGTAAGACGGTTAAACAAACTTCGCATCTTTGCAATATATACAGTTACAGTCTCTTCTGCTCCTTGTTTACGATTCTCGATTTCCCTAAGCAAACGACGATCATAATCTGGGTCTTGAAATGCACTTCTAAGTTTGGCTTCCAATCCATGCCAATCATCAATACGTCCACGACATGATCGATAAACAGCAAGTGCGGAACCTGTGAATAATTCACCAGCAGCCTGGAATAATTCTCTAAAGGACATGTTATTAGCAACTCGACGATCCTCGACATCAGCAAGAAAAGCTCCTACACTGGTGTTATCATCCCCTGAAAATTTCAAATTCCAATATCTAATTGGGGTAGGCTTCAGTTTTCTACTTTTCTTCTTCTCTTCTACGGCAGAGTCAGTCGACGAAGTGGAAGTTTTTCTACTCTTCTTTTTCTTCTTCTTGGATCTCGATTTCTTCTTGCATTCATCTTCTTCACTCAAGGAATCAGTATCTGGTGACAATGGTTCCAAATAATGCTTCTTCTTTTTCAATTTGGTTTTATTTTTCATTGTCTTGGATTTCTTAAAATCTTCTAAGTCCATAGAATCCGATGTGGAGAAATTATCTAGTGACATCCTACTATGTTCCTTGTAATCAGGCTTTGCGACTCTCTTCTCCTCCTTAGTGCCACCTTCAGCTTCGCTTAAAGATGCATCCGATTTCCCAGAAATATTTGCCAGGAGCGAACCTTGTGCAAGATTTTCAAACTTTGCAATACAATCTACAATATTTTCCGATAAATCAGATTGACCTTCAATCTCATTTCCAATTCTTTTAATCCTATCTGAGGTATGGCATAAGACTGCTTTTAATTTTCGCTTAAGTTTTGCCACATCAGTGCCACTAGACGGTAAAGCAAGAAGACCTAACAAGTTTCCAATTTCTGCAATTTTCCGCTGACAAACAGCAATTTCATCTTCTTCTTTGATGTTAGTAGTTTCACCGATTGATCCCGTAATTCCTTTTTTCAAATATTTCCGCAATACCTTACGCAAATCTTCCATCTTCTTATCAGCCACCTCCAGGTATCCTCTAACATTGACTTCATACTCGAGCTCATTCCTATCAAGGTAGTTGACGTGACCAGTCGCTAACATCATGATGACAAAATTATAATACCCAAAATGTACATAAACACATAAATTCAACGATGAGGATCCATATAATCATCAACAGCATAAGTCCAGAACAATTTTGAAAATGTTCCAAACAAAATTCAAATTCAAGAAAAAATCAGGAAATATTCAAAGTAAATTCAAATAAAGTCAATTTATCAGCTAATCAAGGCCACACACGTTGGACGCCATTTATTGTTACCTTCCAGAAGTCTGGTAACCCCTATATTCTCCTCGGCTATACTCAGGCGGTGGTGGGGAGGGTTTAGGAAACTTAAAGGTTACTGAAAATTGACTTAAAGATACTTCATGAGCGCCACTTTGTTTGGATGGGGAAACAAAGAAACCCCTTTTGAGAAATGAAATTGAATTTACTATAATTGAACCATTTTTCACTTTAAGTTTTACATAAACAGGAAACTGCATAAATTTTAATCCTCAGGTTAACAACTTAAATATAGTCAAAATTAATTATATACCTCGGACGTCCGTAAACCAATCTTATTTTGCTTGGTATCTAATACTTCAAACAAGAACAACTTACAACTAAACACATACAAATTTTATATACACACAATGCTTAAGACTAATAAATGCTTAATTTTCAGTTCATTTAATTTCAGCAAATAATTATTCCGATGAAGGAATTCTTAGGTATGACACGAATAAGTTATCTGTCCTAGGCCGTGTAGAATAAATGTTGTCCTGGATCACAAAAGTAGAAAACAGAAAGTTCTGACCTTAAATGAAGCGTTGTCCTTTCACACATAGGTACCAGATATTTATTGTAGGTGGGTCCTCTACCATTTGCAGGACTAACTACCAGTTCAATATTCCTTAATTGCACAGTATTGGTTGTACTTCTATATGGTACGGTATAAAAAGCCTGTAAATGTAATGTAACCAGCATTAAACACTAAAATTATATTGTGTTTAGCCTGAAAGTGAAAATCACAATAGGACACTCAAAAATATTTTATCAAAGAATTTGTGATCAATGATAAGCAGTAATTCTATTCCAAGAATACCATAAAATACAAGATTTCTCATAAAATACAATAAAAATGTTATTGCTATAACTGTCATCAATTTTTCATGGATTTCCCAAACTGTTTCTTTAAATTGAATCAAAGTTACTTTTATTTTAATTATTTTCAAGCAATATATTTCATTGTAAAATTATTTTTCAAAATACCAAAAAAATTTGCATTTGTTAATTACATTTTAAATTACATTGAAAAGCATTTATACAATATAAAACTAATTATTAACATAAAACATATAATTGACATTGTCGTTTCTAGCGCAACGGTAAACGGTTGCAATTGGACAAAGCCGTATTTTCTCAACTTCATTAAATTAAAACATTTTGTTAATGAACCATACATTATACATTGGCTACATATATCTTATTAATAAAAATCAGCATAGTAATAATTAATCTCACAAACTGTGTGAAATAAAATTAATTAAATTGACAAATCAATAAATTTGTGAGTTTACCAAGACTGACTGACCAGAGCATTTTATTTTAACTGGAAAAAATATTACTAGGAAACATATTTATTTTACATATTAATCACAAATATTAATTAAATTAAATTAATGAAACAAGATTTAAAATGTTGCATTCTTGATTGCATCAGCTCTGCATGAAAATTTTTGCAAGAACATGAGTACAAGCAAAATCATTTTACATTATTTATTCTGATCTCAAATTAATATCCAAGTAAAAATTACTCCTGTCTGCTTTCTCATGAAAATGGACTTTTTTTTTTATTTACAGAAAATATAATAAAATCAGCAACAAACAATTATAACTATGAAATTGTACTCACCACAAGGGCTTTGTAGACAAGATAATTCAGAACAGTTTCACAACTTTTAACTAAATTATTTAAATACAATATATACATTCAACAACAATTTCTTCCATCAGATTGTGAAAAATTGTTCAACACTTGAAAAACTTCCTTTATATACTCGGAATAAATATCCCAACAATTGGAGAAACTATTTAAATTTATTCCACAAGTCATCAAGATCCTGCACTAGCAGTGTACGGTTTTCAAGTGACGCTCACACAGACTGAACCAGGCGGAGAGTTATTGGCAGAGAAATTCATGAAAGGAAGAAGGTTCAGGGAGGTATGCAGACAGAGAGATAAGGTTGGCCGAGTACATAGTTCATTTTCAACAATAACCCTTCTACTGTCCATTCCACTTCCTACTTGCTCCTACTGCCTATTTCATATTAAATTAAAATTGTCACACTTTATACTTTCTGATTCACATATGTTTGAAAATTTTTAAGTTTCACCAAATCATTACTGTATCATTTCAATGGTACACCATTTGGATAAATACCTGGATGAACCGTAAATTGGCACTCTCATGGTGGATCCGGGCAGCAAAATGTCATCTTGAATAAATAATAGTGGCAGCTTTTTTGGAATTTTCATTAATGCCATAATATCAACCGTACAAGTTAAAGCACACTCTCAAAGGTACCTGAAAAAACAATTATCAATAAAAAATCTCCACAAGATACTTAATGTAGACTACCCAAAACATATTATAAATAATAATCTGAATGCATTTTTTAAAAATCAATAACTCATTACATATAAGATTTATTAATACAGTAAGATACTATTGCAAATGCAAACATTTATAATATGACATATCATAACATTGACAATGGAGTCGGCTAACAAACTTTCGCTAATGGTTTCTGAAATGATCTGCCGAGACATAGCCAATAGATGGGTGATTGTATAAAGTGCTCTTTTGATTTCCAGCATGATCTGATGCATGGTTTGATGCCAGTTGCATGGTTTAGTTCTAAAATTGTAAGTTTTTATTTTATAATTTGTTTACCATGAAGGGCATGGTTTTGTTTTTAGCTTTAGTTTTGACGTAGCCTGTAATAATTTTTATTGTTGAATGGCTTAATAAAACCGTTTCAATCATTTTAATAATTTGAATCAAGTTGTACAATATTTGTAAATTTGCGTACTCTGGCCCATTACAAATTCATAAAATACCTAAAGGTAAATTAATAGGCTTCCTAAATATAAATCAGAACTCTTTCTAAATCCATTACTAAGCACACTACGCACTACTACACAGTCCGGTAGCCTGGACACGTGTATTAAGTTTTTAACGGTGCGCGCTACTGGTGGGGAAAACTGTAACCCGTTAGTGAATGAGTTTGCTACGAGAGCGCAGCTATTAACCGCTGCACTATACTTAAAGCAGATAATTTGGTACTAAAAGGATTAAAATATGAAAAATAACAATATTTTTTACTCCAAAAATGCCAAAATTCAATTTAAGTCAATAAAATTAAATAACATTTCATCGATTCTATAAATTTTTAGAAAAATTTGATATAGGGTCGAATCTGGTGACATCCATTAGACATAATAGGCTAGGCCTATCACAGTTATTGAGCAGTTGATAACTTAAAATGATATATTCAAAGAAAAATATATTAGCCTACTTTGTTCACAGAAAACATTAAAGGCCTAGGTTTGTTTAGTTCAAATTGCAATGGATTAACACTTAATTTTGAATTGAAAAATGCAAATCTAAAGGGTGCAAACATAACACCCGTTACAATAGAAATGGCCCAAAAATAAAAGCATCTAGAGGAAAACTCTATAATGACACCTATGAAGGGTTAAGGAAAAGTCTAAAAAGGCCCTATGTTACTAAGTTTTCATGTTCCAATTTAAAATTCCAAACTAAATTTTGCAATAGGTACTAGGCCCTATCATCAGGACATCAACTTAACTTACTTAATGTACTATCAATACATTCCAGGAAAAATTATACACATGGCATTAGGAGTGCAGTTTCACATAGCGCCTACATTTCTATCGAATGAAAATATCGATTGATGCAATTGATATATCATATCGGATCAATCTATACAGTTGATCGTATTATTAGCCTAAAATTTTTATATTGATATAAGTTAAAATAACTTAGCCTAAGCCTAGAACATTATGAAATCAGCATAGGCCTGACATTAGGTCTTTAAGCTAAATCAGGGTTAGGTCTATTTCATAACATACATTTTAACCTAAAAGAAATGTAAATTTTTTTAATTGTAGGAAATGCATATTTTTTTGTTAATCAACAAAAAAAATTCCTAGGCCTAGTAATTTTAACTAGCCTAGACCTACAGTGTAGGTTCCACAGTTAGGAACTACTGTAGCTAGCAGTCTTTCCTTCCGATGGAAAGAACTATAACCATTGAGTAAATACAGCCGTTATTTCATAACGTATAGAGTGGACAACAGATAGGGAAGAAAGGAACGCTCACCACGGTACTCGGGGACTAAGTCCCGTCTCGAGGCAAGTATCGATTGTGCTTTCGGTCTATTAAATCGACTACATATCGCATTATCTTGATATTCATCATTATCACTGAAAACTCAGAAGAGAATTTGAATCGAATCGAGCTGTCAATTGTTTAAAGCTTTCAATTATATTGCATCGGTAGCCAGTTAGTAGCGTCCCTAGCGGACGATCTTGACATTTAGCGTTTCCAAATTTAAACATTGCTTGTCCACTCTATACGTTATGTCTGTATTTACTCAATGCTATAACCAACCTCAAAAACTCACCAATTAATTTCAGTAGCCTATAAGTTAATAATGAAAATGCAGTCCTAGGCCTAGTTTGAAAAATTGTGATAAATTAGATATAATCACCTGTTGTATACAACTGATTTGTATAAAGGTAGTAAATTCCAGTTGAACTACTAACTTAGACTGAAAGTTCTGATTTATTCAAGATTTTCAATAGGGCCTACTATTTTATTTTGAAAACAAGTTCGTCTGTTTTGTATACTTTTTTCAATTTATAAGGCCATGGGGATTGCTGGTTCAAATCCATTCCAATTCCAATTTCTTCGTTGCTATAGATTTTTTTGTTAACCTTGATTTCTAAGACAAAACCAGAAGTGTGTTATAAACCAGGAGGGTATATTATAATATAATCCTCTTACTTATAGCACGATCATTGATTATGGATCTTTAGTATCCATAGTCAATTCTTTAAATTAACAAATTCGGTTTCACAAGGGAGAAATCCACAGTCCTTGCAGTTGAGTCTTTGGTTGAGGTATATCCTAAACCATTGACTAAGGATACAAGATGTATATTCAATGCCTAAACTCTTTTGAGAATATATGAAATCCACTCACATAATTCTCTGTGATCTTTCGCGTGCATTTGATTGCATTCCGCACGATATTCTGTTGGTCAAGTTGAGACAGTATGGTCTAGGAGAGGGTGCTCTCAGAGTCTCAGAGTGATTAGCTCTTAGGCCGGGTCTACACTATGCGTATTCGGCAGATGCGTATTTCGGCTGCGTATTTTCGGCAAGATGACAACACATTGTTTTAAATTATAGCTTTCACATATAGAATACGCATTACGTAGAATACGCATCCCCGCAGCATGCTGCCGGAAATTCGTACGTACCCATGCGGGTGCCGAGATCTACCTACCGGGAAGTTAATAGGGAACACGTTCATTCCTGAGCAAGTGTTCACACTGTGCGGATCACCGGTAGTTGCGTGGTGTTTCAGTATCGTTTTTAGTGAATTAAGGCCTGTTTTTTACCATGTTCGATAGACAAGTTTATCGAACTAGTACACGGTTAACCACCATTATGGGAGAAAGCGAGTGAAGATTATTCTAATCGAGTGGAGCGGGACAAGGGTTGGCTAGCCGTTGCTAAAGATATGTTCAAAGACTGGCATGACATAGACTTCTCTCCTGGTGGGTAGTCGAAGTAACCCCCCGCTTCCAAAGTGCAATTAATTTTACTTTAGATAGCATCTTACTACATCAACTGTTTCCCACAAACTGATCGCAAAAAATAAAAGGCACATGCTGAAAATCTGCCTGGTGTGAACGCAACACTAGTCTTGCCGAAAATACGCATCTACCGAATACGCATAGTGTAGACCCGGCCTTATCTCACTGATAGGCAACAGATTGTCAGCTTAAATGGTAAGAACTCAAGTGCTAAGAGTCTCAGATTTGGCGTGCCACAGGGCTCAATAATGGGCCCTCTGCTGTTCCTTGTGGCTATAAATGATATGCACTATAGTGTTGCTGGAAAAGTAGTGCTTTTTGCAGACGACACAACTTTGTTTGCATCACACACTGACATAGCTCTTGCCAAGTCAATAGCTCAAGGAACCTTAGATATTACTCAGAGGTGGTTCATCAAGAACAGGTTAGCTTTAAATGAGTCTAAAACTAAGGAAATAACATGTAGTCTGTCAACTCAAACGTGAAAAGTCAATCTGTAAAATTATTAGGATTTGTATTAGACGGTAAGTTATCCTGGGATGACCACATTGATTTTTAGCGAATTTCCCTATAGGGAATACGCTATTACGGTAGTAGTCACGGTAAGACCTAAGCCCGGGACCATGATACTTTTTCGTTTTGAGGTCCCTAGAAGCCAAAAACACCGTTCGTTCAAATTGATATATATATATATATATATATATATATATATATATATATATATATATATATATATATATCCGTGAACACGATAACTTTTGAACGGAACCTCCCATTTTGATGAAATTTGGTACGGGGGTGTAAGCCAACGTCTACTAGGTTGAGTTCGCGAACCAGAATGATCGGACTATGGGAACGGGGTTTTATGGGGTTTCAAAAGGGTTAAAAATGGGTTTTTGGCTTTTTTTTTACTTTTATTTAGAAAATTCAACAATTTTAACTTAAACCTTTTAAAAGAGCTTAAAAAAACAAACAATCTAGTATTTTGAATTTTTTACCTAGCTTAAATGGTTATGAAGAAAATACAAAAAAGTATGTTTTTCATGTTATTCTGATGGGAAATCAACAAAACCTTCTATCTTGCTTATTTATTGACATATCTTGATAAAATTTGGTATGTACATTCATTAATAAGCGTTTAACTTATATTTGCTTAGAAAACCCATATGGCGGCAAACCTACGTACTCACCCCTATAGGCTTTATGGGGAAAATAAAAAGAACACGATAACCTTATAAAATTTGGTATGTACAATCACTAGGTAGGGTTTAACTTATATTTACCAACAAAACCCATATGGCGGTAAACCAACATACTCTCACCCCCATATATTTTATGGGGAAATAGAAAATTTTCAAAAATTCCATTGGAAATTCGTTGAGTACGCAGGTCTGCTGCGACGGGGGTATTTATGTACTAGATTGAGCAGAGTGATTTATTTGTTGAGACGCTTAACGTCAGACCTTTCTCAAGATGTTCTTAAACAGGCCTATTTTGCTTTCTTTCACTCGATTTTGGCTTATGGCACCAGGCTGTGGGGTCATTCACATAATGCTCAAAAAGTTCTCATTCTACAAAAAAAAGCTGTAAGGTTGATTTCCGGAGTTGGTTTTCTGGAACATTGTAAACCCCTGTTTGTGCAACATTGTATCTTAACAGTAGTCAATGAGTACATTTTACAGTGTATCAACATGATTAAAAGCAGACAATCCTCCTATCTTAGAAACAATGATGTACATAGTCACGATACCAGACATAACATGAACATTTTCATTCTCAGAAATAGACTCTCAAAAACCATTCACTGCTTTCCTGTTACAGGTATAAAATTCTTCAATGTTCTTCCTCCTCCAATCCGTAACCTGCCTCAACCCAAATTTTCCATAGTTATGAAGAAATGGCTCCAACAAAATCCTTTTTACAATCTCACAGAATACTTTCAGGCAGACAAAACAATTGCAACTAATTAAGTTCAAACACCACTAACAACACCATATTTTACCACACACAAGGTATGTTGCTCAAGCATGATTCATTTTCTCCTTTGTGATAAGTTTGATTTTGTTTGCTTGCTTGTGCATGGAAATGATTTTTTTTCATTGTTTTTGCATTGCATGGACTTGCATTTTGATCATGCATGGCTTGTGTTTGTATTTATTAGTATTAGTATCCAATTATTGTATGACGAGCCTATTGTACTAAATGTATTTAATGGCAAATAAAGTCTTATTAAGTCTTATTGAGTCTTAACAGAAAGAAAGTAACCACAAGTGTACAGCGCAGTTGCATGGTTTGTAAGTCTTAGCCTGCCAACGGCAAAGAGCAGTAAATAAAACTAACAACAACAACAACAACAACATAACATAACCTGTTGTTCTGAACTTGTTGCAGGTTGAGGTGTCTGATGTATAGGCCATATCCATAATTTAATACTATTTAGAGGTAAATTTCTTACGAGTTAGTAAAAAGAAAAAAAAATTGAACTTAACAGGTAGGTCTGAGTTAGTTTTAATTTGAATCTTGTGTGGTAACTAAGTTGGAGAAACTTGGTTGAATTCTGCTCCTTTGCGAATAGGCCTAATTTATCATTCCATCCTATCATATTATTTATACAACAGAATCGTATGGACACTCATCAACAAAAAATACCCACCAACATTTCCCAAGCAAAATTCCCGGCGAAACTTCGTTATCTGTCTCCACCGTTAATATCGATGTGGAAATTTTTATATTGCGATTAAAACTGAGCGATGAAAACAATCGAATCAACAACGATACTGAGAAAACATATGTATCAATATAATAATCTAAACTAACAGTGTAACTTAATCGTAAACCTCCGTCACTTTAATTGACAGCGATGTTTATAACAACAAAATCAATGGTGTTTGGAAACATTTAAAATGCATATTCCCTCAATCAATACAATAGAAAAAAACTTTCTGATTTGTATTTGGCAGCATTTGTGTGATACCATTTTAGATCTAACGAAGTCTGCTTATTCTCACAATTTGAATTTAGATACAGCTACACACTACAAACTTGGTTACTGTAGTTTATTTTGTGTTGTTCTTTGTTACAGGTTACATTAGCTACAATTTTTACTTTTTCTGTTGTTGTTATTTTCAGTTACTTGTTTGAATATATACGGTATTTGTTTTATTGTCAAAAGGTTTATTTCATTTTATTAGAACGAGAAACTAAATCAGGTGATAAAATCGTAATCGTATAGTGTAATTGTATCATCGATATAATAGCAATATTATCGCTTATCGAAATTTCCACATCGATAATAACGGTGGAGAAGGATAACGAAGTTTCGCCAAATTCCCTATCGGGGTGGGAGGGGATGGAGAGTGGGAAATAAATCCCAAATCTTTATAGTCCTATTGAGTGGAAAAAAATCCAAGATTTTCCAAAAATATAAATAGGCTACTACATTAAACTAAAACATTCAACCCCCACTCATCCCATCACCAGGGCCGCAACTAGTGAGTTGGGGGCCTGGGGGAAAATGTATGATGGGGGCCCTGTCGCATGCTCACGTTTTAATGATACAAAATGCATTTGGCTTTGAAAGTTTGAAGCTCATCAAAATTATTATTTTGTATTATAGGCCTACCATAGGCTAATTTGTACCAATAGAGTATGGTGCACCTAGGTTCTAGACCATTCAAATTCTACATGCACATATCATGTTTGGTCAGTTTGAACACAAACATTTTAATTTTTTAAATCCCCTAGAATAATAAAGACAGAATTTTCATTAACAAAAATTACATTTAAGTCTGATCAAAATTATGTAAGGTCGAATTGTGTTTGGGGCCGTCCATAAATTACGCCATCTAAAACTAGGGAGGGGGGTGTCCAGATTAAAAATTACGGTAGGGTGATGTGCAAGGGGGGAGGGGTCGGCTTTGGTATGACGTCATTTTAAAGATGATGTTTTATATAAAATTTTGATGTTAACCTCCTCAGACTCATACCCAAATTAAAAAAAAATTTTTTATGTAATGGTGGTTTTTGGGTTACAAAAAAATCAAAGAACACAAAACATTTTTTTATAATTTTTTTTTTTATTTGTAAGTATAAAAAACGCATGTGTCAAGTATGACACATTGGGACTAAGGGACTTAAAAACTTTCAAGATAAAAAATGTAAGAAAATGTTTAAAAACCCTAAAATTACACAAAAACACATTTAAAGTTCATGGAAAAGCTTGTAGCAATTTCTGGATGTGGTTATGCAAAGATGTTCCACAGAAAAAGCGCACATTTGTTGATGAACATCCCGGGAAACGACATCGGTGCCTGTTTGTTTGGTCGCATTAAAGCAAAATATTTGTTAAGTATTTTATAATATTTATTAATATTTATATTGAAAAATATAATATAATATTATATGTAATATAATATTATAATATTTATATTGCAAAATATAAATTAAAGCAAAATTTGTTCGGTCGCAGAACTACTGAAAAAAACCAAAAAATTGGCCTAAAACCTCCCAAAATGTAGACTGGCATTTAAACTTTAATGTAAATCCAAACCTTTTTATCTTTGGAAATAAAAGAATCAGTTTTCAAAGGTAAAATCAAAATATTGTACTAAGGAAAAAAAATAAACAATGCAACTCCAAAGTCCCTTAGTCCCACTGTGTCACATTTGACACAGTGGTTTTCAAACAGCTGTAGATGGCAGAAAATATAAATACTATACAAAACCATTATTATCATTCAATAGCATAGCTATTCAAGAATGCTTCTAATTTTTTTCAACTCATTAGCCTAGATTTTAATTAAAATACTAACTTATTACTTTGAGAGGTTCGAGGTAGCTATGGAAATGGGTTGTCAGCCATTTTTGATGTTGACAAATGAAGTGACAACAGTAGTCAAATCACCAACTGAGTATTTCTAGCATGTGGTGGTACCTTGTGGTGGATGCTAGAACTACTCCCAAGTCAAGGTTATACACAGTACAGTCAGGGGAAAATAATTTGCAGACGTGTCACATATGACACGCGGGATCCGAGGAGGCTCTAAAACAACGATAAATTCGTACACAATTCGAAACTATTACAAAATAAGTTATTTATCCAAGAAAATACATTAGACAATTTTTAAGCGTTGTTTTATAGTTTATTTTACCATTGAGAAAGTCATTTTGGTTTTTTTCTGAAGGTAAATTTAGATTTGATTGGTCTATGTTTTTAGTTTATCAGTAGAGTTCATCGTCAGACCAAGGTAAGTAGGAAAATCATTATTTTTACTTAAAACGAAGGTGTGTTGAAATGACGTAATTTTTCTTTGAGTGGGGGGGGGGGGGGGGGGTCAGACAAATTATGATGGTAGGATGATTTTAGGGAGGGGTGGTCCAAAAATGGCCAAAAAGCGATGACGTAATTTATGAACGGCCCCTTTCTTGATTTTGAGTTCTCAATCCTAAAAAATTAGTTTAATATTATGAGATTATCTTTACACTAGCCGTCACGAGAGAAGTCCGTTGAGGGCGGGGCTTAGCGGTCACGTGATTTTGCACCAACGAATGAGATTCAAGCGATGTTGCCGTTATTCACCTAGCCTAATTGCATAAATCACATGTTGTAAATAATAGCTAACATTTCCAAATGTAAACAATATGTTTGTAAACAATCCAAATTACAATCTCTTTTAAAACCCTTATTTTTTTTTAAGAGTTAAGTGTTGAATGTTAAGTATCATAATCGTTTAGAGTAAATTTTGTGGTTGTTTCAATATGGATAAAAAACACCTCCCGCATCACTTGCTATTAAAAAAGAAAAACGGTTAACAGTGCAGAACGGAACATAGTGTACAACGTTTATTGTTTTAGCGAATTTCCCTATAGGGAATACGCTATTACGGTAGTACGGTAATACGGTAGTAGCCATGGTAAGACCTAAGCCCAGGACCACTTTACTTTTTCATTTTGAGGTCCCCAGACGCCAAAAACACCATTCGTTCATTTTCATATATATATATATATATATCTATATATATATATATATATCTATATATATATATATATATATATATATATATATATATATCTATGTGTCCGTGGTACTGATAACTTTTGAAGGGGATCTCCGATTTTGATGAAATTTGGTATGGAGGTGTAAGACCAGGTCTATTTTCATGAGTTCGCGAACCAGCATTGTCGGGTTATGGGAACGGGGTTTTATGGGGTTTCAAAGGGGTCAAAAATGGGTTTTTTGCAGTTTTGGACCTTAATTTTTAAAATTCATCAATTTTAACTGAAACCATTTAAAAGAGCTTAAAAAAACAAACAATTTGGTATTTTGAATTTTTATCATAGCATAACTGGTTACGGGGAAAATCCAAAAATGTGTTTTCCATGTTATTCTTATGGGAAATCAAGAAAACCATATATCTTGCTTATTTATTGACATAACTTAATCAAATTTGGTATGTACATTATCTATATAAGGTTTAACTTATACTTGCTTACAAAACCCATATGGTGGCAAACCTACATTACACCCCCATGGGATTTATGGGGAAAATAAAAAATTGCCAGAGTTTGATACAATTTTGTGTTTACATTCACCAATTATTGATTAACTTGGATTTCCTAACAACACCCAATGGCAGGAAACCTACATACTCGATCCTATGGTGTTTTTATGGGGAAAGTAAATAATCTGAAATTCCATTGGAAATTTCCTAAGTACGCAGGTCCTGCTGCGACGGGGGTATTTTTGAAACAGCTCGCTCTCCTTTTTGTCATTTCGTGAGTGTGTTAATTGTAATCAAACTGGAAAATAATGTACTATTGCTTGCAAGATTAGTGAAAAAGACAGTTAATGTAACATAATAAATAAGTAGGCAATATTGTCAGTTTTTGAAGAGTCGCCAACTCAACCTTTTTCAACACCGGGAAAAACAAGAAAACGAAAGTCCCCAGTCATAAGCTCGATAAACCCCCCCTAAAACCGATTAAAATATCAGAAAAGTTAAACAGTTATTGGAAATCTCCGGACAATAATACACCTGGATAAACTGTTGGAAAATTAACAGCAACAACAGGGCCGCCGGTACAGGAAAGAGGCACTCCTTGGCTGAGCAGACAACACGGCAGGTTCGGCAACGATGTTCTGTTTCCAAGAATTCAAGTATCAATACATTGTGTAAAATAATGAATAAAGGATCAAGTAGTCGACAATATTCAAATCCACAAAATTATGTTTCTGGTTTTTTTAAGTTACTGTTATTTTATTTTACTGTTATTGTGTTATTTAATGTTCCTGTTATGTTATTGTTTTTGTCAAATAATTTTTAACTGTTAGGCCCGAGCTGTAATTTAGCTCAGTAAGCCGGCAGTTGTTTATTTACTAATTATGTAGGTGTACCACTTGTTATTTGTTCATTTGTTATCTTTCAAAAAATTTGGGTGTTGATATGAATCACGGTAGAAATAAGATCATTCAAATCATGGGTATAATGTCCAAGTAAATATACTGGCCATGAAACCAAAGGGTTTCTTAGAAGGAATAAGGGCATATATTTATCTTTTGACAACCTTTTATGAACATGGATTGCCTTTATTTCAACAAGGTGTCCATGAAGAAGGTGTTCACATCCGTAAAGAAATAGGCGTCACGTGAACAACGGGCGCGGCATGGCACAAACAGTTACTGACAAGTGTTACGGGAAATTTCAAAAGTCAATAGTATTGAATTTTATGGGAGTGCACTAGGTCAGTACGGTACTGTACAAACACTCCCTGACGGTCTGCACCTTCCGCTGCCTTGCAAAAAGTTGGGCGAGCGAATTTTAAGGAACTTTTCAAGCTGCCATGCCGGCTATACTGCGCGTACCCTCCGGTCGACGATACGGGATTGTCGTTCTTACGTGAAAACGACTTTACAAAGATAAGTATATTTAAGTTGATAGTTTTAAAGGATAATACCAAAAGTTGAATATTATGAGGCATTTAGAGTACTTGAATCCTCTCGGAATAATAGGCCTACAAACATGATGGAAGTATTGTTTTTATCTTATTCTTTCTTTTAAAACAATTTAAATTATGACCATAATTTTTTGGCCACATGATGTTACTTAGCTAACTCCCCTTTGATAATCTTTTTTGATGGAGCGTGCGAATGTTCAGGAAAATGTAAAGAAGGATATCCGCCAGTGTCGTGCCCTTCCGCCCGCCCGTACCGAACCGCCCCAATGAGCACGTAACTTTAACAGAAGTAGTGTAGGAACTTCTTGGCACATTTTTATCTAAAGGGAGCGCCTACATCCAAATGAAGGCACCGGCCATCTAAGAGGGTGTTCAAGTCTTAAATGGGAGGGGGGAGGTCTTTCGCGTATCTAAACGAGGGTTTTAAAATCAGTCAAGATACTTGATCTGCACTCTTGCCTCATCAAGATAAATAATTTGATAAAAAATAATCCTTTTAACTATCAAACCGCTGTTTTTTCTTTTCATTTGGTTTTTCAAGTAGCAGCCATCCTTTGACTTTTGCTTCCCGGTCCCGCCACCGCGAGCGGAGCTTCCGTGCACATTCACGGGCCACTAGCTGCTACTGTAAAAAGTTGTCTTATTGTGACAGAGGACAGTACCCACATAGGTTGTCAAGATAACTCAAGACATTAAAGAAAAGATAAATTATGACAAGCTATTCACCCTCAATATCGGTTTTCAATTTGTAGTTTTGTAAATGCATGATGATGTCTAAACATGAACTACGAACCTTTCTTGTTTTCAATGTACAATAGGCTACATGTTTAAAACACGGGATGTACACATTAGAAACAGTTTTATAATCAGGTGGTCGCTTCAATGATTCACGTTTATATTGGTAACCAACATTCAATGTGGCAACACCGCGCTTAATTCCTATTGGTTACAGCTCAACGGACTTCTCTCGTGACGGCTGGTATAAATAACCAACAATACATTTGTATTCTTGTGATATTTTGCTTTAACCCACCTTAAACAAGTCCGACAACTCTGCTGGTTTTGGGCCATCCCTTATGTTTGTTTATTTCCAGCAAAGTAATTTTTAAACTTTACACCCTAGATTCCAATTGTACACCCACAAAGCAATGAATAAAAAAGTAGCTCGGTTAATGTGGATTAACCATCACAAAATATTTAGAAAATCAAATTGGAATCAGCTAACAAAAATATACAGTTGTATTGTTTAAAAATTAATTTTCATTTTGAGCTTTATATAGCGACCAACTGGTCAATCCTATCTCATAAAAATGTATGGGGTAATCTGATATTTAAATTCAATGAAACAGACTAAAATATTGTCACTAAGTTTTATGACTTGCTTATCTTCCCAGTATAAACAGACTGGACATTGAAATAATATTCAGGTTGAAATAATAAAACGTCTTCCAACACTATTTATATATTTACACTTATACTGTAATTTTCAAATTTTTATTTACCTTATAGACATGCATTAGGTACTTTTAATTCTAACGTAAATTATAATAAAAATGTTCTCGTAATTTCATCCCTGCAATTTCCATATTTTGATGTTTCTTTTTTTTAATGTAGATTTTTTTTCTTTTTCTCATAAAAATCTTTAAGGGAGTATAAAGGTTCTTCCTCAAGTGAATTTTTTAGTACTTTTAAATCTTTTGATGTAGGCCTATTTATTTCTAAATTATAATAAGTTCTGATCAAATTTCTAATTTTGAGTGATACTTCATAAGGAGATTTTTCATATAATGTTGTTCTGTGATCTTTTGATGGAATTAGTGATGAATTTCTGGTCTGGTAGTTATGTTTGCATTCTTCATGTATGAACTCTTTATTCTTTAAATAAAATTTTGTTATATCAAAAAAGAACAAGCCAAATACGGTTCAAATTTTGTTGTTTTTTAATAAATTATAGGCCTAACTCCATATGATGTACGGTACGTTATTTATAATTCTGATAGCTCATTTTTTAACTCTAAATATTTTCATCTGATTTTTAATGGAAGAATTGAAAAATATTGGTAAGCAATAATTTAAAGTGTTTTGAAAATAAACAAAGTATTTAACACATTTTTAGAATATTTCTATTGACACATTTTGATAGGATCGAAAGACTAAAACACACTGAATTTAGTTTGTTCAAACTATACTTTCAACGTTGGTACAGTACACTCTCGTTCATCGGACTCGGCGACATCGGAACTCCGCTTCATCGGAACTGAAAATCTGGATATCATTAATTTTTTTTTCTTACGAAATAAATAATTTTTCCGTTTTAGCGCCTTCAATTTCCATTCGTTCTATCCGCACAACAGTGAAGTATTACATTTTGCATCAAACGTCATCAGGCGTTTTCCATAATCTGTACACATTGATGTGATTTACGAGGCCGTGGAGTATTCGCACAAAAATAGAAAGAGGAAGAGGGCAGGAAGTGAACATCCGTTGCGACCGCTTCCCAAACCCAAACTTTCATTCAGTCTGTCTCGCGTCGCGACTGCACCTGTGTTACGTGGAAGTCAGTTGACTGCTGGAATATGAGAGAAATATGAATATGGAATATGAGAATAACGATTTTGGATCTTTATTTCCCATTGTTGTTTTTATTCCTATAGGTTCATTGTTACCATGTTCAAAGTTTGAGTGCCTTATTTTCATAAAATCTCTTGTGTTACCTTAAAAACAAGAGTGAATACAATCACGATAGGTCACCGTACGTTCGGAAATGATGACTCACGACGGGCTCCGCTTCATCGGAATTTTTTGACATCCGAACCGGCCGTCCGCCACATTAGTTCCGATGAACGAGAGTGTACTGTATTCCAAGAAAAATTTTCATTGATTTTTATACCAAGCAGTTTAGCGTGTTTAGAGACATCATCCTGATGTTTCTGTTAAATTTACATCTGTGACTAAGAATATATCTAAATATTTCTCAGGCTCTTCTTTATTATTATTATTATTACTGTATTTAACTTTTAAATAAGTTTACGCGCTTGCGTACAGTTTTTCACACGCCGTTGCAGACGGATAAGAACCTTTCTGATTTGGGGGTATTGTATCCATTCGCTCGTGCAATACTTTTGATGGTTGCTATTTCTTCTTTGTGGCTGGACTCGCTCAAGGGGATCTTGTATGCTCTATATAACATTGAACTGAATGCAGCAGTCTTGTGGCTTAATGGATGGACGGATTTATTGTTAATGGTTGTGTCTGTCTGCGTCAGTTTCCTGTAGATGATGAAATCCAATATTAAATAATAAATAATTATTTAATAATTATTTAAGTATTAAATAATTTTTGTTCCATAAATTGAAGATTTTTTTTGAAATTTTGTGTACTTGCAAAAAGATGTTTTCAATTTATTTCTGTTTCTAGTTTCATATGAATGGTTAAAAGAATTTTGAGGTTGATTGTTAATTTTTTCTCGGACGTTTAAAATAACTTGTAAAATGTACATGGCTGGCAATGTCAGAATATTCAATTGTTGAAAAAGTGGTATACAATGCGCTTTTTTTGCCCCACAAATAATTCTGATTACTTGTTTTTGTTTTTTAAAAACTTTTTAGGCTATTGGAGCATTGCCCCAAGCTGTAATTCCGTACAAGAGATGACAATGAAAGCAGCCATAATAAGCCGTAATTATTATTTCCTTTTAGCCTTCTTATGATATAGATTCCTTAAGAGACTTTACTAAGAATTTTATAAACACGATCTTTCCAATTAAGTTCCGAATCATACTTTGATTGTTTTACTATAGGATGATCAGGTGCTTTTTATAATTTTTTTGGAGCTACTAAGGGTATCAGGGGTATATCTTACATTGATGAACACACATGGCTTTTGACCCAAGTATTGGATGACGCCGATGACGGGCCCCCCACCCAAGGGAAGGCAATCGCTGTCACCAAACATAACAATACCTAGGACAATATTTTTCTAAGCAATATATGTACACTTGTTTTTAAAAAAGTCTATTCACTGTATTTCTAGTTGCTGACCAAACATCAATATGTCAAACGTTAGAAAATAGTGTTTATGATAATAAACATATATGTCTACTAATTTAATTCTTTGTGTAATTAGTATAAGTTTCTATAACATTATCTTACGTTTTCACATGCTGCCAGTTACATTTGAGTAGATGTTTTATAGTAATTTTTTACTGCTGGGTGTAGTAACATTCAGTCACAACTATGCATATGACTCCTTTTCCGTGCTGAGGTTGGGGCCCCTGCGGGGGCTTATGAAAAAGTAAGTCAACACAATCAAGTGCCTTGCAGCAAGAAATGGTTACAGCTCTCAACTAATAGACCGATTGATAAAAAACATTAAAAAATTAAGAAGGGGGCCAAAGAAAGATACAAGCTATGATAAATATCTCTGTATGCCATTTAACACTACATTAGCAGGTATCAAATAGGATTTAAAACAAATAATAGTGTGTTTGATATGATCAACAAAAAACTGTCAAAGAACAAGAACGACAATATGACAATCTAAAATATGATCGATCTGGCATATACAGGTTGAGGTGTTCAGATTGGGAAAAGACATACATAAGCCAAACCGGGCGAATGTTTAGAACTTGCTTCAATGAACACATCCAAGCTTTGAGAAGCAATAACCAAACATCTCAGAAATGTAACTTTGCCAAACACTTCCTAAAATCGGACCTCACATACACGAGGATGGAGGAAAATATGGCCATTTTGAATATATTGAAGAAAGGCAAAGAAATGGATTCAAGAGAACAGTTCCACATTTATACGAGCCAAAAAGAAAATTTACTGAAATCTTAATTGACACCTTACAATCCTATTTTTGAAAAAATAAAAGAAATCCATAAAAATAAACAAAAAACCAACTAGTGATTATTTTAAGATACAGATGTTCTTTTTTGTAATGTTTATTTATTTTTTCTATAAAAATAGTCAAATTCTTATTTTTTATAGGTAAAATTTTATTTTTAATTTAATTTAAATTTTATAGCTTGAAAATGGCCTTAGAGCCAAAACATATTGCTTGATTAGAATAAATGTTTCAATAATTGTGGTAGGAAAAAATTACACTTTATTTGATTAAATAGTGGTCATAATCTAAACACCATCAATAATGTTCATCAGTGGTTGTGATTGGTTGGTCTCTTGACAGTGGGAGGAACAGAAAAAATTGAGGGACTCAAAATCCACAATTTTACTGCACTTAATTTTTATCGGATTTTATGAGATGTTTTTACTCAATTTAGTTCATTGCCTGTTGACAAACAAATAGAACACTAATCTGATTGATGTTTTCGCCAGTCCAGTGTTATGGCATATTTGTTCACTTAAAAATGCTAACAACATTACATCAGAAAACTTACTGCAACACTACCATTGACCTTGCACATACCTCTTTTTTCCTACCCTTTTAAGTGTGATTCACCGTATTTCCTGGCTATGAAGTATGGTATGTGTTTCTTTTCTATTAGTTTAAATCTTACAATAGACTTTTCCTACATGAATGTTTTCTATTTTTTGCAGGATTTGACAAAAATGCAACAACCATCATTTATTGCAACTAAATCATCCCAGATTAAGAAAGAGCCTCATGACTTTAAAATAGTAGTGCATAATAATTACAAGAAAAAACAACAGCCAAATAAGATCAGTGGTTCCAAGGCAGAAGAAAGAGACTTAAAATTGTTAGATATGAAAAAAGCGAGGTTTGAAGTTTACAAATTTTCTAAATCAGATCTGAATTTTTCCAACAGACAAAAAAGTAATGTTGAACTCGCAATACAACTTGGTGCTAAACCTCCAAAAAAGAAAGCAACCAATTATAAACAGCTGCTTGAAGAAAAACTAAAAAAGGCCTACAAAAAGAAAGAGGACAATTTTGTGAAACAAATATCCTTAAACTATCGGTCAATGATGGCAGATAAAAAGAAGAAGCAATCTAGTAAAGTTTTGAGGTCTAAACCAAATAATCAGGGTATTCTAGGCATCTATGGAAAGGTAAGCTGGTCTAGATCTGTCAACATATCATACTACACTACTGTATAATGTAGGCAATACCTGTAAACTATTGTGTTTGATCTATATGCAATTTTGTGAGAGTCCAAAGTTTTATAAATGCTGTAAGGATACAATATTGTATTGACCCATTTATTCGATTAATTTGGCAACCTCAAGTAAAAATTATATGTTGTTGAATTTTTTAAAACGTATTTCAAAATAGTGTCAAAATTGTTTTGACATGGTAATACAAAGATAAAATAAAAAATAACCAGAGACTACAACAAAGTAATCAAATCTTTTATTGATAATAATAACTCCATTATAAATCCGAACAAACGTAAATTTCTATACAATGCTAATGCTAATCCCCCAAAGTTTAAACCTCTGGCAAAGACGCTTAAACCAGGTAATCCAGTTAGGCCAATAATTGACTCTGTAAATGCACCTTCTTATAAATTAAGCAAGTATCTAAGCACACTTATTAAAACTGGTCTCAACTTAGAGTCGCCAAATGTTTGCAAGAATTCCAGGGAGTTTATAAACAGATTAAAGGAGTTTAAGATTGATAGATCAAACACAATTTTAACTATGGACGTGGACAATATGTATGGTAACATCCCAAGACAGGAGGCTGTAAATGCACTTAAAACTAGGCTGGAACAATGTAATAATTTTAATTCTGATGAAACAAAGGACATAGTGGAAATAGTAGATGTAATAACCATGCAAAATTACTTTCAGTGGGGCGAAAAAATATATCACGATCCAAATGGACTATCCATGGGAGGCCCACTTTCAGCACTTCTGGCCGAGGTTTTCTTACAAAAATTTGAAAACGAGGAAATTATAAATGAAAAAAATCCCCATTCCAGCATTATTAAATTTTATAACAGATATGTAGATGATAGCTTTGTTGTTATAAAGGGCACGAGAAGACAGGCTAGTCTTCTAGTAACTTACCTGAACAAAATTCACAACTCCATTAAGTTCAAAATGGAATTGGAAAGTAAAAACACTGTAAAATTTTTTAGATGTTAAAATAAGAGAAATGGAGAAAATTTTGAGTTTGGTGTGCATAGGAAACCAACTCAGTCAGATTATTTGGTAATTCCCATAGATTCGAACCACCCATTTGTTTACAAACAGTCTTCTTTCAGATCCATGGTATTCAGACTACTTACACATAATGTATCGCCTACTGAGTATGAAAAGGAAAAAAATGTAATTAAACAAATAGCTCACAACAATGGATATGAAACCACAATGATTGACAAATGATTAGAAAAACAAATTTTAAATTACAAAACAGTATAGAACAAAAAGCTAAAGAAAAGTTCATTCCCATGGGCTATACCAATAAATATACAGAAAATGTCGCTTCAGTCTTTAGGAAATCATCTTATAGGCCAGGGTTTAAAATAAATAAGTATTTGCCATTAAATGAATAAAAAAACAACATATATCCCGGTACAAAAGGTGTGTACAAAATTCATTGTGATGAAAGTGAGGGTTGTGAACAAATGTATGTAGGGTATACCACAAGATCTTTTGATGCAAGATTTAAGGAGCATAATGCCCGTAACCAAAAGAATCCCTCTTCAAAGGTTGCACAACACCTCAAAGATAACCCTTCTCATAATATAAGCATAGATAAATCTTTAGAAATATTGAAAAGTTGTAACAATAAGGTAAAGGCTAAAGTTTTTGAAGAATATTATATTTTTGAACATTTTTTGAAGTATGGCAGTAACAAAATGCTGAATAAAAAAGATGAATTTTCAAACAAAATTACATATCAACTATACAAGAGTTTGGGGAATGCTAAATCAGATGTGGAGGTAAACAAAAGACCAGACAGAGATAAGACCTGACCTCTGCAGGCATGAATGGGCTGGAGGGCAGTAGGCCTACAACTATTGAAGTGTGAGCATGTATAGTCCTCCATCTGTGTAGTGTTTGTGTTTGTAATTATTTATTTTTGTGTTTTGTGTAAAGTTTCTTTAAATTATGACAACCATTTGATGGGCTTTATTTTAAACTAAGAAGAATACTTTTTTAACAATATTTGACAACCACAAGATGGGCTTATGTTTTAACAAGAAGAGGCAGCTGAAAATGTACTGTAATTAGTACGAAACCGGTTCTGCATTGAACCTTAAATTTGACACCACTGGCTAAACACGTAAGTGTCTATTTATTATATTAATAGGTGTCAAGGCTGTTAAAAAGTATACAATTATGGCGTGCCAGGCCAATACAGCCAAACAAGTTGAAAACAAGTTAAAACATGAGCAAATTAAACAAATGAAAACTTTACAGAATATCAATTTCAACAAGTCCTGCAAAAAACTAAAATTAGTACCAAAATTTATTCAGATAAACATTAAGAGCAAAACAGAGTCTGCTAAAAAAACTTTGAAACAGGCTCAAAAACTTTGGTTGAACAATGAAATTAATGCTTTGTATAAAAAGTTTGATTCCACTGTGCAGTCAATAAAATCATTAAAAGCAAAATTAAAGACATTGGTTCCCTATAATCAGTATCAACAAATACTAGCAAAAATAAAAGAAAATGTCAATAGGAAAAGATCTGCAAAAAAACAAATAATTAACAAGAAATTACATGATCTTGTTAAAGAACAAAAGGGTGACTATTCAAATTTAAACATTCACAAGTTTTACCCTAGAGTGGTTAATTTAACCAACATAAATTTTAACGAAAAAGAAACTGATTTCCTTGGAAAATGGACTAAATACAATCCACAGTCCAATCCTAAGAACAATCAAGATGTCAAAAACTTGATTATTGAAACAGAAACAGCACTGCAGTATGTTGATCGAGATTGTCAAGATAGGTTAAGGTTTGAAGCAGCAGGGAAAATAGAGAAAATAATTAGCAAGTCTAAGCAAGGGGAGAAACGAAGAATTACTTCATATGTTGAGGAAAAGAAAACTATAAATCAAATTAAGGGTAAATTAGAGGAAAACTCTGCAAAAATTGTACCGGCAGATAAGTCTAATGCAACAGTTTTAATGTATGAGGATGATTTAAATAATAAGGTTGAGGATTACTTAAATAAAATAAACGCAGTTGAAATTGTTGATAAAACTAGAGACTACAACAAAGTAATCAAATCTTTTATTGATAATAATAACTCCATTATAAATCCGAACAAACGTAAATTTCTATACAATGCTAATGCTAATCCCCCAAAGTTTAAACCTCTGGCAAAGACACATAAACCAGGTAATCCAGTTAGGCCAATAATTGACACTGTAAATGCACCTTCTTATAAATTAAGCAAGTATCTAAGCACACTTATTAAAACTGGTCTCAACTTAGAGTCGCCAAATGTTTGCAAGAATTCCAGGGAGTTTATAAACAGATTAAAGGAGTTTAAGATTGATAGATCAAACACAATTTTAACTATGGACGTGGACAATATGTATGGTAACATCCCAAGACAGGAGGCTGTAAATGCACTTAAAACTAGGCTGGAACAATGTAATAATTTTAATTCTGATGAAACAAAGGACATAGTGGAAATAGTAGATGTAATAACCATGCAAAATTACTTTCAGTGGGGCGAAAAAATATATCACGATCCAAATGGACTACCCATGGGAGGCCCACTTTCAGCACTTCTGGCCGAGGTTTTCTTACAAAAATTTGAAAACGAGGAAATTATAAATGAAAAAAATCCCCATTCCAGCGTTATTAAATTTTATAACAGATATGTAGATGATAGCTTTGTTGTTATAAAGGGCACGAGAAGACAGGCTAGTCTTCTAGTAACTTACCTGAACAAAATTCACAACTCCATTAAGTTCAAAATGGAATTGGAAAGTAAAAACACTGTAAATTTTTTAGATGTTAAAATAATGAGAAATGGAGAAAATTTTGAGTTTGGTATGCATAGGAAACCAACTCAGTCAGATTTGGTGATTCCCATAGATTCGAACCACCCATTAGTTTACAAACAGTCTTCTTACAGATCCATGGTATTCAGACTACTTACACATAATGTATCGCCTACTGAGTATGAAAAGGAAAAAATGTAATTAAAAAAATAACCTCATATGGGTCACGAGGACCTTTGTGGGATGAGTTCACCGTGGTTGCATCTATATCACTAGATCGCTAATTAAATTAATAAATAATACGTATATTTTAAAATAAACAAAGCTAACAATACAATTTACATTTTCAAAAGTTTCCAAAGTTAAATGTTACAACGCTGCTATGAAAAGCCAACAAAAATCAAACTTTAGCGTACAAAACAAAAGTAAAATATAATAACCCCATTACAGCAGACTTGCATTCCGTACTCAACGAATTTTCAATGGAATTATGGCATTTTTTCTGTTTCCTCTTAAAACTCATGTTTCTTGAGTTTTATATATGTTCTTGAGTAAAATATTGAAGTAATTTTATCAAGATATGTCAAAAACCAAGCAAGATAAGGTTTATTTATTTCCCATAAGAATAACATGAGAAATGTATTTTTATTTGCTTTGTAACCATTTAGGGCTAAGCTAAGTTTATAATTCAAAATACTTAGTTGTTTATCTTTCTGAGTTCTTTTAAATGGTTTATGTTTAAAATTGTTGGATTTTAAAAAAACAAGGTCCAAAAATGCCAAAAACCCATTTTTGACCCTTTGGAAACCCCATTAAATCCGTTCCCATGGTCCTGGTCCTGGTTTGTGAACTCTTTCAAGTAGATGCTACCTTACACCCCTGTGCCAAATTTCATCAAAATCGGAGCTTCCGTTTTAAAAGTTGTTCACAGATAGGCCTATATATGTAATTAAAAAAAAAAAAAAAAAAAAAAAAAAAAACAACATGTGTATGTGTACCTTTTGTTTTATATTAATTGCATTTATTCTCATTATAAATAAACTAAGTAGGCCTACTCTTTCTAATTTTTAAAAACATTTTTATTTTACTGACAACTAGTTTTGTTCCAATTTAGGTCATAATCATGTCAGAACTAACCTCACTATATATATATATATATATATATATATATATATATATATATATATATATATATATATATATATATATATATATATATATATATATATATATATATATACAGGGTGAGTTTTAAGTCCCTTTCCCCTATTTATTTTCTTTTCGGTATAAGTTAGAAGGTTTGAACTCCGCACATCTATGTTAAACCTAAATATCCCGTTTTTCATAGGTTCATTGACATTCCACCTCTAATGGGGGAGGGTCCACGAGGGGTAAGCCGAGATTCTTAAATGTAAGCTCAGGTTGATATGTACATCTAATTAAAGGTCTTAAACTAGAGAACAATGCCGCAAGGCCGATCTCAAAAGGATGACAAAGTATAAAATGACAGTCGATCAAACATTGAATTAAAATTGCTAAAAACAAGAAAATGCAATAACACTCTATACACTCAACCTTTTGAGGTCTAGTTTGTGGCAAATTTCTCAGAATGCAAATCCCTTTAAAATGATGTATCATATGACGTAGGCCAATGCACTTTCTCTGACGACTTCCACTAGGTACGTTCCTAAAGTCCTGGAAAAACTTCATTGGCCTACTTCATATTATACATCATTCTAAAGGGCTTTTCATTCCAATCAATTTGCCACAAACCTGATCTCAAAAGGTTGAGTGTATGGGGAGTTATTGAATTTTTTGTTTTCAGTAATATGATTTTTACGCGATGTTTGATTGCCTGTCAATTTTGACTTTGTTGTCCTTTTGAGGTCACGTTTGTGGCATTGTTCTCTAGTCTTGGAGAATTTTAATTTGATGTACATGTCAACCAATGCTTACATTTAGGAATCTTGGCTTACTCCTCGTGGACCATCCCACATTGAAGGAGTCAATAAACCCATGAAATACAAGGTATTTCATATTTAGGTTTAACAAAGATATTTAGGGATATTTAGGTTTAACAAAGATGTGCGAAGTTTAAACCTCCGAACTTATACCGTATGGAAAATAAGTAAGGGGGAACGGACTTAAAACTCACCCTGCATATCAATTTGAACAAACAAGGTTTTTGACTTCTCCTCAAAACTAAAAAGTCATGGTCCCGGGCTAAGGTCTTACCATGACTGCCAGTGTAATAGTGTATTCCCTATAGGAAAATTCACTAAAAACCCTTAAGTTAATTTATCTTAGGATAAAAAATTAACAATTTCAATACCATAAGCAATTTAAAAAGGCTTGATAATAAAAGATTTAATAAAATTTGGCGTATACTTTTATTACATAATTTAACTGAAAGTTGCTTACAACAGATATATGGCAGCAAACCTACATTCTCATTCCCATAGCGTTCATGTAAAAAAAATCTTTATCTTGATGCAAATTGGTACATACCTGGTAGAAAATTATCCTATATTTGCTTGGACACCCACAAGGCAGCAAACCTACTTACTCATTCTGGTTTAATATGGGTTTGAAATATAAAATAATACCCCTGTCGCAGCAGACCTGCGTACTCATCAAATTTCCTATGGATTTTTTTTCCCCCATAAAATCAATGGGGTTGGGTATGTAGGTTTGCCGCCATATGGGTTTTGTTAGTAGTAAATGTAAGTTAAACGCTATCTAGCAAATAAATAATGTACACACTAAATATAATCAAACTATGGTATTCTTTAATTTTCCCCATAAACCCCATGGGGGTGAGTACGCAGGTTTGCTGTCATTTGGGCTTTTGTGAGCAAATATAAGTTAAACCCTTCCTAATTAATGTACACACCGTGCTGAAAATGATCAAGATATGTTATTATTAAAATCAAGATAGAAGGTTTTGTTTATTTGGCATAAAAATAATCTAGGAAACATATTTTTTATTTTCCTCTTAATGATTTTAGCTAAGATAAAAATTCAAGACATTACATTGTTTATTTTTTAAAGCTCTTTGAAATGGTTTGTGTTAAAATCGTTGGATTTTAAAACTTAAGGTCGAAAAATGCCAAAAACCATTTTTACCCTTTTGAAACCCCATTAAACCCTGTTCCAATCATTCTGGTTTGCGAAGTTGTTCAAGTAAATGCTGGTTTACACACCTGTAGCAAATTTCATCAAAAATCGGAGGTTGCGTTCAAAAGTTATTGTGTTCACGGACATAATATACAGGGTGGAAAAAAAGTCTGGAAACGGTCCTAATATCTTTAAAAGTATTTAAGTAGATAAAACTAAAAACTTTGCAAACTTGTTTTGAATGACTAAGTATACTACCTGAACTACTTTTTGTCCTTAGACCTCTAAGGGGGGACGGCCCATAGAAGGAGTCAGGAAGAAAATCTTAAATGTAAGCATAGGTCAATATGTACATCAAATTAAATGTCTCTAAGAATAGAGAACATTGCCGCAAACCCGACCTCAAAAGGATGACCGAGTCGAAAAATGGCAGGCAATCAAACTTTTCATAAAAATTATATTGCTGAAAACAAAAAATGCAATAACTCCCGATACACTCAACCTTTTGAGGTCGGGTTTGTGTCAATTGCTTAAATGCAAAGCGGTTTAATATGATGTATCATATGACGTAGGCCAAATGAGTTTCTCTGACGACTTCCACAAAGGGACGTCCCTAAAGGAAGTCTTGGGAAAAACTTCATTGGCCTAAGTCACATGAAGTATTGTCCATCACCTTGCTGGCTCCACATGGGGAGCTAATGCACAAGCTCTGCGAACCACTGCTTTGTCCCTGGTTTACTCAACCGCAGAGTACTGTGCTCCCGTGTGGCTGGAACAGTGTGCATGTCAGAGAGATCGACGTCCAACTGAACAGGACTACGAAGCCATAAGTGGTACACTCATGGCAACACCTGTACCCTGGCTCCCAGTGCTGTGTAATATCGCTCCACCTGAAATAAGACGAAGGGAGGCACTTACTGGGAATATAATAAGATCGTATCCAATCCACAGCTACCCATCCATGATTACCTACCCCAGGAGAGGGGCAGATTGAAGTCCCCGAAGTCCACCACTGCGGACAGCATCCCAGTTGACGGAGACAAACTTTTCCATCCATACTGACTGGACTTCCTCCTGGGACTCTTTCCAAGGCCGGAATCAATTTTTAATTGCTGACCCAACCTTAGCAGTAAATGGTATGGATCTTCCTCGGAAGCAGTGGACCGTTCTCAACCGATTCCGCACTGGTGTGGGAAGATGTAATTATTGGAAATACAAATGGGGAATGACAGAAGACCAGTCATGCCGCTGTGGAGCGGAGTTGCAGACTATGACTCACATAGTCAATGAGTGCCCTTTGTGTGCTTTCCCCGAAGGATTGATTGTGCTGCATTGTGCAAGTGAAGCTGGGCTGCAATGGCTTAGCGCCCTGGATTTAGACTTGTAAAGAGAGATCATAACTTTATGTTTTTAGTTTAGTTTTTAAATTTTTTTGACGCAGGTGCTAAGCACCTCAGAGAATGTATTATATTTTTCTGAAGTTGGTGGCTGGCTATTAATGCCATATGATATATATATATATATATATGAAGTATCATTTTAAAGGTCTCTGCATTCCAAGCAATTTGCCACAAACCCGACCTCAAAAGGTCAAGTATATCGGGAGTTATTGCATTTTTTGTTTTCAGCAATATGATTTTAATACAAAGTTTGATCGCCTGCCATTTTTGACTCGGTCATCCTTTTGAGGTCGGGTTTGCGGCATTGTTCTCTATTCTTAGAGGCCTTTAATTTGATGTACATATTGACCTATGCTTACATTTAAGATTTTCTTCTGACTCCTTATGGGCCGTCCCCCCTTGGAGCTCTAAGGACAAAAAGTAGTTCAGGCAGTGGACTTTGTCACTTAAAATAAGTTTGCAAAGTTTTAGTTTTATTAGGGTTGCCACAGACATTAAAAGTCAGGAAAAGTCACTAATAGTCAGGATTTTTGGGTTTTGGTCAGGAAAAGTCAGGAAAAAGTTTGGAAAAATGCCGAAAGTCAGGAAAAAATAGGGGAATAGTGCCAAAAGTCAGGAAAATTTGCAGTGGCACAATCCGACCGTCTCGATTTTCGACCCCTCTCATAAATCAGAATTACTAAGTAGTGGGTAAAATGTATTAATTTTATACATTAATTACCTATTGTATTAATAATGTATATTTCTATTGTGTTTTTCATTGTTATAATGTTAGTTTTTACTTTATTATTGGAACACTTTGTTTTATTTTTAGCCAATTTCTCTACAGGGAATATTAGCGAATTTCCATCTAGGGAATACGCTATTACGATAATACTCATGATAAGATCTAAGGCCGGGACCATATTACTTTTTTGTTTTGAGGTCCATAGGAGCCAAAAAACAGTTTGTTCAAATTCATATATATGTGTCCGTTTACACAATAAATTTTGAAAGACACCTTTTATTTCGGTGAAATTTGGTAAGGTGTAAGACAGCGTTCTTCAGGTTAAGTTCGAAAACCAGAGGTTGATCGGACAGTCGGAACAGGGTTTTATGGGGTTTCAAAAAGGTCAAATTAGGGGTTTTTGGTATTTTTCACCTTACAAATTTTAAATTACCAATTTTCAAAGAGACCATTCAAAAGAACTTAAAAAAACCAAATAATTTAGTATTTTGAATCATTTACTTATTTTTCACTGGTTACGGAGAAAAAAAAACAAGTTTTCCATTTTATTTTTATGGGAATAAAAACCAATAAAACTTGGTATATTGCTTATTTTTTAACATTTCCCAATGAAAATCTCAAAACGCTTAATTAATGCTATATGTAAATAATTTATTTTTCTTTAGTTAATCAACTAAACCATTGGAAATTCACTGAATATTTTGCTGTGACGGGGGTATTTCAATAAAAATTTTAGCGATGGGCATCTTAGGGAATGGAGGAGATTGCATTAAAAAAATATTCCAAAGAAAATTCACTAAAAACAAAAAACGAGTCTTTATTTGTCTTTATTTGCGTTCCAAAAAGTCAGGAAAAATCTCTCAGATTGGTCAGGAAAAGTCAGGAAAAATGGCCTTCAAAATTCTGTGGCAACCCTGAAATACTTTTAAAGATATTAGACCGTTTCCAGACTTTTTCCCACCCTGTATATATGTATCATTTCTATCAGTTTGAATAAACTGTGTTTTTGGCTTCTGGGGACCTAAAAACAAAAAGTATCATGGTCCCGGGCTTTGGTCTTACCGTGACTACTACTGTAATAACGTATTCCCTGTAGGGAAATTCACTAAAAACGATATAAAATTGCATTGGCCACTTACTAAGTAAGCAAATCTGCTGCGACAGGTTTAAAATTTGAGATAGTCATGTAGGCTTGCTATGCAGATTACCGTTATTTATTGAATGTTTTAAAGTGGCTTTCCCGTTGGGAATAAATAGGCTCTTGTACTTCAGTAAACTGATAGTTTACTGTCCTCACTAAACTTCACATTGCTAAGTAAATAGTAAAAATGTAGTGGAAGACTAATTGAGAAAATTGAGTTTACTTCAAGATTTTCAGAAAACTGTGTGACCAATAAGACATAATACATCATATTGTATTTTAATAGATAAATACTAACTCTTGAAAATTATCCATCATTTTCAATGGGCTGTCAGCTAGTTTAGTATAATCAGATGCCCTCTTTCCTCTTTGGCTATTAAAAATAATCATCATTGATGTTAAAGGTATAAATATTTTTTTAAATTTTGATGTCGTTTGACGGAATATAATTTTTTTTACTCGGTTTATATATATATATATATATATATATGTACTTTTTTTTGTGTTTGGGGAGATGCCTACTTCTAGTGTTTAGTTTGTTAGAAAGACTGAGTGAATTTAGGATATGCTGGAGTTAAGTCAAAGTAAGAGTAATCTTCAGTCATAAAGTACATCTTTATGTACAGGAAATTTTGTCAATTGTACTACAAACTAAACTCCTAAAAGAAAGAAACTGATAAAACTTTTTATATAGGCTATTCAATAAAATTTTAAGCCACTGCGTTGCCACAGCAACATGACAAATACATTTTAGTGTATAAATTTAACATGTTATTCATTCACATGAATTATTCCTGACATATCCACACAGCACAAATGGACAAGTACACAACACGTTATAAAATAACACATGTTAAAACAGCTATTGATTATTCAAAACCTGCACAAAGAGGACAAGGTCAGGATGATCTGCGAGATCAGGAGGAGTTAGAACAGGTCCTTCAGGATCTGAGGACGCAACGTGATTATCTGTTGCAAGTGTCATATGAGGTTGAAGAGCAGCTGGAGCGCCAGTTGCAAAAACTTAAGCAACCGGGTACAAGAACACTTCCCCAAACAACACAACCTGCAGATTCTACACATAGCATTCCAACTATAAAGACGTCACCACAAAAGAGTGTTGCTAGGGATGACAAGCCGCCTGAATCTACAATAACTTCAAGTGACAAAACAGATGAGTCACTCTCAGTGTCAGCTGCAGCATCCGAACCTCAAGAAACTGAAACTCGAAAAGGTCCAAAAGTGTTCACTGATGTAGAACCTGAAGAAGCAGAACGTTTAAAAGAGGATTCTAATGATTTAGAGCCACAAGCTTCCGAAAAACCCACAGAAAGTCCATCAACAGATGCTGATTTGGAACCAGAACCCATCAGCACAGTGGCACTACACGAACCACACACTGAGAGTCCTGATACAGAAGTTGCTGATGTGGAACCAGAACCCACCAGCCCAGTGGTACTACACGAACCACACACTGAGAGTCCTGATACAGAAGTTGCTGATGTGGAACCAGAACCCACCAGCCCAGTGGCACTAGATGAACCACACACGGAGAGTCCTGATACAGTTGCTGATGTGGAGCCTCAGAGGGTTGAAAGTGCAACAGAAGATTCTTCACCAGCTATAAGAATGTCAGAACAACACCACGAGAGCTCACCACCAGTTTTAACTGGACCTCCACCTCACATGGTTCAAGAACTAGTCTCAAGGTTTAACAACCTAGAGCAATCTGCTTATAATGAAATGCAGAACATTGAATCCCAGCAAAACTTTATCATGGAAAAAGTTGCAACTCTTAAAGGCACCAATAAATCTTCTGATTAGAAGCAATAAGAATAAACTACAATGGAAAAGTAACACATTTTGATATTGTAAATCTAATACAGAAAGTGTTTAAAGATTTTAGACTTATTATTAAATACATTTTTTGTAGAATTTGATTAATACGGTATTATGTTTTTTTTCAGGTAAAAAAAAGTTCACAACCAAAAACGAAGCAATGAAAGAGTGAGGCCTTTGTACATATGATTGTATAAAATTGTCATTTTAATAATAAGAAAATCACTAATTTACCAGTGACCTATCTCAAGGAAGACTGTATTTTTTCTCCTTTCATTTCCTTCATACACAAATTGTGAAACTTGTATTTATTAATTTTTAATTAACCTAAAAAAAAGAAAAGTTTAGAACTCAATTCAATATAAATTGGCTGGGTAGCTGTGTTTATAAACACAAATAAAGATAAATATAACAAATTATTAAAAACATATCAAAGAAATGTCAAAACAGCAAAAATAGAATATAACAGTTACATCATTGAAATGAATGAAAACAATAGATCTAAAGCTATATGGAATGTTATAAAAAATATTACAGGAGCTGGTGTAAGAAAAGTCAACAATATAGGTCTGTCTAAGGGGCATTTGGATGCAGAAGGTTTCAATAAAACGTTTTTAAGCAGTGCGAATAATATAATAAAAAATATACAAAATACTACCAATGACTTTGACCACTTTTTAGAAACATGCAAGAAAAATGAAGATAGTAAATTTGAAATTAAACATGTTAACTGTTGAGGAAGTATTCAGTATAATACAGAGTTTAAAATCTAGCAACTGTCCAGATATTTTTGGTATTAGTCCAAAAATTTTGAAATTAATCTCAAAGGAAATTTGTGAAGTTATGACAATTTTATTTAACAACAGCCTGGATGAAAAAAGATTCCCAAAAATTTGCAAACAAGTGAAAGTTATACCAATACACAAAGGTGGGAAGATTGAATATTGTAATTTTAGACCAATATCCATAGTGCCAGTAATATCAAAAGTAATGGAAAAAATCATGTATAATCAAATTTATAATTTTTTTGAAGAGAATCAATTATTCAATAAAAATCAATTTGGATTTAGGAGAGAATTTAATGCAAATATGGCAGTTACTAAATTTATTAAGGATACAATTAATATAATTGAAGAAAGAAAACTAGTTTGCTTTCGATCATTTGATGTGTCGAAAGCATTCGATACAGTAGATCACAAAATTTTACTACAAAAACTAAAATATTATGGATTTGGAAAGGATACTTTAAATTTTATAAAGTCTTACCTTGAAGACAGAACTCAATGTGTTAATTTTAGTGGTGAGAATTCTACAGGATTAAATGTTAAGGTTGGTGTCCCACAGGGATCTTGTTTGGGACCACTATTTTTTAATATATTTATAAACGACTTACCATTCAATCTTGAAAGTCACAATTCCTCCTGTCTTTTATATGCAGATGATTTAGGAATTAATATATCGGGAAGTTCAACAAATGAATTATTAGAAAATCTAAATGTAACAACAATGCTAGTACAAAATTGGTGTCATTCAAATCACTTAAATTTAAATATGGCTAAAACACAAAATATTGAAATTAGTTTTTCGAAGAAATTTTTTCTATACAATAATGTGGCTTCCTTAAGATTTTTAGGAATATTAATTGATCCACAATTAAATTGGCAAGACCATATAAATCATGTTTTGAGAAAAATTTCAAAAGGTACATACATTATTCGACGTCTTCGAGGAAATGTAAAACAAGAAATACTCATAATGGCATATTATGGTTATTTTCATTCTCACCTGACGTATGGAACATCTGTTTGGGGAAACTCTTCAATGGCGAAAAAAGTCTTCATAAAACAAAAACAGGCCTTGAGAATTTTATGTGGGAAGAAAAGAACAAGTCACTGTAAACCTTTATTTCAAAATCTAAAAATTTTAACTTTGCCTTCTATATATATATTACAAACTATTATGAATGTAAAAAAAGAAATTCAACATTTTCCAAAAATTTCAGATTGTCATTCTCATTATACCAGACAACATTCAAAATTGAAGAGTGAACTGTATAGCTTTACGAAAAGTCAGAAAAAACATAAATGATATGGAAATAAAAATATTTAACAATTTACCACAAAATTTAAGATGTTTACCAGGGAAAACACTGAAGAGGAAAATTAAAGATATTTTGTATCAAAAATCACCATATCGAGTTGAAGAATGTTTAGTACAAAAATTTTGGACATTATAAGTTTTTTAAATTATTAATTGTAAATTTTGTCAATTGCTATGTGTACATTTGTATACCAAATGCAATAAATTATTATTATTATTATTATTATAGAGCTGATTCTAAATGTTGCTAGTTCGATCCTGAGAAAAGTTAGTAGCTTTTTAAAGATATGAGTCTGAACCCAGTTGTCACTAATGAATGATGCTATCTAACAGGTCATCTCTATATATAAATGCGAAATTCCGATCAACGCACAGCCCAAACCTTAGCACCTAGAAGCATGAGATTTTGCATACATATTCCTCTTATTGCGTAGGCAGACAATAAGAAGCGATTTTACGAAATTCCCAATGGGCTCCGCCCCACAGAAGGTCAAAGTTAGCATGGAGTTCGTATAGGAAGAATAATTTGTTTTGGATTTTTGTTTACATTATCGCAGATGAGAACTATTTGAAATTTCAGTAGTTGTCTGCAATTTTATTTATTTAATCATCAGCTGTTAGAACAAAAGTTTACTAAGGTTATTTCGGACCCATATAAACATCATAGGCCTAGTTGTGTGTCATTGAAATTAACCTAATTTATTGTGGCATTTAAGTTTTATAAACTTCTAACATGTGTGATTAGTATTGAAGAAAGTAGATTGAACTTAGTATTTTTTTTATTTTAAAAGAATTTACTAAATCTTAGGACACTACCAAATGAATTTACTTGAAACTTTGACCACAGGTTTGTCTTGCCTCTTAGGTGCTCACTAATAGGCCTAAATGATTTGCAAAATTCCTACTGGGCTCCGCCCCCAGAGGCCTTTGAAATTACAATATAATGCTATCCACATGACCAAACTTAAATACTAATTAAGAAACCTGCGGGGTTGAAATCTCTTTGCTAATAGGTAATCAATGAAAAAAAGTATGTTTTGTACATATCTTTTAGGGCTACATAAGTTCACAATTTATATACATAGCCTACGAGTTGAAATTTTACATTGAAGTTCTCTTTCCTCATAAATACTCACTAAGAAACTGTTTTGCAAAAATATAGTTTTTGAAGAACTTTAGGGCTCCACCTCACTGAACTCCAAATTACTTTAGGGGCCTCCGGTGTTGAAATTTGACATGGACTTTCCTCTTTGCTCATAGATACTCACTAAGAAACGGTTTTCCACAAACATTGTTTTTTTTTATATATAATTTAGGGCTCCGCCCCACAGGTCTTGAAAATTACCCTATGGCCCATGCGGTTGACATTTGACATGGACGTTCCTCTTCTTCTCATAGGTGCACAGTAAGAAATCATTTTGCAAATTTTCTGTAGGGCTCCGCCCCACAGAACCTACAATTTGCTATACATCCTAAGGGGTTTAAATTTAATGTGGATGTTTTGTTTTGGTAATAGGTGCTCACTAATAAATGGTTTTATAAATATAGTTTTTGAAGTACTTTAGGGCTCCACCCCACATGACTTCAAAATTAATTCGCCCTCTATTACTGGGTTGAAACTTGACATGGAAGTTCCTTTTTGCTCATAGGTGTTCAAAAAGAAACGATTTCGCAAATTTCCTTTAGGGCTCCTTTCCACACATTAAGTACACATTGTGTTTACTCAGAGTTACATTTTTCCATAGATCCTACGGGGTTGAAATTTAACGTTTATGTTCCGGTTTACTAATAGGTGTTTACTAAGAAACAGCTTTGCAAATACAGTTTTTTATGTTCTTTAGGACTCCGCTCCAGATATGACTTCAAAATGACTGTAGGGTTTACGGGGTCGAAATTTGACATGGCCGTTTCTATTTGCTCATTGGTTATTATTAAGAAAAGGTTTTGCAAAATTCCTTCAGAGCTCCTCTCACAATAATTCATTGTTTGAATGTAATTCTTAAGGAAGATGTTTTTGTTACTCTACTTTATTAAATATAAAATTAATTAAATCACACGGGCGAAGCCGTGACGGGCAACAGCTAGTTCCCATATAAACTAATTACATAGTAACAAGACTGGGTTGGACCAATCCCAATCAAAATGTAAGGAAATGGCTTGTGTGAAATATACACAAAATAAAACTTTTTTTTTCTTCTAAAGGGAAAACTAATTTTAGTTTTGATCATTACCAAAACTAATCTTAAATCATATTATTGAAATCAAAATTGAATTAAAAAAAATAATAATAAATGCCATTCTCCTTTTAATTTTTTATATACATATTGTTTTACATTTAATTATTGATTTATAGCAATTACTTACAAACATTAGTTGACCAACTTTCCGTTTTTTTCCATTTTCTTCTAATTGTTTTTAAGATGTGCTTTAATTTTTTAATTAGTACAGTACACTCTTGTTCATCGGACTCGGCGACATCGGAACTCCGCTTCATCGGAACTGAAAATCTGGATATTTATTTTTTTTCCTTACAAAATAAATAACTTTTTCCGTTTCAGCGCCTTCAATTTCCATTCGTTCTATCCGCACAACAGTGAAGTATCACAGTTTGCATAAAAGTCATCAGGCATTTTCCATAATCTCTACCCATCGATGTGATTTACGAGGCCGTGGAGTATTCGCACAAAAAAATAGAAAGAGGAAGGGGGCACGGCAGGAAGTGAACATCCGCGTCGACCGCTTCCCATTCAGTCTGTCTCGCGTCGCGACTGCACCTGTGTAACATGGAAGTCAGTTGACTGCTGGAATATGAGAATAAAGATTTTGGATCTTTATTTCCTGCGTTGTTTTTATTCCTATAGGTTCATTGTTACCGTGTTCAAAGTTTGAGTGCCTTATTTTCATAAAATCTCTTGTGTTATCTTAAAAACAAGAGTGAATACAATCACGATAGGTCACCGTACGGGCGGAAATGATGACTCACGACGGACTCCGCTTTATCGGAATTTTTTGACATCCGAACCGGCCGTCCGCCACATTAGTTCCGATGGACGAGAGTGTACTGTATATAATTTACTTTTTTTAGTTGTAGGCCTACAGTTGGCCCTTGGTTTAGGATGTGTTTAAACACTGGATGCAACCACTGGTAACTAAAACCTTTGGTACAAACTGCAAACCAAACCGAGCAATTTAATTTGAATAATCACATGTCATTGCTTAAATTGTTAAATCTTATCTTATCTTATACTCTAAAACAAGCTCTGTTTGTATGGGCAAAGTTTTTTTTTTTGCTCCAAGGATTTTTTATTTTTTGGTTGAATATGGGGGTTTTGGCCACCAGATATCGATTGGAGCTGGTCCCATAGCTGGGAAAAATCCTGTTTTCGCGCTAGAGCCCTTCAAAGTTTCCATGTTATCCTTATGGAGATTTTATTAATTGAACAAAAATCAGCTGATAAATGTTGATATAAACCAATGTGTTACATCTTTAACCTTGTAGTTTAAGACAATTATACCAAAGCTGGCACCTGTCGGCTTGGCGAGTGAGCGAAGCGAACGAGCTCGTCCTTAAAATGGAAGAGGGCGAGTGAGCGGAGCGAACGACCTTTGTGTGAGAACGAAAGTAATAATTTTACCAAACTTAAGCTCGGTCCCTCTGGTTCTTTAGTTCTAAATCAAATACAACCAACCAATCCAATATTGTGATTATCAGTTATCACCCAAAACTACTCTTATTTACAGCTTTACATTAGGAGATGTTCAAAATGGTTAACCCAATCCCAATGTCAATCTAAAAAGAAAATTTCAAAGATGAATTGCGCCTTTATTTTAAGTCTGACTCTCATACATTTTTCATTTGATTTTGGAAAACAACTACACATCAAGCCATATCCAACAACATAAAAAACTTGAAATTTGTAAGAGGAGTTCAAATTAAAAAAAAAAAAAAAAACCCTTGGAGTGTAAAATAATCGTATTTTTTTTTTAAACAGATAAATTAGTCAATGAAATATTGGATTTGATTTACATATCGGTTTTTCATAAATACAACAATAAATAGGAAAAACAATTCAGAAATTTTGTAGAAGAAAATTCCAAGTGTTACAAAAGATTAAAATTAGAAGACATCAGCATTAACAATCAATTATAATCCACTACGTATTTAAGACAAGAACTTCAACAAGCAGAATACAGGAAGTGGTGTTCCTTACCATATAAAGGGCGGGGAGTAAATATTTTTGAGGAGCGCCGTTCAGCAACTTCTACTGTAGGCAAACAAACAGATCTTGTTCGATATACACGAACTAGATTCTCAAGGAATATAATAAGACAAAAATACTGTTTTTATACAATAAATTTTTATTAAAAATATATAACAATTTGATTACCAAAATCTGTAATATAAAAAACAATTATTTTACTATACCAAGGACACTAAAACGACTACAGAAACAGCACAAAGATAATTAAAACCCCAATATTTAATAAGAATAAAAATTGATTTTTTGAAAGTATGGGGTGGCAAATCTAAATAACTACACCCGCATGTGTTGTCCTATATAACGTATTCCAAGACTATAATGCTCATACTTTGAATACATTTACTTTGATTTGCAAAGTTCACTAATTTATAAGTTGGAACAATTAAATACTTCACTTTTTTCTGTACTTAAACTATGAAAACTACTTACTTAGTTTGGTAAAAAGACTAGGTACTTAAGTTGTAACATGATTTTGACACAGAAAGACATAGTTATTAAAGTAAATTATTTAATTTCAATATTATTGCAAGGAACCATTCTAGATATGAACATTTCTGCAATAAAAATCACTGTATAGTTTTTTTAAGGTGTTTTTGACACTACAAGCCCATAGTCCATTAATAATATACCCTGTTAATTATGTGCGCTCAAAAGACGGAACTAGATTTCTCACCTAGGAAACAATTCTTACACACCCATCCTAAATTTCTCTGGAACATACCATGTTATTCAATTTTAATGTTACCACCGAGCTGCTGAGTAGGAATGATAACTCTAATAAATGTGTTACTTCTCATAACTAATTTTGTAAGCACATCTTTTTACATCTCGAACGTCAAAATTAGCGTAAAAAAGCAAAACAATAATATAAAGTGGCCTAAAAAATAAAATAAATAGCTGTTTTGGTGTTCAGTGATTGTATTTTCATATATGTTCAGTTGGATTTTTGAAAACAGTTAAATTAGCATCCGTACTTTGACTGCACATTCATTTTGAACGGAGTATAGTTTATGTTATTTATAAACAAATTTATAATATTTCTATTGAAGTCTATTTCATTTTTTTGTAAAAATTGTACTGTACTGAATTGTTCATTTAGATTTCCTTGGAACTGAATTCCTGTTTGCTGATTAGTAATGAACTTAGAGCCATTGGTGCAAGTCTTTCTTGTCTGCATCCTTCTTGATTTTTAGTGACCTTCTTCACAAATCATAGTGAAATACCATCTCACAAAACGATGTGATGCAACAGAATACAATCGTTAAGAGGTATAATAATTATATCAGTTATTATTATACCCAAGAACAATTTATTCAACATTTATTTACCTCCATTTGTTGGCCACCAATTATCTCAAGGACATATCTTTTGTAATGTTATAAATTATTTTAAGCAATATTCAACTCAATTTTTTTAGTAATATTCCTTCCTCTTCTATTTCTAACTTAACTTTGATCATCTTCATTGAGTAATTGCACCTTTTCCATTTCTATACAAGTTTGGGGATCCTACATCAGATTCTAAAACTAGGGCTGCATTCTTATTGCACCGTCTAATCTTATGACTTCACCGTTGAGCATATGGTTGCGGATTATAAATTCCACCAAAAGGGCAAACTCCTCAGGCCGACCCAGACGAGATGGAAACGGAACTGTTCTTGATAAGAAGGTTCTCACCTTTTCTGGTAGCGATGATAACAATGGAGTATCAAACAAGCCTGCAAAACAAAAAGACAAAAGATTAAGGGTCTGTTAAAAACTAAGGATTATAAATTACTTACTGAAAGTGAATAACATATTATAAACGCCAATAAACCTCTGACACCATTATACAACAAAAGAAGGTACCGTAATGAATAAACTAAGTAAAATGGGTAATGAGTAGTTTCCCTGAAAGTAATGCTTTATGCTATTGTAAGTTAATACAGTAGAGTCCCGCTAACCCGAACCCCACCAATCTGAAAATCCGCTTAATCCGAACGCATCCCTTTGAAAAAGTATCTATTTTCCCCCTAACTATAAAAGAGTGAAATTGAGAAAACGTGGTCTTTTTGTGGTAAAAATATTAATTTATTGTTATTCAAAAGTTAATTAACTATATAAAATGTAGTTAAATACATTGGTTGACTCTAATGTGAAACAAAAACCAAACTAGCAACAAAACTCCTTCCGGCCGTCCATGCACCTGTTAGCCCAACAATATTGAAGAACTGAGAGTTGGCATAAGCAGATGTCTTCACAATTAATTTCAGATATCGCAAATGCTTTATTGCCAAAATATATACAATGTTTGTACCTTTCAAAAACTTGATTAAACAATAAAAATGTCAATAAAATATCCTTTAAACTAAACGACACAATTAGTTATATTTAATATTAGTAATTTACAAATTTTATAATCTGTTAATTACATGGTATTTGCTTAATCTGAAACTTTGCTAATGTAAACAGGGTCCGGTCCCAATTAGTTCGGATTAACAGGACTCTACGGTTCAGCAATGTAACACCATACATGTTTAACAAAGAAAATGGCTCTGTTTCTGTTATGAATTGACAACATTGCTTTTAATACCGTAGTATCTCATGATCTAATCGAAACTGATCTTCTCATTACTTTAATACAATCGCCTCACATATCTTGCTATAGCATACTCTAAAACAAGCATGGTTTGTATAAGTAAATTTTATCCACGAGGACTTTTTCAATTTTTTTTGGTTACACAAGGGTTTTTTGACCAAGAGGGAAAAAATGCCCATGTTTATCATTATGGTCATTTTTGTAGCTACTAAATGGAAAAAAAAACTCAGCTGAAATTGTGTTACATTTTCAAAATGTGGCTCACTAAATTTGAACCAGAGTGCGTGCCTTTTCCTGGCAAGTGAGCACAGCCAATAAGTTTGTCTTAGAAGTTTACCAGCAAAATGCTAGGTCGCCCCAGTGTTTTAGAATAGCCAGAACTCTAATATTACTTGAAACTGATTCATTTACTGCACAGATTTTCTATGTAACATGACAGTGCGTAAACAATAAGTTTTAACCTTGAGCTATCAATTTACACAAAGGACCACACTATTTACTACAGTCATCATTCATTCTTACTTGCCATAAAATATGCCTAAATGCATCAATGGCTTTAAAAAGTGATTAAAGTAAACTGACGGAAGCATATCTACCTGGAGCGATGGTACACACTCGAATACCCTGAGGAGCAAGGTCTCGAGCCATGGGAAGAGTCATACTCACTATTCCTCCTTTGCTGGCCGCGTACGCTACTTGTCCCACCTGAACACAACACCATTACAAGTAGAGGTGTGCGGATAGTGAAATTTGACTTCGGATCGGATAGTTTAATTTCGGATCGGATAGTAAGGGGTTCGGATCGGATTTTATTCGGATTCGGATACTCGCACGGACAGAATAAACTGTTATATTACTCAGAATTAAAATACAAATTAATTAACAGTAAAATCCTAGCACTTTATTCCTAGGAATGCATGAAAAATGTTAATTTTATTTTTGTTTAATACAGAAATGTAGGCATATATTGATTTTTTTTGTTTTGTTAGGCCTAAGTATTTGTTCAAAACTAGAATTATAATTTACATTTTGGAAAAATACTTTACAATTATGTACACAGAATTTTATTGTGTTTTTAGTGTGCATGTTTGATGTTGTCCTTGAGTTGTATTAGGCCTATGTTAAGTATGATACCATTTCATATTTGTATGATTTTGTGTATTATAGGCCTATTATAATATATTATAGCCTATATAATATAGTTTCATATATTCTACTAGCTACAGTAGGTCTCATCCAAAATAAATTCACTACAAGGCTATCGGTATCAAACCGAGTTTTAACTTAAGGTAGGCCTAATGTTTAGCTCTAAAGTCGGTCAATCAATAGGCTACATTTGTAACTATTTGTTTTTGGTGAGAAAATCTTTTTCATTATTTATTTACAAATTTGCTTAGAACCTAGATAAATTTCTCTCTCTCAGAATTAGGTAATTTCCACTCTCATTTTTTGTTTGAATACTACATTGATAGTAATATTTTGAGCAATAACTTAGGGTTGTGACCAAAAAAGCTCTATTAACTTACATTCATTAGGCCTAGGCTATATGCAAGTTTTGATATCTTTGAGTCACTGTGATGACATTACTGTTTAACAGTAGCCTGGGCCTACACCTTCATGAAGGCTACAGTCTTGTTTGATGTTTAAAAGTAGATTGCTAAGCTTACTTAGGTTCAATAATGCAGTAACATGTAATACTTTTAACAATTTAGGTTTTAAACTTAAATCCCAATTTGTTTAAAGCCTATTACAATGAGCTCAGTTAAAAAATAAAAACATTCCTATCTCAAAGAATTTAAGAAGTGGAAGCAAGTCACAAGTCTTAATTTCAGTAATAATAAAACGACATTATTTTATTTTTCTATAAAGAACATTTTCTGATGTCTTAGTTGCCCTACCCTTACCTTTAGAACCAGCTTGCACAATAGGCATTCCGCCTGTTCTTGGTTTTTCTCAAAATATTTCCAAATCAAACTCTTTTTCTTTCTTGGCTCCATAACTGAGTAGTTATCAACTAACCTATCCGATTCTAAAAAATTAAGTTGATCACATTAAAAGGTACAGTTCGTAACTTCAATTCAAATTTTATCTCGTACGCTGTCAGCTGTAGCAGTATTCCCAGACTTCAAAACATCGTACCACACGATAATAAATTATTGCACGCCACAAAAATGTCGTGTTCATCAATGTAATTAGTGATTGATGTCGGGAATGATTTGATTTTGTAATATTTTAGGCACGAAAAATCAATTATTTTCCAAAACTATCACTAATTATTTTGAAAAATAACGGCAAATCTTTGGGAGGAAAATCAGTGTGACGTCGGAGAATGAGTAAAATAACTAAGTATCACAGTATTATCGTGTACTTGGAAACACTGTCGTCTACTGAGACAACAGAATCAAATAACCACAGGCTAATATCGTGACACTCGGTCAATTCTGGTGTTCCCCCATACCAGTTAATTCCAAATCGGTGGCTGTGGAGTGCTAGCGAGGGTTCACTAGCGCGCGTTGTGACTGGAATCGGAACCTAACTCTACAGCCAATCACGACCCCTATTAGAATGAGTTGTTTTACTCCATCCGCTTGAGGCGCTAATGTATCAGATTTGTTTTGACAACCATTGCCTTGAGTGCGCTATATCTTGGGGACACCCTAATACCTGGAGTGTCAATACTAGTGTTGATGACTGTCTTCAATTTTCAAGTTTTCGAAAGAGATGATAATAATAATTTATTGAGTCGTGTTTTAATCCAACATTGTATTCATACCTAGAACGAAAGCGATCGTCAATATAATTCCAAATGTAGTTTTTGGGGGGTTTAAAGGATTTTATGCTCATATATACTATCTATCCGAAAAAATCGAATATTTTTCGGATCGTATCCGACGCCTGTTGTACATTCGGATCGGATCGGATATCCGAATTCGATCCGAATCTGATCCGGTTTTCCGGATATCCGCACACCTCTAATTACAAGCAACACATCAGTGAGAAGCAAAGCTGGGTATTCTTTTCTTTATGTACATATGCACATGAATTATATAAATACTAAGTCTATCACTTTAGACACTTTAATTTAAAGGTTTAGAGAGTGCTGCATTCTGTTATCTAGGCGTTTGAGATGTACAACAAAGCGCTGTCAACGACAGTTAGGAAAAGTAGTACGATCATCGGTGCTATTATGTACTTTGACTGATTGGAACTCAAATAATAGCTGACTGTGAAGAAAAATAGGGGAACCCAGGACTCAAGGAAGGTAATTTGTCCCATGGTAGGAAATACTTTCAACCGCACACTAATTTTGAAAGGGGCATATTGCTGTAATTTTTTAATCAAAATCTCAATATTTATTAGCTTTTCTAGTTCAACGTTTTCTTTGAAAAATTTGTGTAAAAAATATGTAGACATGCAAAAAGATACGGTGGAATTTTGTTGGTCATATGGTTTCAACAATATTTATATATTTTTATGCCAGTCCATATAATGTATAAACATTAAATTTGAAACTATAAACCATCATAATCTTAGTTATATATCTTGCTAAAAACAAAGCTAATTTGAAGATTTAATACAATAGGATACCTACCATGATACTATTCCTTTGCTTATACTAGATCAAAACAACAACTGTAAGTTAATTTACAGGCTTAATGAACGTACTTCTTGCTCACAAATTTCTCTTTTTTATAAATGACAAAAGACACTATGTTTATTTTTTTACTAGAAAATGGAAGATTAACTTATGAAATAATGGTTGTCCGTTTTGGGTCTTTAAAGACAAAATGTTCCTTCAGCATTTTGTAAGGGCCAACCAACACATCTTAGAGGCCATAATAAAACAATTGCCACTCACCTGGCCTTCAAATGCAGCCACGCTCGCAGTGTTGATCACCAGACCGCGCTGGCCGCTCTCGTCTGGCTCGTTCTCTCCTATTAAGCCAACGGCCAACCGGGCAACATTGAAGCTTCCAATCGTGTTCACCTAACAAAAGAAGTAGGTATCAGTTTGAAGCCGTAATAAAAATTGTCTGTGTTATAACTCCAACACGTTCGCAGAAATTACTCTGAAAATATAGCAAGAAATTACTCTCAAAATGAGCCTTGCTCATGATATCATATGAGTCGGCCGGTACTGCTAAAATAGCCCAGCAGCTAAGGTATGAGCCAGAAAGTCCCATCAAAATGAGCCAGTATTACTGGACAAAATTGTCGATTATGAAATACCAGTTACTTAAAAGCTTTGACACTTTTGTAGAGTATAAAGGGAAACTGCCGCATATAATGTATGCTTGGTCCAGTGGTGGCGATAAGAACCCGAGTGGCCCCCGGCAAGTTAGTTTATTGGGCCCCTCCTCCCTAATAATACATTTGAAAACATTTTCCACCTTTTTTTCGCTTAGTGCCATTTTAGGCGGGGGGTTATCTGGCAATATAAGTGCCAGCGTCCCACGCAGCCTCGAAGCATATTCTTGTAGACTGGACGTTTGCGAAGCGGCTAGCGATCGGGAGCAGAGGATCAACGAGTGAACGGGATAGTTTATTCATTACCGAGGCATATGACACGGACACAACATTTTCTTTACTGTACGAACGCCATGATAAATAGTTTTAGGTCTAAACGACGCTCATTATAAAAAATAAAATACTGTATACTTTTTTGATAAATTATTTGTACACTCGTGCTCCAAGTCTGAATCAACACCTAATATACTGATACATGAAATTATTATTACAGATGTTAAATATTATTTGAAGTGAATTACATAAATAAGTAAATGATTTATAATTTATGAAAAGAAATAGATATATTGTTAATGTTAATGGGGTAAAACAAGAACTTGATAGTTTAAAAATATCCCTCAGGCTATGGCTGTAGTTCTTGCCTGCCTAGACTTCTTATCTCTATGCAAAAATGTTAATAAATTGACTATGAAGCACTGTTTGGATTCAATATTTTTTAACTTTTGTAGTTTTTTTTGTGAAAAATATAATTTTCAATATAAATACGTAGTTTCGTCCAAGCCCACATTATTATACGAAAAGGCAGTATCGTACATCGAACAAGAGTCTAAATTATCATAAAACAAAAATTATCGAAAATCTGAAAACACTGGACCAACAATATCTAAAATTATTTGTTGCCCGAGAGAGAGGACTGGATGTTTATCACACTTCCGGCCGGCGGCAAACCATACCGTGAAAGGCCGCGCCGACGGACGACGCGACTTTGACAGTTGCTTAGGCCTACTCATCGCGCAACTACAAACAATACCTTAGCCATCTGCCATCTGTACATAATGCTAGATGGCTTTGACTATACACATTCTTTGTATCATGCCGTGAATATAAATATTTGATTCAGCTCTCTAAAAAATGATGGTTAGCCCCCTTTTCATGCACAATTATGTTTAAAGCTTAATATTGTATGTCTTTGACAATACTATCATAAATATTTTTATCATAAATGGAGGCCCATCTAGCAAAGCCTGCCACGTGTCCTTTGAGCTCCCCGGCCCCGTCAAAATAAAAAAATTTTAAAAAACGCCAAGGCTCACAGGCCCTGCGGGCCCGCTATTGCCCACCACTGACTTGGTCTTCTAGACAAATATGTTTGTGGGTTTCTAGACAAATATGGGAAATACAGTGTTATAATGTTGGTACTCTGGAATAACAACAGCTGACTTGGAGCCGGCCACTAGTTGGTAACAGGAACCCAACCTTAAGTGTTTAAAATCATGCAATATTGTTCTTTTGTCAAATATGACAATCCTTCCTAGTATTTGTAATACCGGCTCATATTTAAACCACTCATCAACACACAATAACATTTATAGTAGAATAAATTATAAACATCTATAAGGATCCATAAGGAAAATATAATTAAAACTAATAATATAATGACATTTTTTGTCCATGGAGGGTGATCACATGGGATAAATGCCTACGTGGACATTTGTAAGAGCATTGGGGTCTGACTCAGTGACCGGGTGTGATATGGGGCGTGCGGTAGCGAACGTGTTGAACTCTACACATTGTTTGATTCTAAACAATTATTTTTTAATACACCCTTACCCAAAAACATTGTATCTACTAGTCACCAAAAGTCACGGGTTTTCACGGAAGTCATTATTTTTCTTTAAATGCAAGAAAAGTCAGGGAATTTTTTGTAAAAATTGAGAAAATAGGTAATGAGATTGTGAACTAAAATTTTGTGGCTTTGGCCATTTCTCCTTACATTTTTTTAACAAACCACACAAGGGGCATTTTACCGTCTCGTGCGGGACATTTGCACAACTTTTTGCTTATTTATAAATTAATATAAAATTAAATATTATTCTTACAATAAAACTTATTATTTATATTAACAGTTTGGTAAAAAAGGAACATTTCCTTGCTTATAATATAGTTATTACCTACAAATGAAAGTTTTGCACTTACCGTTATCACTTTTCTAAAATCTTCTAGTTCATGGGGTTGTTTTCTGTTGAAGTTGTAGGTTTTAAATGCAACTCCGATCCCTGCACAGTTGACTGCTACATCTAGACGGTTGAATTTCTCTTTTGCCACATTAAGTGCGTTTTGGACATCTTTCTCAGAAGTAACCTGTAACATAAAGTGGTAATTACAAAACAAAATAATTTTAGGAACAAACATTTACTGATAAAAGTCCTCTGTGTTTCTTTTTCATTAATGTATATTTTTTAAATTTTTACTATAGAGTTGAATTCCAGATGCCAAAAAGTAGTGCAGTCGATTTTTATATACTAATCGGTGATATACAATACTTTCTTAGAGAATAAAAAAACCATATTATTCAGAGGAAAAAGCTGTTGATTCTTTCCCTACTGTTAAATCAAACTATCGCATCCTCCGCAGAAAATATTTATTTACCGACAACAGTAATATTGTCACTTTAACAAAACATTTAACGAAATGTGTAATTGTGTATGTTTTGATTTACCTCCAAACATGATTTAATTTCATACTATGACCCACTAGCTCCTGAAAGTGACTAATAAAGACAGCCGTCATTTGAACTAGTGTAAATAATAATAACTAGGGATCGCCCACTGGTCGAAATTCGACCAAAAACTCAGTTAATCTTGAGCCAATTATATTTGAAGTCTTTTACAACTGAAACATCTGTTCTTCCTGGTTTGCTAGCATTTGTTATTACAACAGCTGTTTGATGATTCAATTATCCTTCTCCCATAAGATTAAAGGTAAGTTTACACGTGAGAGTTTTTCACTCTCGGAGTGTAGTTAGTTACTCTCATAAAAATATCAGACAGCTGTTGATAGTACTCGCAGAAAACTGTCTGGGATTAACCATCTTGGAAACTCACTGGTTGTGTAAACACCTCTGCGAGTACTTGCTGAGAGTACAAAACTCTCTGAGAGTGAAAAACTCTCACGTGTAAACCTACCTTAACATTGGAACTTTGAAAGACTGTAAGGCGATGGGCGATGTGAATTATAATGGGATTCTGCTCATCTACAGGGAACTACATTAACGGTATGCACGGATTTCTCCTACGATGCGTGTCAGCTGAGAAAAAAAGGAGGAAACAAAATGTGCTTGACTATTAATACTGTATATAGATACGGTAATAACATTTATTCTACTGACAATATTTAACATTGTATGTGAATTTACATAAGTCTTTTACTGTTTAACTGTTATTTAAAGGTTCACAAATTCAAATTTTACCGCATTAAATAGTTTAAATTATTATTTCCATAGTTTTTCTTCTTTTTTCCATTGTATACTTGTTGTTGCTCGAAATCAAGCAAGTTAGTTTGAATACAGATTAAAGTTTTTATTTACTATAACATAGTAATTTTTGTTGAATATTATTATGTTGGTAAACATTATTTTTGCGTATTAAAATCCCTAGTGGAATAGGGGGAGTTAAATTGGACCATAGTTATCACTAATCACTATTTTGAGACAGGGACCTCACATAGTGGGTATTTTAATCTGATGAATGAGAGATGAGTGTAGGATGATTGTGGCGAGTTGAATGCCCGTGCTTCATTCTAAACTTTTAAAGGTGATAATTTTGATTTAAAGGCAACATTTTAGTAAGCTCATTAGCCTCAACCGCTCGACTCCAAATCTCAAAGCAATATAGTATATTTATAAAAACATAAGTTTTTAATAAATAAATATTGTCGTAACACAGTATTTGAGTGAAGATGGCTTATTAATATAACCAATATAATGGCAATGAGATAGAGAATGTTATCAGCTCCCAGCATATTACAATTAAACCACTTTTAATTTGTAAGTATACACCATGGGTTATAAAGAGAATTCAATTCTCTTGATTGCCTAATTGTCGATAATGAGGGTATGATCAGCTTTTATTTTTTTAATCAATTATAAGTTGAACAAACAGTGGCACTCATATATCAAGTTTATATATTTAAAAGATTGTTTTCACTCTTTGGCGTAATCTGACTTTAGTTTTAAAATAAAACCAAAACGCATGTGCTATGAAAACAAAGAAGACATTAAAAACCAACACTGCTATTCTTAAGTAGAACTTTTTACGTTATTTCTCATTTCCTTGTAAAATTTTTGGAAATATATTAATTTTTTCCAATTCTCTGGGACCGAGACCTTTTATTTAGATCACTAAAAATTATTCTACAATTTGTGAAACGCTCACAATTTTGCTCAACATTTTTGTTTGCATGTCAATGCAGTTCGTAGGTGGATCATCCGTAGTTTAACATAACCTATTTTGTATAAATAGATAGATGCTTTCGCTGGTGTTCTATGTTTATTCTTCATACCTGTTAAACTTAACAATAAATAAATTTCCTTGAGAATGTTAATCAATTGTGGAAATTAATACAAACTTTCTGGGCTTGTAAAGCCCTTCCTTTCGGATGGATACTTATCAGTAGCCAAAATGTATTTTTTTAACGTACAAATCAGTTTCCCTCACTTCAATGGTAAGCAAATTACTTAATCTTGATTTTTTCAGCTTGATTTTAGTACAGTAGGAAATACAAAAAATTTCTATTCAAGTTCTATTTTAAAAACTTTAGTCACATCAATAAAACTTATACCGGTATTGAATAAAGAGCCACAATTTAATTCTACATGAACTCACAAGAGCTAGCAAATACATACATTAGTTTTGAAAAATGCTCATTAATTGTACATAGGCTGAGACAGTAAAAGGACTAAAGGGGCAAAGGTAAGATATAAAAATAAATAAATACCCCCTGTCGCAGCAGACCTGCCTACTCAGCGAATTTGTAAATTAGTAATATTAATTTTGACCAGATGAACCTGTAAACAAAATTTCATTACGTGCTCATAAATAGGGAAATAACGGTCTATTCTCCCTATGATAAATATAGGGAAAGAGTATGCAGGTATTCTGCCATGGGGAACACCAAAAGTAAATTTTAAGCATAAAAAAATTTATTTAGACCATATGAAGCCATATACTGTTTCATCAATATCTGTCCATATATAAAAGAGTTTGCATATTCTGCATATGATTAACATGGGAAAAGAGTATGCTGGTGTGCTGCAATGATAAATAATACAAAATCCAAGATTTTTTAATAGTACCAGGGGGACCGAGCGTAAGCTCGGTAAAAATATTACTTTCGTTCTCACACAAAGCTCGTTCGCTCCGCTCACTCGCCCTATTCCTTTTTAAGATGAGCTTGTTTGCTTCGCTCAATCGCCAAGCCGAAGGGTGCTGCACTTTGGTATAATTTTCCTAAACTACAGGTTAAAGATGTAACACATTGGTTTATATCTACAGTTATCAGCTGATTTTTGTTCAATTTAAAAATCTCCATAAGAATAACATGGAAACTTTGAAGTGCTCTAGCGCGAAAACCGGATTTTTCCCAGCTATGGTACCAGCTCCAATCGATTTCTGGTAGCCAAAACCCCCTATTCAATCCAAAAATCCTTGGAGCGAAAAAAAACTTTGCCCGTACAAACAGAGCTTGTTTTAGAGTATAAGATAAATGGTTGAATCTCAACCAAATGAAGCTAAATACCAAGTTTCATCCAAAAATATTGGTTAAGGAATGAAATATTAACACATCCTTATTCTCTAAAAGATTAACATTGGAGCCCCAAAATACAATGTACACTGTCTTTAGACTTTTTAATATCTTGGTAACCAATGGAGATAGAGCAAAGCTTTAAAATACAAAATTGTGTGTTTTTTTTAGCTAAATCCAGTGGTGAAAATCTAATTTTTTTAAATTACATGTGACAAATGCAAAAAACCCATTTTGGGGGGAAAAAAACCCAAAACTACCCCTTCTGGGGATACTATCTGTAAAATATTAAATTTTATAACTTAAAGTGCTAGAGAGATATTTAATTTCTCCATCACACAGAGAATCAAATGAAATCACCGGTGTTTTTTTTTTTTTTTTTTTTTTTTTTTTAATAGGTGGAACCATTGGTGTTTTGAAATAGATAACGATCGAGTAAAGCAGTACTGCCACAATGTCCACGTGGTGGCAAGAGCACATACTAGGCGTAAACAACTTATGAATAAAAGACGATGTATCTCAGCAATTAGTATTTTTGGTGGATAAAACAATATCTGATAAATCAGCCTGTAGCACTGAAGGGGTCAAAGTCCCTTAAAACTAATTTTTAAGATCTTACTATCATCCAATAATTTCTTCCCTCAGTAACAAATTAAATTATGTCTAGCTGGAATTATATTTGTGAATATTGAAATTGGTGGAGCAGTTTGTTACCATAATTTAAACAATTTAAATCCCAATTAGACCATTGTTTTAAAAACAAGAAAGAAATGTGGTATTTGATTTGAAAATTAATTTTTGTTTTTGTTGTGTTAACAAACAAAAAAATTTTAAAAAACAATGCTGGAATGATTCTTCTAATGGATGTTGAAAGATCACCAATTAGACTATTTAACTTAACAACTAGTATACGTGTTGCTCGAAATCGAGCAATTTATTTTCATACAATGCAAATGTTACATTTAGCTCTAAATCAATGACATCCGACCAATTCAATATTGTGAAACTCTTTAATCACCAAAACTACACGTATTTACAGCTGATTATTAACAGATGTTTAAAATGCTTTATTTAATCCCAATGTTATTTAAATGGGAAATTTTGAGATTTCAATTGTGGATAGCGCCTTTATTTTCAGTCCTATTCTTATCAGTTTTCGGCGGAAACAACGACAGGCCAAGCCCTATCCAACGACAACAAAAACTTGAAAATCGGTTGAAAATTGTAGGAGGAGTTCTCAGGACAAAAAAAACCCTTAGCGTATTAAATAAGTATAGATGTTATTCAGATGATGTACCAAAACTTATAAAGTTTTAAACTTTCAATGGTTAATGTTGGTACTTTAAGTGAAAATATAGGCCTACAACTCTGCTGAAGAAAAAATCCATTATTTAAACTGGGGTCAGTGTAGGGTGGGGAGCTTGGGAGACTTAAAAGACTGCCTCTCTATGCCCTCATTAGCCAAAACATCAAGGCAACCAGGCTCTTTAGTCCATCAGCTTCCGTTCTTATTTTGTATTAAACTCAACAATGGTTCAGTAAGAAAAAGTACCAAGAATACTTTTTTAATTCAAGAGATTTAGAGACAGGAATCTGTAAATGTTTACAGTATTTTTTCTATATAACAACAAAGACTGTTCCCTATTAAAAACAGTTCTTAAGCAGGCCTATGTAAGTTTTAGGAATCATACTTACATCAACAGGGACAAAGACTGTATCTGAACCCAATTGTGATGAGAGCTCGTTGCCCTTGGATGCTTGCAAGTCACAAATAACAACTTTGCCTCCTTGTTTTACCAAATGTTCTACAGTTGCTCTGCCCAAACCTGAAGCTCCTCCAGTTACCAAACCAACAATACCCTGAAATAAAAACATTAGTTGGTACCCTTTAACAATAACAGTAGTTGATTGAATTATTTAGGTCACTGTATGTTTGGGACACACGGAACTTAATAACAGAAATTTTATGTAAACTAAATTTAAAATTTATAATCAACTGGTAAAATTTCAGTGATTCATCAAAATTTCAGTAGGCCAGGGCCTACTTTTCTGTTTGGTACCTTACTAAAACATTGAAAAGCCTTTAAATTTCCCAAAGGGAGGAAGCTATTACTGTAGGTCTCATGATAAGAACTAAGGCCAGGACCATGTTATTTTTTCGTTTTGAGGTATCCAGAGACCAAAAATAATAGCCATTAAAATTTACATAAATATCTCTATATAAGTAAGTATATATATACTTATGAATATATTACATTATTAAAAGAATAAAATTTCACAGTGCCCTTTAAAATTCATTTTAATTCACACAACGCATTTCGGCATTTATACCATTTTCAAGTGTGCAAACAGAATAATTTAAAACAAATAAATAAACAAAAATCTTAAATTAATAAAACACTATGAGTACCTGCGCAGCGCAATGCGCTGCATTTACCCAATTACCTTGTTATAAAATATTGCCCCTTTGCATAAAAAATTCAAAGAACTATTTAGCTTTTAACATGTGTTTTTATGATTTAACTATGAATAGCTGTTTTATTTGAAATTAATAAAAATAGTTCCCTATGTTAATCTTATGGACAAAAAACTAACTTTGAGGGCTTCCCATGCCCTTCAGAGTACAAATATCAAAAATCCAAAACCTTATTGCAAAACTACGAACTGAGACGAATCTTAAGACATCTCAAACAATGAATTTCGTCCAGAAATAAGGGAGGAGTAGTGTTTAAAAAAACGGCTTCACGTATTATATATATAGATATGACTAGAATATAACGCATATAGACATTTACAAATTTTTTGTTCTCCTAAGTGGAATTTGCATTCTTATGTCTTTTTTCCATTATTTCTTTAACTTAGTCAAAAATCGGGTTTTCTTTTCCAATTTGCATGATATTCAATATATTATTAGCTTCTGTTTTCTTAATGCAGTGTATTTGATACTCTTCTAGTACATTCATTTTCTCTCCTTTCTTTGCTAGATTTAATACTTCCATATTTTCTTTCATATTTTTATATTCGTGTAAGGTAACAAGAATATATTCTGCAACTGACCATTTATGTGAGGTTTTATTGTTGGATTTTATTGCTTGAATGTGCTCTTGAAACCTGCAGTTAAAACTTCTGCCTGTTTGGCCAATGTAAAATTTATGGCAGTCGCTACATTTCATTTTATATATTCCTCTCTTGTCATATAGGTTATAGTTTTGTTGTTACGGTTTATTAATCTTTGTATCATCTTAAATGAATTAATTTTTGTCTGGTAACTAATGTTAAAATTAATATATATGTCCCTAGACACGATAACTCTCGTAAAAACGTCCGATCGAGACCAAATTTGGTAGAGATGAATAATCCTACCTTTATTTGGATGAGTTCGTAAACCAGATCTAACGACCTACCAGAAGGGGTAGTTTTGGGGATTTTGCACCCCAAAAATGGGTTTTTGCGTTTTTCATATGTAAATTTAGAGAATAAGGATGTGTTAATATTTCACTTATTTACGGTACCAATATATTTGGATGAAACGTGGTATTCAGCTTCATTTGTTTGAGATCCATCCATTTATGGTAAAAAATTTTGGTTTTTGTGATTATCATGACAGCAAACCTGCATACTCTTTTCGGGTGCAGCTTCATAACTGGGCTACGGGAGCAAAGTTAGGTTTGATCAGGTTAGGCTGAAGGAGGTCATATCAGGTGAGGTAATAAGGAAGCTGATAAAATCGTTGTTCTAAAAGGTATTCTTTAAGTTCAAGTTTAATTTTTTTCAAGTTATCTGAGTGAGGAGTGAGGTGTGGAGGCAATTGTGAAATTAGCTTTAGGCGTAAGTTTATGTACTCAGGTTTACTTTAGAATAATTTTAGCTTGTGAGAAAAAGATGAATTGAAGTTTCTATTTCTGGTGTTATTTTGAATGTTGATGAGCCTTTACAATATGGTATCATCATCAATCATCAAATATTTATTATCAATAGGCACATTACATTTTGCATTTGATATTGTCAGTGTGGTTCATGTTGAAACAATTGTCATGTAATTTAATAATATATATTTTTAACTAGGGCTAAAACAAAAAAGAGAGGAATAAAAACATAGTTTGACATACATCATCAGCATTCAGGTACGGTACGATGGAATTATATTGGGAATTAGATTTTTATCACGGAGTTTGGGAGATCCAGGAATTCCTTCACGGAATAGAAAGGATTACTTACAAGCCACTTGAATAATTCCTTTTTAAAGACTCCATAGGGAAGGTTAAGGATATCTATTGGGAGTTTATTGAGACACTTTAGACCCATGGTCCTATAGCTAGAATTGGTCTTTTCAAGCCTTACAAATGGAATATTAATTCTATTTTTGTCTCTATTCCTTAACATAGGTAAGTAAGGTATTCCTTAACATAGGTTATTACTTCAAACATATAGATGAAAGGTACAGTAAGAATTCTAAGGTTTTTAAAATGATCAAAACAAGATTCATTGGGTCTGAGTTTTAAGATACAAATCTAATTGCTCTTTTTTGCAAAGCCAATATTCTGTCTAAATTGTATTTGCTAGACAAACCCCACAAGATTATTGAGTTTCTAATCAAGCTCAGGGCCGGATTTACCGCATGGCCAACATGCCCAGGACGGCAAATTTCAAGGGCGGCAAAACTTTGGAGAAATTAAAATTTGATATCTGTATGCACGGCGCGTTGTCATCGTCATGGTCGCAGGCCACATAGCCGTATCGTGGTGAGGCGGCAAAGGGCAGACTGCAGTCTGTGCGGAAGCGTGGACGAGCGTCTATTTATTTGCGCGCAGCAGACGATGTGGTAGTGGTGGGGCGCCATGAGGGAGGAGGGAGCCGCTATTCCTCGCCGTCATCAGCCCATAGAGATGTGTCGTTCTAGCCTATTTAGTGGAACAGTTCCGGATGTAACTGTTCCGCGCATACACTAATCTCATATACCTGTTCCGGCGGAACAGTTTGGAACAACACCTGATCCGCAACATCCCATGATACTGTTCTGCGAGTCTGGCAACTACCATATGATCTGTTGCGTATCTACCCTGTTACAGAATAGTTTACAACAGCACTTACTTCACTTACTTTCACTTATGGTCTCCGTCCGTGGGCTTCCTTCGAAGCGTTGAACAGGTCAGAGTGCCAACTCTGTCGTTAGCCACTATAGGATGGGTTGGGTTGGGTGCTCATCAAACCAGCAAATTGCAAAACCCTACTATAACCCTCGCCACGTAACTTGACGAATGAATTTTCACTACTATTCAGTTAAAATGACTGGATAATCAGCTGTTCTATAAAAAATTGCATGTAACGAAAGCTCTATGTTTTTGGAAAAGTACCCCCTCTCCACCCCTCGCCCAATTCAGCTGTTTTTGGCTATTCCTCAACTTATGTGGCGTGACTTATAGTACCAAACAACTTCGCTGTTCCTGCTGAAATGTTCTCTCATGCACCTAATAATTTTTTCTATTAATTTCTCACACGCCGCGTCGATGAACGTGTAACATTTTCTAAAATAACATATCAACTCATTTAATTAATGAGATGTTAAAGTTAATTTGGATAGTAGCCTATTAATGACAACCGCGAAATAATTTTATGTTTAATTCAGTTTCAGTTATAAAAATATCAACCTTTAAAAATAACTAAAATCGGGTTTGATCACAGTTACTACAGCCCTCAGCATTGCACATTCAGACACTTGGCAAACTTTGAAACTAGCTTGGGAGGTCCTATGTCACTTCACACTCGTATCTGTTCCAAACGAATGTGAGTGTGAGGGAATAGTGTAGTGCTCAGACGCTTGTTATGGGCCGCGAACTCGGAGTTGATTGGAACAGTTGGAACAGGCTATTTCACCATACTGTTCCGGTACGAAACTGTTTTAAACGGGTAACTGTTCCAATAAAACTGTTCTGTTTTTTACGGCACATCTCTATCAGCCCAGCCCGCCAAGTCGACATTTTGCTTCCGCTTGGGCAGTCAGTGTACAAACGTCATTCGTCAGTGTTGTGTGGCGTTGTTAATGTCGCATTAGAACTGACAGCCTGTACGATTACGCTTGCGGCTTGCTTGTTATGCAGTAGTGCGTGTGCGACTGTGTGTTGTTGATTTGCTCATAACTCTTTAATGCTGTGTTTCATGTGAGATTTAATTTGAATTTGATATACGCAATAATTTTCGTTATATTTTTAAAACATAGGCCTAATGGATGGGCGAAAAAGACTTACTGTAGAGGCGCGGAATACCGGAAATTAGCTGAAGTGAAGGAGAAGAAGGAAAATGAAGTACTTGCCCAAACTAAAGTTAGATTCCTTCTTTAAAAAAAACAATGTTGCCGCAATGTGGCTCCTTGGAGGGTACAAAGGGAGTCGGTGGTGGCCGGGGGGGGGGGGGGGGTGAAGGGGCGGCAGATTATTATATGCCCATGGGCGAAGAAAATGTAAATCCGGCCCTGATCAAGCTCTCAATAAGTCCAAAGTAGACCAGTTTTGACAAGATGTTATTTAGAGATGAAATGTTTCTCAAAACAAAAATATTGGAAGAGATCTGTTTAACTAATCTTTCAATCTATTCATTCCATCTGAGGCCACCGTCCAGTCTCACTCCTAGATAATCTAGGCTATATAAGGAGATTCTTCTATGAAAGTTTCATCGAGCAAATCGGCAGGGAAAAACTGTGCCTGAGCGAATTAAGTGATTCTTTTCCTGATCAGTCATTAAGTGAAGAACTTGTGTTTCTGATGATTAATATGAAGGTTGTTGCTAGTAAAATATTGAGATATTATATTGAGGTTTGAGAAAGTTGACTGTTCTAAGGAATCAAGATTTTTATATGATGTTAAAACAGAAGTGTCGTCTGTGAAGATAGTGAGATGTATATCAAGAAGATGTTCAGAAATATCATTCACGTAGATCAAAAATAAAACAGGGCCTAAAATTGATCCTTGAGGAACTCCGAAGCTGCTCTGCTTAGAGCTTGAGAAGGGAGATTTCCTAATATTATTTTGATCAAAGAAGTCTTATTTTGTGATATGATGTCTGTTGAGAAGATAGGATTGTAACCAGTTGAAAGCTTTGTTCTTGACGCCTATTGCAAAAAGTTTTTGAAGAAGTACTGGGTGAGAAACGCAATCAAATGCCTTGGACAGGTCGATGAAACAGCCAATGGCCGTCTCACCCCCGTCCAAGGCATCAATGCAGATATTTATGAAATTAATGAGGGCAATTTTGGGGGATTTATGTTTTTGATAGCCAAATTGATTGGAAAAAAGAATCGAGTTAGTACTAAGATAGTTAACTAAAGAATTGCAAACTACTTTTTCCAATATTTTGGAAATGGTTGGTAGGAGCAAGTTAGGGCGGTAGTTCTCAGGGGAACTAGGATCGTTCTTCTTAAATAAGGGCTTAATTAAAGCCAGTTTTGCAGCGTCTGGAAACTCACCTGTCTCTACGGAACTATTGGCTAAGCACAGTAATGGATCCACTAATTCTAAACAGCATTTCTTAATTTTAAGCCTATAGAGATACCGTCATGACCAGTTGACTTTTTACAAGGCATAGATGAAATTATCTTGATAAGTTCATCTCTAGTAGGCCTACCTGATGAAAATTTTACAAGTTCAGAATCTAATTTTAATGACAGATCTAGTGAAGAAGAAAGAGAATTATTTGTAAATTATTTGTAAAAGCTTTGGATCTAAGTTGTTCCTAAGATAGATGGCTGTGCCTCCACCAGTTCTGTCTTCACGGCAGAAAAATTAACTACACTGTAGTTGTGAACGGTAATGTTTGAAATGTCTGAACTGGTTTTTTGACCGTGTTCGGTGACCAAAAAAATATGTGGCTTTTCCTCTACGAGAAAAAATTGATCTCTCTTTGACATTAGCTCTCTCTGAACATTGTAATGTACGAAAGTTAAAAAGTTACAAGAGTAAAAGTTGTTCTTTATTTTGAGGACCCATTATACAATTTTTCTTTAATCGAGTTGGCCTAACCTTACCAAAATTATTTATAGGCTACTAATTTTATCTAAGCTAAAAAATCTGCCTTCAATTCCCTAAGTCTATCAGCTATGATCGAATTCAAAACATCTTTGCCTTCTTCAATTAGGTGTAAGCCCTGCCTAGTGTAGTGATTCCTAAATACCCCCGTCGAAGGAGAAATAATTGGCATGGCTAAGCCCTGCCGTCGCAGCAGACCTGCGTACTCAGCAAATTTCCATAGGAATTTGAGATTTTGTAGTTTCCCCATAAACACCATAGGAATAAGTATGTAGGTTTGCCGCCATATGGGTGCTGTAAGCAAATGTCAGTTAAACCCTACCTAGTGAAGGTACATACCAAATTATACCAAGTTATGTCAATAAATAAGTGAGATACAGGGTCCTATTGATTTCCCATAAGATTAACATGGGAAACATGTTTTTAACTTTTCTCCGTTATCTGTTGAGCTACTGTAAGTTAAAAATTCAAAATACTAAATTGTTTGTTTTCTTATGCTCTTTTAAATGGTTTTAGTTAAAATTGTTGAATATTGAAATTTGAGGTTCAAAAATGCCAAAAACCCATTTTTTACCTCTTTGAAACCCCACAAAACCCCATTCCCATAACTCGATCATGATGGTTCGCGAACTCATGAAAATAGACCTGGGGTTACACCTCCATACCAAATTTCATCAAAATCGGAGATCCCCTTCAAAAGTTATCGGTACCACGGACACATATATATATATATATGTGTTCCTGTGTTACCTTGGGGAAAATGACAGTTTAGTAATAGTTGAGACACCCTTTAGGTATGACAAGCCAAATTGTAATGAATCTATTAACCCTTAATAGCCCAAATTATTTCCTTTAAATATAATGCGGCGTTCTCGTGCTGTGCTCTCGTTGCAAACTCACTCACTAACGGCCTACTTTTGCCGCTAGGAGCGCGCACTGTTCAAATCCCTAATCCTCGTGCCTGGGCTGCCGGTCGTGATAGCTGATGTGGCTAACGCGTAGGCACCTTGGCCAGGTGTCTACGCAAGCGAGGGTTCGATACCCGCAAGCGCGGGTTCGATACCCGCTCACGACCAAACCTGACCTGGTGGTGCAACTCTTAAAAGGGTTAGCCGATCTGTGGTAAAGATGGTGGGAGGGCCCACGTTAAATAAACGGTGGCAGGCTTGCGTGGAAGTTGACGGGATCGATTAATTCTTTGAGAGTTGCACCTCGGTCAACACTGATTTTGCTATATTTTACTCGTGTTTACTGTGTGTGTGCCACTACGGCTTTGAAATATGCAAAATGACCATATTTGTACGTAGAATTTGCCAATATTTGCCAATAGAACTATAGAATATCATGCCAAAACTGGTTTAAAATATTGCGCAATATTTGTGTAGCCAAATGGTAACGCTAGGTCATAATGGGTTAAACTTCAAATCGTTAAACTCAAAGAAACATGTGGCCTCTTCATTTCTGCAAACTTCTCTCTTTTAGCGAATTTGCCTATAGGGAATACGCTATTACAGTAGTAGCCATGGTTAAGACCTAAGTCCAGGACCATGTTACTTTTTCATTTTGAGGTCCCCAGAAGCCAGAAACACTGTTCGTTCAATTTCATATATATATATATATATATATATATATATATATATATATATATATATAGGCAAATTCGCTAAAAGAGAGAAAGTTTGCAGAAATGAAGAGGCCACATGTTTCTTTGAGTTTAACGTTTTGAAGTTTAATAGATTCATTACAATTTGGCTTGTCATACCTAAAGGGTGTCTCAACTATTACTAAACTGTCATTTTCCCCAAGGTCCTGAGAATTTGCAGATAGCTCACTAATCATCTTGTTTACTGATTCTTCTGATGTGTCCTTGACTCCACCAATTACTACAAATAAACAATCTCATTTAAAAACATTGAAAACCTATTACTTCGTAAACATAAATGGCCTTGGCGAAGAGAACCTGTAAATGATCAACATGGTCACTTTATAAGGGCAGCAAAGGCCCATTTTAGGGCAAAAATGAATGAAGGATGAGAGAGTGTGATGCCTTGTGTAGGTTTTAAATGTTTAATAATCAAATAAGAAGAAGTGAGCTTAGTTTAGCTTATTCCTAAAATGCTGAATCATGTGGACTAGGCTAGTTCAGGAAGAATATGTGGCCCAATATTGATTCAATTTTAACCTTTCTTTTCATAATCTATAGGCCTATATGGACTTCACAATAATAAACTAACCTTCAACATAATTACAGAGAGTGCACAGAACTAAAAATATTGAAAATTCATTCAAAATTCAAAAGCTTGGATTAAATTTGTACATAACCTATCACCGTCACCCTGATTCCTGATTTTTTTATTGATTTTTGTAGCAAGCAAGCCGGCCGGTTTCTTTGCCTTATCAACTGGACTGGCATCAGTTGGGCATCAGCTGGTCGGTCAGCTTATCAGGAACCAAGGTGACTGTAGGCCAGGGCCAGGTGAGCCGCATCCTATAAGAGCAATGGTGTCACTTTCTGCGACCTCCATGGATGTCGCCTACCGGCAAGTGTTGCCAACAAAACTAATCCTTTTTTTTTCAATCAGCTGTGTAATGGTAAATATTATAACGTAACTTGACTTCCGTTTTAGTTTAGACGCTTCATATCCGGAACAGAAAAAAAAAACTATTGGGCTGACCTGGGAAGAAGTTATGCTTCTTCCTTTACAGACCTTGATCATGAACCACACAGGGAAAACTAGAGTCCAATTTCTTTCTTTCTTTCTTATTTGCTTTCGCAGGCTGGACTAAAAGTCATGAAGCCTCTTATTCTTTTAGTTTTTAACTTGGTTCATTGGCTGTATATTTGTTTTGTTAGGTCATCACAATTAGGTTTGTTAGTTCACATGTACACTCAGTAACACAGATCTGCAACACACAAAATAAACATATATTAGTATACACAAGGTTGAGTTAATTTGTTGTTTTATAGATAAGAATATGGTATGTAGGTCTTCACGCCTGGGGCCTATCAGGCTGGGACGCCATAAAGGGGAGGGCCGCGGACGAAGAAAACCGTGATCCCAGGGTAGGGTAGGATGGACCTGACCTAACTGATCCATTTCAAAGTTTCCTGTTTAATGAAGCAATGAATTTTAAAAATGGGTCCCATATTTCTGAATTTTCAACTTTGAGAATCTCTACTAACTGCAAGTTGACTCCGATTAGTTACCATGTAGCCATTCTAACAGCACTCAGCAACAAGATGACTGTAGTGCCAGGTGAGCTACATCCCATAGGAGAGATGTTGTCAGCTTCTGCGACATCCGTGGATGTCGCCACAGAGTTTTTGTTGGTTAAAAAAGTGTTAAAAAACCAACATATTACTCTTTGTTACCTGCAAGTATTGCCAACGCTGCAGGAAACAACAATCGTTCTCGTTTGCGTTGGAAATTTTTTGCCTCAACTATTACTAAAATAAGGAATTTCAAAGCAAACTAGGGTAGAATTTATGGTTTTAGATTTACCTAGATTGATAATTGTTAATTTGGTCATTACCTAATGATTTGTTATTAACTAATAATCCGAATGTAAAATATAGTAATACTAGTGGCATGTAGGGGCAAGTGCCCCTAAAAATCAAACTGTTGATGTTGTCTACAAAAATAAGTTTCAATTTATCACCTACTTACTGTATTACTGTATTTTCCTCAAGCTGTAGTGTGAATTTACACGTTTGGGTTTTCTAATAAATATTTACTAATCTTGACGAAACTTTTTGGCGGTATAAAATCAGTAATTTACCAATAATTTTCTCTGTATTGAAATGATCTAAAAATCGTCTTCCCATTAGATTAACATTTTATTTTTAAAAGAGCAACGGATGCGTGGAAAATTCAAAGCCAAACCTTTTTGGTAAAAAAAGAATAAAAAACATTTTAACTTCAAGGTCCAATGGGGCGAAGCCCAGTGGTAACTTTTGATAATTCTGGTATTTACACGTTTTACACGTTTGGGTTTTCTAATAAATATTTACTAATCTTGACGAAACTTTTTGGCGGTATAAAATCAGTAATTTACCAATAATTTTCTCTGTATTGAAATGATCTAAAAATCGTCTTCCCATTAGATTAACATTTTATTTTTAAAAGAGCAACGGATGCGTGGAAAATTCAAAGCCAAACCTTTTTGGTAAAAAAAGAATAAAAAACATTTTAACTTCAAGGTCCAATGGGGCGAAGCCCAGTGGTAACTTTTGATAATTCTGGTATTTTTTCTTACGGCCTTGGCCCTCAAGCTTTAAATGAGCCATCATAAGTTACACCCTATCTTGATTCTAACTCGAGATATTTGGTGGGGACCGATTCGCTTACGGAATTATATATATATATATATATATATATATATATATATATATATATATATATATATATATATATATGTATATATAGATGGTGTCGTTACGATAAATATTGTACCCGTGGCAAGACTGTTTCATTCTTTTTATTAATCAGCTATGTAATGGTAAATATTACAACGTAACTTGACTTCCGTTTTAGTTTGACGCTTCATATCCGAAACACAAAAAATATAAATTCAGCCGACCTTAGGTAGAAGTTATGCTTTTCCTCTATAGACCTTGCTCAACCAACACAACAGACATTCAATCTGTGGCGTCTCTCCCCAAACCTCACACTCGGACTCAACAGCTGGTCAGGTAACAATAGGCAAAGACAGTGCGATCTGCGCATGCGCGGAAGGCCACCCGGTCCCTGGAGCCATCAGGCGCCGCGACTCGACTGCGGATTGCTGACCGACACACAGCAACTCCGGTAATCAGGTAACAACGCCATGTGGTAGGGTAGGAATTTGAGGGGAGAAACGGGTATGGGGAACCTAAGTTAAATATTAATCCAATCCAGTAATTATACAAATCAAAATTAGTACCATATAATTATTTGGGGACAATTAAATTAGGTTTAGGGAAGGAAGCCTGCATGTTCAGACATTAGTAAGATAAGGTCAAGTCCGATATACAGTTGGTATTAATTTAACGGGGGAAACAAGATTATTAGTAAATTTCATTATTCAATTATAATTATTAATCATCAAAGCTGGCTTCCTTTTTAGATAAATGGCGGGCGAAGGATAAGATCCGTGGGCATGAGGCGCACGGATGAAGAATGGGGGACATAGAGAGCACATGGCCTCAAGGAAGAATGATGGACATGTGGGCACCTTAGAATTTTGGGGCACAGAGGCATGGGGGCACTGGGGTACGGGTGCATGGGGTTTACAAGGGCCACGGGGCATAGGCGGTACAGGAAGCATGGGTCACGTGAGGGGAATGGAGGGCACATTGAGCCTTAGGGGGAAATAGAAGGCACACGGAGGAATGGCAGGCATGGGGGCACCGGGGCATTGGAGACATGGGCAAGAACGGCGGGCGTGGAGGCACGGGGCATGGGCATAGAGGCACTAGAGACATTGATGACATGGGGGGCACGAGAGAGGCTTGAGGGACATAGGGGAACGACAGGTGTAGGGGCATAGGTATTGGGGCACTAGAGAAGTTGGTGTCACAGGGGGTAGTTTGGGGTACACGGGGGAGGAATGGGAGACATAGCTTGGGGCCTTGGGGAGGAACAACAGGCATGTGGGAACGGGAGAGTGGAGGGTACGGGGGCAACGGGGTACTCGGGACACGGGGGCATGGGGGGTACAGGAAGGACGGGTCACGGGAGGGGAACGGGGGCAAGGGGAAGGCTTGAGAGGACTTAAGGGCACGGGGTGGAACAGCAGGCATGGGGGCACGGGGGCATGGGAATAGGGCCCCAGTGGCACTATTGAAGTCGGTGGCATGGGGGGTAATTTGGCATGGTTAACAGGGGGATGGAATGGGAGACATAGCACGGGGGCCTCAGGGAAGAAAGGCGGGCATGTGGGCACAAGAGAGTGGGGTGTACGGGGTGCCTCATGTGTGTACTCGGGATTCGAGGATATGGGGGCATGAGGGTACTTGGGACTCGCGGGCATAGTGGGTACAGGAAGGACAGGTCATGAGAGGGGAACGGGAAACAAAGGGGAGGCTTGAAGGGACTTAGGGGCATGAGGAGGAACGGCAGGCATGGGGGGCACGGAGGTAAGGGAGGCACGAGAGCATGGGAATGGGGGCACAAGTTACACTAGAGACGTCTGTGGCATTGGGGGGGAGATTATTTGGGATGCATGGAGGAGGAAAAATATACATAGAGGGCACGTAGGTCTTGGGAAAGAACGGCGGGTATGTTACGGGGGCATGGTGGTACTCGGGCCACGGGGGAATGTGGGGAACAGGAAGCACGGGTCACGAAAGGGGAACGGGGTAGTCTTGGGGGACAAGGCGAGTGTGGTGGACATTGGGGCATGGGAGGGGGCACAGGGGTCCAGGATATATTAGTGAAAAGTATTAATGGGCTAATAATTATTTTGTGATGTTGAATTGAACTATTGTATTTACTTGAGTTACGAACTCATTATGTACACATGTTTAGGGTTAAACCTATTTTTATCGTTTCTGGCAGTAATAGTGTAATAAATTTAATTTTTTTTTTCACAAAATAGACTACCTACTGTATTTTAATACATGGGAGATTATTGGTTCATTACTGATTTTACACAGCCTAAAAGATTAGTCAAGATTAGGTAATATTTTATAAGAAAATTCAACCATGTACATTCACACTACAGCTTGAGAAGGATTAAAGTATCTGCGCAAATAGGTCTGGAATTGAAAGTTAATTTTGGAGATAACATCACCATTTGGATATTTAGGGGCCTGTGCCCCTACAAGCCCCTAGTAATCTGAAATGCCATTGGAAATTCGCTGAGTACGCAGGTCTGCTGCGACGGGGGTATTTTTGTTTTATAGATGCAGAGGTTTACGGGGATCGTGTTTTTAATTAAGATAGAGATTGGCTGTTAACTTTTTATAAAAGTATAAAAAACGATCTAGTCGGCTATCTTTTTAGAATTTCAAAATAAAATTTTTAGTTTCAGATATAACCATTATAACTGTCTAAAGTCATATGTTTTTCTCGATTTTTAACTTAAGTTTTCCATTAGTTTTGATGAAACTACCAAAATGAGATTACCAAAGTGTATCTAAGGAAATTTAGCGCCGTTATTCTTCTTTAATATGACACCTTAATTATAGCTTAGGCTGAATTTAGCAGAAGACAACATGATTAAAATACCCCCGTCGCAGCAGACCTGCGTACTCAACGAATTTCCAATGGAATTTCAGATTATATACTTTCCCCATAAAAACACCATAGGATCGAGTATGTAGGTTTGCTGCCATGGGGGGTTGTTAGAAAATCTAAGTTAATCAATAATTGGTGAATGTAAACACAAAATTGTATCAAGCTCTGGCAATTTTTAATTTTCTCCATAAACCCCATGGGGGCGAGTATGTAGGTTTGCCGCCATATGGGTTTTGTAAGCAATTATACGTTAAGCCCTATCTAGATAATGTACATACCAAATTTGATTAAGTTATGTCAATAAATAAGCAAGATGTAGGGTTTTCTTGATTTCCCATAAGAATAACATGGAAAACACATTTTTGGATTTTCCCCGTAACCAGTTATGCTATGATAAAAATTCAAAATACCAAATTGTTTGTTTTTTAAGGTCTTTTAAACGGTTTCAGTTAAAATTGATGAATTTTGAAAATTGAGGTAAAAAAATGCCAAAACCCCATTTTTTACCCCTTTGAAACCCCATAAAACCCTGTTCCCATAACCCGACAATGCTGGTTCGCGAACTCATGAAAATAGACCTGGTCTTACACCTTCATACCAAATTTCATTAAAATCGGAGGTTTCCTTCAAAAGTTATCAGTACCACGGACACATATATATATAGATAGATATATATACATATACAGGGTGTCCAGAAAAAACCTTTACAAACTTTTCCAGGTTATTGCGCACGTCAAAATAAGCAAAAAAGTTCCTGTAAACATATGTCCTAAAATGCTTCGTTAACCCGCTAGCCGCCATTTCGTTTTTTACACTAAATAATTTTTATTTCCGTAACGGATCATTGTATTAAGTTAATATTTGGCATGAACCTTCACTATAACAATACCCATTTTCAGTAAAAAAATTATTTTTTTCCAATGTGTATTTTCAAAATGGCGGCCATTTTAAAATTTTTAACTCAAATATCTCAAAAACGGTAAATTTTATAAAAATGTTACAAGAGACAAAAAAGTTGACGAATTAAATTATCTAAATATTGATACCAAGTTTGTAAGGATCCAACAACAAATAACGGAGTTATTGTGGTTTTCCTGCAGAAAAACACTGATTTTGCTCTATGATTAATGCGAATTTAGGTTACTTTAAGAGAAAAATCTCAATTACTCCGTTATTTGTTGTCGGATCCTTACAAACTTGGTATCAATATTTAGATAATTTAATTCGTCAACTTTTTTGTCTCTTGAAACATTTTTATAAAACTGACCGTTTTTGAGATATTTGAGTTTAAAATTTTAAAATGGCCGCCCTTTTGAAAATACACATTGGAAAAAAATAATTTTTTTACTGAAAATGGGTATTGTTATAATGAAGGTTCATGCCAAATATTAACTTAATACAATGATCCGTTACGGAAATAAAAATTATTTAGTGTAAAAAACAAAATGGCGGCTAGCGGGTTAACGAAGAATTTTAGGACATATGTTTATAGGAACTTTTTGCTTATTTTGACGTGCGCAATAACCTGGAAAAGTGTGTAGGCCTAAAGGTTTTTTTTGGACACCCTGTATATGAAAATGAACGAATGGTGTTTTTGGCTTCTGGGGACCTCAAAATGAAAAAGTAAAGTGGTCCCGGGCTTAGGTCTTACCATGGCTACTACCGTAATAGCGTATTCCCTATAAAGAAATTCGCTAAAAACCTTGGATTTGCATCGAGAAAACAAATGATTTTAGTCAGTTATAGCTAAAATTATAAATTTTATTTAAAAATTCTAAAAAGATACTCGACGAGATCATTTTTTATACATTAAGAAAAAGTTAAGAGCCAATCTCTATCTTAATTGGTCAGTTTTAAAACACGATCCCCGTAAACCTCTGCATCTATAAAACTTGCCACTAGAGAAAAACAGATGATTTTAGACAGTTATAAACAGGCCCGGATTATCCACTAGGCCAACCTAGGCCATGGCCTAGGGCGTCAGCCGGGGAGGAGGCGTCAAACGGACCTTTTTTTTATTACGTTGCAGTCAAAAAATTATTTAACTGCAAACATAATTTAGGTTGGGGTTTTAACATTTTTTTGCTAAATTCTTTAATAACAAGAGTGAATAGGATATTAGGCAAAATAGAAAGAAGAAAGATTTATTTAGGCGAATTAGAGGACCCCCTAAGTTACCAGAACCCGAGGGGCTCCTTCGCGGCGGGGACGAGCGCCCCTGATATGACGTAAAGAGTGTCCCTGATTAGCGGTCATGAGCATCACCCCCGACTGGCGGAAAACATCGCCCTCTACTCGACGGTAAATAGCACCCTTGATCAGATTTAAATCACGCCCCTGACCGGTGGTAAACATAGCCTCCAACCGCCGGTATAGAGCGCCCCTGATCGACCGTAAAGAGCGCTCCCAATACGCATAGCGCCTGTGATCAACGGTAAAGAGCGCCCCCGACCAGCAGTAAATATTCCCCTAATTGACGGTAAATGGCGCCCCTTTGCCTTGACCGTTGCCTTGTAAGGTTTGCCTCGATCTTGGTCCTTTGCCTTGGATTTTTATTTCTGTATTACAATTATACAAGGTGTTTCAGAACTCCCTTCCAACTTTTTAGTCCATTGTTCTTAAACCAAAAATAAATATGAATAGCCTATCATAGTAATAACATCAAAATGCCGCTAGTTACCCACACAGCCGCAATTTTGTCTTTTACACATATTATTTTTTTCCGCAACGGATGGTTGTATTGAGTTCCATTTTGTCATGAATCTTTATCACACCAATGTCCATTTCAAGAGAAAATAATTGTTTTTTTCCGATGTGTGTTTTCAAAATGGCGGCCATTTAAAAACTTTAAACTCAAATATCTCAAAAACAGCAATTTTTTCAAAAGTTTTACTAGGGACTAAAAAGTTGACAAATCAAATTATCTAACTAAGGATACTGAGTTTGTAAGGATATGACAACAAGTAACGGAGTTACAGTGATTTTTCTCTTATAATAACCTTAATTAGCGTTAATTTTAATGCAAAACCATTGTTTTCCTGCAGAAAAATCCCAATAATCCCGTTATCTGTTGTCAGATCCTTACAAACTTGGTATCCTTAGTTAGATTATTTAATTTTTAAATTGTTTTGTCCAGTAAAATTGTTGTAAAAATTACCGTTTATGAGATATTTGAGTTTAAAAATTTAACACGGCCGCCATTTTCTAAATACACATAGAAAAAATATGTTTTTCCTTGGAATGAACATTGCTGTGATAAATATTCATGCCAAATTGAACTCAATATAATCATCCATTATGGAAATAAAATTATTATGTGTAAAAACAAAGTAGCGTCTGTGTGGGTAACTGGCGGCATTTAGACGTTATTACTATGATATTCATTTTTTTGTCCAGGAACAATGCCCTAAAATATTGGCAAGGAGTTCTGAAACACTCTGTATAATATTTGATTTCAGATGTAAAATTAATACAGTGCTGATCATCACTTTCGTTAAATAGTTCCATGTTTTTATACTACAGCCAAAACTAGTATTAGAACATACGTATAATTAGAACAAAAATAAGCCAATGAATCCGCTTGGTTTTTTTGGGGGAGGGGGGGACGTAATTGTGACCTTTGGCCTAGGGCGTCAAAAAGTGTTAATCCGGGCCTGGTTATAAATGAAATTATAAATGTTATTAAAAAATTCTAAAAACACAGAAGAGAAGATCCGTCTTTGTACTTTTAGACAATATTAAGAGCCAATCTCTATCTTAATTAGTTATTTTTAAAACACGATTCCCGTAAACCTCTGCATCCATAAAACTCGCCTAGCGCTATGGCCGTGGCCGCGAGGCGGCATTCGGGCTCGGGTAGACCGGAGCCTTAACCCGAGCTAGTACGATACAGCCAAGAAATCTATATTCTAGATACTGTGGATGCAGCCAATGAATACAAAAATATAAAGAAGGTAACATCTTGTGGACGAAATGGTTAAGAAAGTTTGGGTCGTCATAGAGTAGCGTACTCCACAATGAGAGCGCGAACGAGACAACAACCTATTAATTAATTAGTCAGTTTATCATTATTCAATCTCAAATTTTTTACCGAAAGAATCCCTGACAATTTTTGCAGACGACACATCCTTATTCACACACACCAAAGATACATCCATACTAGAAAAGGAGGCATTTATCCGGCTTGGCGCAGTGGCTCAGTATTTCTCAGATATCAATCACAGTATTAATTTATTATAATTCCTCTAAAACTCGTTATATGTTTATGGCTACAGCTCAGAAAAAACGATCTCTTCAGAGGGCGGGTTTCATGTCACCCATGGTTTTGCTGGATGAGGAATTCCTTGAGGAATCTCACTCAGTTGATTATTTAATAGTGAGATTGGACGGTAGTATCCGTTGGACGGATCTGTTGATAAACTTGCTTCCACGTTGGCTTCTGGTATTTATGTCCTAAAAAATCTTTCTGTTTATAACAATATTGAACTCTGTAAATTAAGCCTGATTGAGAGTCATTTAAGATATTCCATATAGTTCTTTGGGGTTTGTCAAGTAAATCAAATTTGAATAGAATTTTTGTTTTGCAGAAAAAAGCAATATCAGATGTATCTGTAGGCTCAGACCTAGAGATACTTGCAAAGAAAATTTTAAAGAACTTTAAATTCTCACTGTTCCTTCTCTTTTCATTTTTGAAGTTATTATGTATGTAAAGTTAAATAATCTGATACAGCCTCACAAGCATAGATATAATACTAGAAATCACAATGTAAATCCTTCTATTCAGCATAATTCGAAACTTTTCGAGACAAAACCTAGTTATGTAGGAATTAAGTATTTCTCCAAACTCCTATTATAGTGATTAGGGAGACTCATTACAAAAATAAATTTAGAGACAAACTGAAAGGGCATCTATTTGAAGAATGTTGTTATGGGCTGCCTGATCTAGTTTAAGTCCATCTTCCCATCTTTATCTTTCTTTCATTTTGGCACTGCCTTACCTAAACCTCTCCTTTATAACCTGATTGGACGAAGCCACCCGGCGGAATTATTTGGACGGGTCCCATGCCAAGGAAGCCCACGGGACATACAACGGAGGTAACAGGTAGCCTCTGGATTGCTTGATAGTAGAAATAATTTAAAATCTTACCTTATTTAAAAATTAACCATGGTTAAAATTAGACTTGTATATAGTTCACTAGTGATTTTTGTAGGCCAAATGTGTGTGTTATATGTGTCAAAAGTAATTTTATCAACAGACAAAATCCCCTGGATGACTTTTAATTTTAATTTTGGTCGACACCTGCATGTGACTTAAGATGAGCCTTCGGGTTTCGAAATCGATTTCACAAATGCAATAAATAAAGGATTGTTAAGGTAAGATTTTAAATTATTTCTACTAGTCAGTTTACATTCTGACTTCGTTTCAGGGCACCAGCAAACATCCCAGACAGCAATGAACGTTTACAAGAAGTTTGCACATCAATTTCAACTGCAAACGAAAATGTTTGCTGTAAATATTCATTGATAACATGAAATTGTTTTAAGCACTTTCCGCAAATATGCAAGTTTACACTTCTCACATTTACGGAAAGATTTTCACAGATGTTTGCAAAAAGTAATCAACGAATGTTTTCCAAAAGTGATCAACTAATGTTTTCCAAAAGTGATCAACGAATGTTATCCAAAAGCGATCGACGAATGTTTTCCAAAAGTGATCGATGAATATTTTCCAAAAGTGATCAACGAATGTTTTCCAAACGTGATCGACGAATGATTACCAAAAGTGATCGACGAATGATTACCAAAAGTGATAGACAAATGTTTACCAAAAGTGATCAACGAATGTTTTCCAAACGTGATCGATGAATGTTTTCTAAAAGTTATCAACGCATGATTATCAAAAGTGACCAATGCATGTTCGCCAAAAGTGTTAAAAAGATGTTTGAAATAGTGTGCAATGAATAGTATATTTCACCACTCGTCTGGAAAGTGATCCATTTCAGGGCGAGAGAGTGTTTTACGTGCCAGGTGAAGCCAAGCATGGAAAACACTATCTCGCCCCGAAGTGGGTCACCTTCCAGACGAATTGTGAATGATACTTTTCATCATTGTGAAATTAATAAAATATATGAATGTTTTAAAGGAGAATTATTCGTAATTTTTTCGTTATTACACATAGTTAACAAAGAAAGAATTAAAAATTTAATTTGTTTTGAATTCAGCTGATTGAGTTGTTGCTGTACAGGAAAAGTTTGTTGATGTAGTAAAAAATTGTTTTCCTTGGACCGAAAGTAATGTTTATTTACGGAAAAACAGCTGATGGTGACTAGTTTTATCTGTTTTGAAATTGACGACTTTTGAAAGCCTCAGCTGCACGGAAAGTAGCTACTTTCGTTTCAAATACAGAGTGATGATAATAATTTTATAATAGAATGGGTTGCTGGCCATTTGTTAATAATAGTGGAACATAAATATGGCACATATAAACTGATATGCAGCTTAATTTCAACCACCTTTAGTTATTTGACATGTCATGTGCAGAATGAACCATACAGTTATCCAAAAGTAAAACATTTAAAACCAAAACTTTTGTAATTTAAACACATTATACATAAACTTTAAAATAAATTGTTTTAAGATCGAGTTTTTTTACAGTTATAATCAAACTTCATTTAATATGATTCATAAATTGCATGAACACTATTATAAAATCAATGTTTTCTTTTGTTTCAATGAAATATAAACAATTTTATAAACAAAAAAATTCTCAAGCAGGGAACATAAGAATAAAAATCGTTATTTTGCAAATATTTTAATTTTGAATTATTCACAGAATATAGATTATAAATTTAAAGATAAATAGATTACATACAGAGATATATAGATACATAAACTATGTATACAACAGGTTAGTTAGGTGTTGGTTCAGCTCCTTTGGATTCCCTGAAAAAAATACAATGAATTAAAAAAAACTTCGGCCTATAGCAATAAATGGCCTACTCTATACTTATTTAATACGCTAAGGGGTTTTTTTGTGTTAACTCCTCCAACAATTATCAACCGATTTTCATGTTTTTTGTGTCGTTGGATAGGGCTTGGTGTGTAGTTGTTTCCGACAAAAATTGATGAGAAACAGACTTAAAGTAAGGGCGCTATCCACAAATTAAATTTGAAATTTTCCCATTAGAAAAACTTTGCGATTGGTTTGAGAATTTTAAACATCTGTTAACGTTCAGCTGTAGTTTTTGGTGATCACTGATATTCACAATATTGGATTGGTCGGATTTAATTGATTTAGAACTAAATATAACTTTTGTATTGTATCAAAATAAATTGCTCGATGTCAAGCAACACGTGCACTAGTTAATAATCATCTATTTTTCACCTATTTCTACTTGAAAAAGTTTTAGTGTTTCTTATCTTATTTGTATTTCAAAATACTCACAACTTGAAATCTGTAATGCATGTTACAATTAATTTATTTATAACAATATTACTTGGGGGACCATGCATTTTCTCGATTAATCATGTATAATTTGTAAGACAAGCTTGTTTGCTCTGCTCACTTGCCAGGCCAAGGGATGCTACATTCTGGTTATGTGTAATGAACCTTAAATTTGAAATCCATTTCCTGAATTTTTAGTTATCAACCGATTGAATAGCTACAAAAAGTTTTTCAATAAGGTCCTACTTTAAAGGTATGTGGGATGCAAACTGGATTTTTCCAGTCGGGACCTGCTACACTCACATTTCTCAATTGCTACTGAAAACCTCATACAAAAACAAAATAAAATCTTGTTTTAAGGGATAAGGCTTCTAAATTAATTACAATATATTAAAAAATATATTGTATTTTAAAAATATGGCATGTTAAAAATATGGCAAAACATCAATTTATGAACCGTTTGCACCATTTTAGTTTAAACCTGATCATAAGTAAATAGCCTATTTATGTATACAGGGTGTTTGGAAAAAACGTTTCAGGAATTCAGGAGGTTATTGCCCACATCAAAGTGAGTAAGAAAGTTCCTATAAACATATATGTCCTAAAATGCTTCGTTACCCCGCAAGCTGCCATTTTGTTTTTTACGCCAAATAATTTTTATTTCCGTAACGAATAATTGTATTAAGTTCATATTTGGCATGGACCTTTGTCACACCAAGTTTCATTTTCAGGGAAAAAATTATTTTTTTTCAATGTGTATTTTCAAAATGGTGGCCATTTTAAAATTTCAAACTCAAGTAACCCAAAACCTGTAAATTTTATCAAAATTTTACAAGGCACAAAAAAGTTTGAAAATTAAATGATCTAACCAATGGCATCAAGTTTGTAAGGATCTAACAACAAATAATGGAGTTATTGCGATTTTTATGTTGTTTTTATTTTTCATTAGTACTCATGGAAATTAAGGTTATTTTAGTAGAAAAATCGTAATATCTCCATTATTTGTATGTTAGATCCTTATAAACTTGATATCATTGGTTAGATAATTTAATTTATAATTTTTTTATAAAATTTTGATATAATTCACCAGTTTTAAGTTATTTGAGTTTGAAAAATTAAAATTGCCGCCATTTGGAAGACAAAAAAATTTTTTCCCTGAAAATGAACATTAGTGTGATAAAGATTCATGCCAAATATGAACTTAATACAATGATGCGTTACGGAAATAAAAATTATTTTGTATAAAAAACAAAATGGTGGCTAGCGGGTTAACAAAGCATTTTAGGACATATCTTTACAGGATTTTTTTTGCTCATTTTGATGTGGGCAACAACCTCCTGAATTTCTGAAATGTTTTTTCCAAACACCCTGTATTTCTGTGAAGGTAAAATTTGTAGTCGGTTAATGAAAAGGTATTGGGTTAATTCTAATGTAAGGGGTTTCCTTCCTTTATTGTATTAACTTATGTTTTTCGCTAAAAAAATTGTAATATAAACTTGACTCTAAATAAATTGCTACTCAAAAACTTGACTCGACCTTGGAAATCACTACTCGATCATTTTAAACCACTGTTAATCATGTTAAACCACTCTTTAAATCACTATATCACTATTTTGAGACAAGGACCTCAAATAGTGGTTAAATTTGTCTATCACTCCTATTATTTTCAAATATATCTTATAATCTAAAACAAGCTCCATTTGTACGGGCCGGGCATTGGCCACCAAGAGTCGATTGGAGCTGGTCCCATAGCTGGGAAAAACCCGGTTTTTGCGCTAGAGCCCTTCAAAGTTTCCATGTTATCCTTATGGAGATTTTATTAGTTGAACAAAAATCAGCTGATAACTGTAGATATAAACCAATGGGTTACATCTTTAACCTGTAGTTTAAGACAATTATACCAAAGTGCAGCACCCATCGGCTCGGGGAGTGAGCGAAGCGAACGATCTCGTCTTTAAAAATGGAAGAGCACGAGTGAGCAGAGCAAACGAGCTTTGTGTGAGAACGAAAGTAATAATTTTACCGAGCTTAAGCTCGGTCTCCCTGGTACTTTTCAAATAAAACAATTGGCACAATCAATGAACCTATAAATTTGTTGATTTTTACTTCCTCCCCCTATACCACAACATTATATGGAGAAAGTATTGGTTTTGTAAAAATTTTCTAATTTGAGTTGTTGGTGGATTTATAAATTTTTTTGACACCTTAGTCCAAAAAATAGGTTTACAGAGTGATTTCTGTGTGAGTGTGGGTTAGAGAATATAGAGAATGTCCCAGTGGTCCAATTTGGATTAAGTTTGTTATGTCAAAATTCATAATAATTTCAGGTGTTTTTTCCATTCGTTTGTTTATAAGGGTAATTTACCCCTAAAACCATAAAAAAGAAAAATCAAAATCTCTTAAAAACGGCTCTAAAAATTTTGATTAAAGTTTTGTGGCCTATTAAGATTAAAATGCTGAATAAAATGACACCCCATGTATCTCCGAGAAAATACATGTTCAAAAGTTACAAAGCAACAAGTGTTTATAAAATCCAATTTTCCATTTGGCGGTAAATGGAGTACATTGTTAAAAGTCACAGACGCGCGTGGCAGAGTCTGCTTAGCTGGTAGCTATTTGACTGAGCCATCAAGACATGAATGTTTGGAGACTTATAACTAGGCTTGCCATACCTTCGGTTTTGACCGGGAAAGTCCCGGTTTTTCGCACTTGTCCCGGTGTCCCGGCGGTTTTGCTTTAGTTCAGTTTTTTTGTATTAAATATTTAGAAAAATAGGGAATTATCAAAAACAAACTCAACAATCTTTTTGTTTTGCGTCTTAAAATAAATATTCTGATAGCAACAACAAAAAATTACTAAATTAGGATGAAGATTCAATTTTCTTATGGTAATCAAATTTAAAGTCGAGGTGAAATTTGACGTTGCCTACGTAAGATGAAAAATAAGGGTTGGCTGGACAAGTCTAAGAAATTGTGAAATCAGATGAAATAGACAAATTATTGAAAGTTCTAGTCCAATGTGACAATGATTAATTATTACTATAGCAACTTTATTTTTATTCAAGAAATCAAGAATGTGTATTCCATATCGTTTGAGCTCGTGTTATATTAATAAACTAACTAACAAAAAATAAACAACTTATTTGATTAACATTTAGTTTTAAAGAATTAACTAAACCTTAATACTCAACATAAACATTTTAAGTTTGCCGGACTAAAATAAAATTACGAATTATGAGGCACAATTTGCTTAAAAAATTTTAATCTTAATTAAAATGTTGTAATAAGACCAATGACTCATTCTCCATTAGCATTCAGGTGGTGGGAGGGGGGGGGGGCAAGGGGATTTACATACTGATCGTCCAGGTTTTGCTCTATAAAATTATGGCAAGCCTACTTATAACACCTTCTTATATTGTGGGAGAAAGTCAGTGATGTAGTGGCGCATTTTCAGTGTGGGGCTTGCTATATTTGTCAAATTCCCTGCAAAGGAAGACATAACTTCTGGATTTCCCGGGTTTTCAAGAACCAGAGGAACCCACTACACCACTGGAGAAAGTATTTGTCATTTACCCTTGATTTTAAATTACTCGTTTATAAGTCAACAATGCTAAAAAATTTTAATCTATCCAACTTTTGTGAATCACAGTGAACCAAATAAAATAGGACTTCATGATATCCTAAAAAAGTAGACCATTTCTTTTATCTCACAACTCTATAGTAATTTATGTTACAGCTATAGAAAAATAATCATAGCACATGACAATAATAAAATACAATTCATTAAAGTTTTCAAATATTATCATTATTAAAATATGTGGGTACAGCAAATACCCCATTGCGTACCCCATCATTCAAAAAGCCAAGTTATGAGCAAAAAGTGGGTCTTCCAAAATCTTGACTGAACTTTAACATGAGCATTAAAAGCTATGCTACACTGAACCAAAGAAAATTACCTACACTCCCATACTCTTCTGAGCAAGGGAAATTTAAGTAGGTAATATGACAAAAATGAAAACCAAAGTGTTAAGCCGCAATAAAGAAAATAATGGAGCCATCAAATTATTGTTTGAATTAAAAATATTCCTTTGATATGTAGAATAATCCATGCACATATGTAAAAACTGTTAAACTGTTTAGTAAAAATCAACTTACTTTCGAATGATCCGGGTCTTTTCCTGGTTTAAAAAAACCATCCGAAGATGTTTCTTTACGCATGATTCCGTAGAATTGGGTTTATCTTCAATACTGCAGCTGCAACCACCAAAAAATATTAGCTAATACTTCATCACAAAATATCTGCTTATATTTGTTTCCAGATATTGAAAACACTGTGATAATTTACTCAGGGCCATTTTTCTAAATATGGCTGATAAGGCTGGAACCTACAGCGGCTAAATTTTAGGGGCGGCACTTTGTCAATTTACTAAAATTGAAAATAATTTTACTACTTTAATAACAGTAACTTCTTTAGGCCTATCTTACTGATTTAAAGTGTATTAACTTAAGGAAATGGAAATATGTTAATTCTTTTCATGTGAATTTACTCCACTTAATCTTATAACACATTTTTCATGTAGGGTAATCGTTGTAACGACACTCAGTTTGTATAAGGCCCAGAAAGAGGGAACTACACTAGCGCTAACAGTGTTTAGATTCACAACTAGTTTTTACAATCAAAGTTTTGATTTTACAAATTATGAGTTATGATGATAGAGGAAATGAACTACAGTTGAGTTGTGCTAATCCGAACTAATTGGGACCAGATCCTGTTCGGATTAGCGAATTTTCGGATTAAGCGCATATAACGCATAATTATGTAATTAACGGATTATAAAATACGTAAATTACTAATATTAAAACATATCTAATCTTATTATTTTTAGTTTAGAGGATATTTTGTTGACTTTTGTAGTTATTTAATAAAGTTTTTCAAATGTACAAACTATTTTTATTTGTTCTGCCAACGGACATAGCCATTTACAATAATTTAAAGTCACCATTAACACCATTAAAAAGAATGCTTTTTTTCCATTTTTCCTGATTGCGGAGGCAATCTCCGCTTGCGCTCAATGGAGGGTTAACATTAAGTATCATGGGCAATTCACAGAGGCTAGAAAATGTTACTTGTTATCAAGAACATTATTTTTGGCTGATAAAAAACATTTATATGGCACCTTATTTATAGCTGAATGTAGCAGAAGTTAACAAAATTCGAATGTAGCAGGAGATAACACGAGTCCAATGTAGCAGGAGATAACATGATTCTCAAAACCCCTTGCGTTTGGGTGGCGCGCCAGGGGTAGACCAGAGACTTAACTTGTAAATTATAGATACCAAAAACATTCAAGGAAAGAACTTTTGAGAGATGGGATAAAATGTGCTATTACTTACTTTAGGTATAGCAAAGCAGATGATTCACCAGCTGTAGGAGGGTCTGTGTGTTGAATGCATCCTCTGTTGACTTGTAATGAATTTCCATCACTGAAGCTGAAATAAAAAATTTCAAAAGATTGTAATATACTATTAAGCGAACAATTTTATTAGGTGTCCAAATTTGTTTTCTAATCAATCTTCAGCAATTAACTTATATTTCTCTGATTTCATCACTTTTTTTAATTCTCAAATTGGTATCAGGCCCTGCAGTTAAGTGTCGATTTATCCAAATGTCAATTATCCAAACCCCTGAATGGCTTACCAATTCAGTGTACAGTATTTAAAAAAACTATAACAAAAGTGTCTACAAAATAGACTACTAAGAAATGTGTTTCCACTGTAACTACCATTTTTTTTTTTAGAGCTCTTGTTTATCAAAGCCTCTAGATCCTTAAGAAATATTTAAGTTTAAAAACAGTCAATGAACTGTTTAGTAGTCCCAAATTGTAAATAATTTCCATGTTTTACTATCCAAAACACCTCCCATCAAAAGTAGTTTGAATATCAATCCTCCACAGAAATTACTTTGTATAGTTTAAAATGTATATTCAATTAATTTTAATTTCCAACTAAAGAAAGATTTCGCTGGAAAAATTTCACGTTTCTAAGTTTTGCAATCTTTTAGTTTTGCTTCTTTAAGTCAAACATGTCAACTAGAGTTAAATAAGAGGGATTTCTAGACTGTTCAATAATTGTATATCAATAGTGTATCCGTTTGGAATATATAAATAAATTATTTTACTTACATTAAACGCTTTGCAATTAACAAGCACCCCGAGTTGTTGCTCTCCAGCAACTCCTTTGTTCCTTACAGTGTTTGGATATGTAACCTGTGAACATTGAACATGAGAGTTAGGGCCTATTATTTATCTAAAAGCTTACACTATTTTATTTTTAGCGAATTTCCCTATTCGCTATTACGGTAGTTGTCACGGTAAGACCTAAGCCCGGAACTTTGATACTTTTTTGTTTTGAGGTCTCTAGAAGCCATATTTGTATGTGTGTGCCATGAACACAATAACTTTTGAACGGAACCTTTGATTTTCATAAAATTTGGTACAGGAAAGTAGACCAGCGTATACTTGAATGTGTTCGCGAACCGACCATGGTGGGGGGGGGGGGGGTTTCAAAAGGGTCAAAATGGGTTTTTTGCACTTTTTGGCTTCAATTTTTAAAACACAACAATTTGAACATAAACCATCTAAAAGAGCTCAAAAAATAAACAATTTGGTATTTTGAATTTTTATGTTAGGCCTAGCTTAAATGGTTAGGGAGAAATTTTAAAAAAATGTTTCCTTGTATTATATGGGAAATCAACTAAATCTTCTATCTTGCTTATTTATTGACATATCTTGATACAATTTCATGAGTACATCCATTAGGAAGGGGTTAACTTTTTTGCTTACAAACCCCAAATGACAGCAAACATACGTACGTCACCCCCATAGGGTTTATGGGGAAAATGAAAAGAATATAATAACTTCATGATACTTGGTACCATGTACTTTTACTAGGTAGGGTTTAACTTATACTTAAATAAAACCCATATGGTGGCGAGTTTACATACTCAACCAAATGGTTTTTAAATTGGAAGATAGAAAAAATACAAAACATCTATTTAAAGTTCGCTGATTTAAATTCTACTGATCGATATCGTATCGAAAATTAATGTAAAATAAAAAAATTATTTAGCTTGACAAACTAATCTAACTATCCATTGTATAACCTAAACTAATCTCCATTAATATGAAGAATGCCCAAGCCAAGAAAGTATACCACATTTAAGTAGGATACATAGCAACATAGGTAATTATTTTTCTTATAAGCTACAATAGAACCTCAATAGTTCGACTTTCGATAGTTTGACACTCCCTATAGTTCGACATTTTGATACTTAGACACTCTCTAAGTCCATAAAGTGTTGAACTATCAAGGTTCTACTGACATGTTATTTTGTTAATTTGTCTTTATGATTAGTAGTGTTTTGATTTTTTTGACATAAGTTAAGTTAGGTTATACTTGTTTTTGGATTAGATGTGGGAATAAGAAGCTAAAAACAAAAATAGGGATAATTAGTAAAGGTGACTTTGTTATTTAGGTACCGCTAACAATAGAATGAATCTATAGTTGATATGATAGATATATCGGTCGGATCAATCAAATTTTTTATGAATCACAAAAATCTAAATTTCTGACATCCCTCCCCCCCACCTACCAATTAAATATCACAGCGTGGGGAACAAAAAAATTTATGATTATATAGATCTATTTTTTTCAAACAATAAAATTATTCTTACAACACTAAATAAGGTGGAATTTTTTCCAATTTAATTTAATATTTTTTGTAACGTTTATATTAAATTTTGTAAATTTTTTAATAAGACGGTCTTAGCCCTAAAAAATAAGTAGGTTTAATTGTGTTGTTTATTTTTTATATCACTTTCTAATAAGTACGGTACCAAAAAAATATTTGGTACATACATTTTACATATGAGAAAAATGTTAAATGTCAAGAGCACATAATTTATTACATAACATACTTAGTGATAACTACGCAAATCCCTAAAAGTACAGTAAGGTAAAAATCGTTGAAAAATATTATTAGTTAGTATTTGATGATGAAATTTAAGTTAGTTTCAAAGTCGAGGCTTAGTCACTTTCAAAACCATTTTTACTTTAAAAGACTAGGCCTACTTTACTCTTAGGTACAAACAACTGATCAAATTATATCCAGAAACTAATGGTCGCCTTGATCAAACTCAAGCCTGAGCAAATGGAAAGTCGACAGCATATCTGCTAAAACATAACCTCACTCTCTAACTCAATATGCTGCTAATAAAAACCATTACGCGTTCTCTGGCAGTGACGTCTAACCAAAAGGAATATCAGACTACAAACTGTTTCATTAGAGTAAAAGTAAATTAAATGTAGTGTTACTTTTTAGTTCTAGATTAACTTAAACATTTTAAACAATTTAGGCTAACTTAAGTTAAATTACAATTTTATAACAATATGGAAGAAGTAAGAATAAACTATGTGGTAACCCTGTCGAACGTACCTAATCTCAAAATTACCCTACACTGTGGCAGCTGAAGGCACACCCAATGGAGTTTGTTGCATGAGCAACAGCGAATACAACCTATCAGCTAATTAAGACTGGAAATTTTTATTGGTCTCAGAGACCGTAACCACTACAGGGGTGAAAATCGTGTCACATATTTTGAGAATACACATCTTCAACACAATAGGTAGTTTAATTTATGAAAACAGACCTACAAAAACCGGACAGGTTACGAGTAATTTAACTTAAGCTTGGACATTTTGTAGGGCCTATGAATGCCAAATAAGTTAGCCTACTAGCCTAATAACTTATGTTAAACAATTGAAAAGCAATTCAAAAGGCTAAGTAGGCTATTCTTAATAATCACTTAACATTTTAAGTTGATGTCTGTTACTATTAGTGGTATTATGAATTTACAAAAACAATAAAAGATTAAAAGACCATGCATTCCACGGAATACGCTGATTGAGGTTAGAAATCTTTCAAATTCTTGGTTAAGAATTAAGTGTTTTAATCGCTGATATTGAAAGACTAACAACTTCTTCAAAACTTCATTTATCTTAAAGCTAATTAAAAAGAATCAGTAAATCAGCAAACTCACCTTCAATATGAGTAGAGACGTCTCACAACCACCCAAGTAACAAAACAAACCACAATCAAATCAAAAATCAAACACAGAAACACACGGCCAGGGCAGGGCCCAACGGAAAATGGCGGGACGGCGGGACACCGACCCCCGAACCCGAAGTAAACAACAGTCGAGGGAGTCGACGAGTCGACAGATCTTCCAGTGATGTGACGTCATGGCGCGGCGCGCGGCGTTTGATTTCAACTAATTAAATAATTAATTGTTCGTTTGATTGGAAAACAATCCACGGCTAAGGGGTTTAGTTTTATTTTACGCGTCTTTACATCAATTAATTTTTAGACGGTAAAAAAATAGAATTACCGTAACTGAAGGAATGATATCTATAACAATAAGAAAAAAGTGTATTATGCAATGAAATTTACTGTATATCTTTTCATAATTTCTTAACTGCGTGAATAAAAACAAAATATTTTTTCACAAAAGATAGAAAAATTATCAATAAGTTCACATGGAATGGTCAAAAAAGCTCTTCACCATCCACGTTTATTGAATTAACTGACGATAATGACTATTGGGGTGCCTGATGAGCAGAACAATGCGCCGCTTTTAATTTGATCGTGTTGACATTTTAGTAGTTCTATCAGTTATGCTAGTGTTTTTAGCTAGTTTTATTTATTCATTATTCATTCTATTTCTCCTTTTTTCCCAACTTTTGTGTTAGAAGAAATCCCCGCATGCTGTTAGAAAGGTGTAGGGCCTACTAGCAAAAACCAACTCAGCTATTGTAATAACAAATGCTTTTAAATCAGGACGAATGAACGGCCGTTTTAGTTATAAAATATTAAAAAAAAATTCTGTACAGACAGGTCAACAAAATTTTTGGTCGAATTCAGACAAGTGTGGTGATCCGTAGAAAAGATTTTGCGGGTTAAGCTTGTGGACAAATAACAACTTTAATTCATGAAAAAAAAACCCAATTTCGCTAATAATAAGAAAACTTTAATTGGAACATACGGTGTTAATTTACCAAATATTCTAGTATAATACGTGTCTGTTGCAATGTATTTGATTTTGACCTAAATTCTAGCTGTTAGGTATTTTCTTTAAATTTGGATTTTAGTTTATTTTTGTCCAAAAAATAAATTCATAAACAGGATACACCCCTAGACAAAATCGTCTTTGGTTTTAAAATAAGTTTGGAAACTGAAATTTTGGTTTTTTGCAATTTATGTTGGGTTGTCATTATATGGTATATCGAAATAACAAAGAAAGCTCATCAAAATAACATTAAATACTTTTAAACGTTTAACTGTAAGTTTGTTGTTGGCATTGTAAACTTAATTTTCTACTCGAGAAAAAAGAATTTAAAATAATAATGCAATATCACATAAAGTCAATTTTGGTACGGTACTTACTAGTGCACGTGTTGCATGACATCGAGCGCTTTATTTTAATACACTACAAAAGTTCCATTTAGTTCTAAATGAATGAAATTCAACCAATATCCAATATTGAGAATATCAGTGATCACCAAAAACTACATCTGTATGTTAACAGATGTTTAAAATGCTCAAACCAATCTCAATAATGTTATTTAAATGGGAAAATTTAATTTGTTTATAGCGCCCTTATTTTAAGTCCGATTCTCATCAGTTTTTAGCGGAAACAACTACAGACCAATCCCTATCCAACGACGCCAAAAACATGAAAATCGGTTGAGCATTGTAGGAGGAGTTCTATATAACAAAAAACCCTTAGCGGAGGCCTATTAAATAAGTACTAGAAATCGTCTCCTGGTCGAACTTCCACCAAAATTTCAGTTACTTGATCTAAACAAAATAATTTTAAAACATTTTGTAATTGAAACACCTTTTCTCCCTGTTTTTCTATCAGTTGTTTTTACAACAGCTGTCTAATGATTCTTCTAGATTTCTTGAATTCTCCTTCCTCCATAAGATTTAACACTGGAACTTTGAAAGCCTGTAGGGCGTAGCCCTGGAGTCCGACGTGAATTAGAATGGGATTCTGCTCATCTACAATTCTAACAATATGCGTGGATTTTTCATAACATGCACACAAGCTGAGAAAAAAGGAGGAAACGAAACATGCTTGCCTATCAATATATAGATAGATTTGTTATAAATAAACCACTATTTTCGGTTATTTAGACTGAAGTCTTAAAAACACATCAATTTAAATAAGACTATATACTTAATATTGTGGGAAAATTACACGTTTCTATTGCTAACTTCACTATACATGTTAAAAATGAATACCAACAAACAACAAAAGTTCAGCAGAATATGTTCGTCGAAACAGTGTGAACGCAACTCACCTCAAAATAACGAACATGAGAATTGCAAAAGTAATTAATTTCAATAATTTTTAACTGTAAAAGTATTGATTGAGTTGAGTAACAACAAACGGAACAAAAAATAAACAGGCCTATTCAACAAATAAAACGTTTGTATCACATAGAGATATATTCTTTAAATAAATTCTTGCAAATACTACTCATACTATCTCGTATAACGTACTAGGTACTCTTAACGTAATGATATCATAACTAATCAATGATATTAATAAATAATATTAAACAATTGTAAAAGTACCGGAGGGCACACAAATGCCCTCGAATCGATATACATATTGTTTTAATGGAATTAAAACATTTCCAGGGCTTCGAAAATGTTGGTGCACAAATAACTGTTGTACGGTATTCACGCACTTAAAAAATAATCATATCACACTTTCCACCTTATTAATACACTGTATACGAGAAATTACTTTTGTAAACCCAACTATTTTCTTATTTAATTACAAATTTTACCGTTTGAGCACTGAAAAAACTCTAAGGTTGTCGATACACTATTTTTAAGGTTGAATGGAATTTAACTTTAGTAAAGTAACTAGCAACATATTCTAATCATTGTGGTAAGGAATGCATTAATCATAAGGTTATTACTACTTCAGATTATAGTTATTTTAAATTTAACTCATATAAGGTTGTTATTGTAAAAATGTTACACGTTAAGAAATAATTTACCTTTAGTATACAACCCCATCAGAAGACAGCAAATTAAATTACATTCCTGTAATAGATTATTTTTTATTTATTTTAGTTGAAGCGCTGTGAGTCATAGTTCTGGCGTATCTAACTTTACTAAATTTTAGATAAAAAAAGTACGTGGGTAGAATATAATCTTAAGAACAAGAATCTACAATTATGTTCGAAAAATGTTTAAAGATAACGATGCAAGAAGGGAGACGCGAAAGTTCTACAATTTAAAAATAAACATGGTCATTAGACCACCGATCGATTTTGAACAAAAACAAAAAAATCATGAAAGTAGTCTAACAATATTTAAAATCAGCCATCATATTTTCCAAAATGTGACATTCCGCGACTAGCGGCAGTTTACAATCTTGCTCGACGATTTTGACGCCGAGGTAGAGCGCACTCCATATTCTGTAGTTGAGAATCTCCTTTGTGTGAGCGGCATTATGCCAATTCCAAGAATGTCGTTAAGGAAAGGCCGAGGGGCTGGGCCACCCCAGTCAACAGGTTCTACCCCTTTTGTTTGGTGCAAACGTACTGCATAGGAAAATAAACATTTTTTTCTTTTCAAAAGGTCATCTCAAAACTGTAACAATGTGTAAGTAATTTGCTTAAACCGCTTTCAGACCTACACAGGTTCAGAATACACTGTCAATTTAATTGTTAATACCATTGTATTTTCGTTTGTGCTCACTAAGAGTAAAAATGAAGTAGACCTACAGATTACCTTTTTTCTATCAACAATGTCACCAACCTTCTTCATTTAATATGAGCTCATTTTTATCCATCTGTTAAAAAATTAAGTAAGTGGAACAAGATTTTAACCAGATAAAAATGAGCTCATACTAAATCAAGAAGTTTGGTGACATTGTTGATAGAAAAAAAAAACTAATCTGTAGGTCTAGTTCACTTTTGCTCTTAGTGAGCACACACGAAAATACAGTGGTATTAACAATTAAATTGATAGTGTAACTTATTCTGAACCTGCGTAGGTCTGATAGTGGTTTAAGCAAATTACCTACCTATTGTTACAGTTGAGATGACCTTTTGAAAAGAAAATTATTTTAAGTTTCATGTAGGTTTGCTCTTCAATAAAGGTTTTAAAAAGCTCAAAAATAAACAATTTAGTATTATATGTTGCTTATTTAACATATCTTGATAAAATTTGGTATGTGCATTAATTAGGAGGGTTTAACTTATATTTGCTTACAAAGCCGAGATGGCGGCAAACTTACGTAATCAGCCCCATATGGTTTACGGGCGAAATGGGAAGGATACCATAGCTTGATAAAATTTGGTATGTACCACAAGGTAAGGTTTAACTTAACAATTTACTTACAAAGCACATATACTGTAAGGTAAACCGACACTCCACCTAACCCCATGAAGAACATTTTTAATTAAATTTGAAATTCTCTAAGTACGCAGGTCTGCTGCGGCGGGGGTGTTATACAATCACCAAAAGTGGCTGGTGTAAAATTTAATCATAACAAATATAGGCTAGGTCTCCCTCAGAGTTTTGATTTAATTGGATACTAGTTTATTGTTTATAAAATGGCTTGATGAGTATTTCATTTATGTGGTATTTCTTTCATTGGTCCTCATAAAGGCATTAAAACATTTTTCTTAGAAGAGGTTTTTTTAATGAAAAATTTATCTCTTACCATTGTGGCAAATTCACTTAGCCTTCGATTGAAGTAGTGAATGCGCCAGTGAAATTAGATCATTCCCTGGCCCTGTAACCTTGCAACAAAAGCTAGCCGTCCTACCAACGTAGAAAACTTTCAAAAAATATTCTGATAATTGACATCCAATATTTGCATTGCATGGATGAAATCGTTTTCATATCGTTTTCAGAGCATATTTCCGCACGAACGCATTCGAATTAGTGCGGCCCTGGGGCGACCAGGCGGAATTAATAAGGGTCGAGGCAGGTAGTCTCACAACAATAAACTTCCAGTTGCAGAAAAAACTTGCTTATGTGATCTGATCACTTTCTTCGCTTATTTGTGTAGAAGAGCTTTTGAATAGTTATCATTGAACCTACAGTGGAAATTTTCACTGCAACCGAATAGCAAACCAAGTGAATATTTGCAGAACGCTTCCTTGCTGTCTGGGTAAGTTCAACCCCAACATCCAAATGTTAATGTGGAGTTGCGCCATCCAATTTCAGGATGAAATTTGCAGATCATTGTTCTAATTGCTGAAGAAGCCATCTTGTCAAGAAAATTATTCAATTTGTTTTCTTCATAGAAGAAAAAAGCCAGTACTAATTGCGAGAACATAAAACGCATTGACTTTGAGAGCATTGGGAACGTGATCAATGTAAGTGTGTGGTTTCTCTGAGCCCAATATACTGACATTATGTCAATTCAAATTAACTCACAAATGTAATGTTACATAATCGTTAAGGACTAAATGTTTTACACAGTTTTCATTTTCCTTCAAGGTTTGCATGTTCTCACAAAAATAAAACCTTAAAACGTTGACATTTTTTTAGTACTAACAGCAGCTGAAATTTATAAGGTTTGAATTTTATACGTTTTCGTAGTATATTCCAAACTGTTGACACTGGTAAACCAAGCTAGCTCAGCTGCATTTACCAGTCGATTTCTGTGGACTACGGGTGGAACTTTCTCTTACCTGCTCTACAAATTCATTGCTCACTGATGGCCTTGCAGCTGTTTTGTTTTATAAATCCATATCTTTATCAAGTATTACTTGTGAATAGATTGAATAGTTGTTACTGGGAGGATCTTCATTAAACCTTTGTTTTAAAGTTAATCATTAAACCGATGTAAATCAAACTTTGTGAGCTTTTCTTTACATTATCAACTAAAATAATCTTAAACAAATTAACAACCATATTTATAATAAAAATCAGGAACCATCATTTGTAACACCCCTGTACTTTCCTATTTAAATCTTTACTATACTATTTATTGATAGTAATTATATTTTTTATTACCATTTATCAGAAGAACTTATTCTTATATTAAATATTAAATTCTTATATTTTAAACAAATATTTTGATGGAGTGGTACATCTATATAAAAAAGTATTGACACCCTTGAAGAAAACATGAAAGAAACATATTCCGATGGCAGGACCATTGAATGTATAATGAAAATTTGTACCATCAATTAAATTTCCAAACCAACCTTTTTCCTTCCTTAATCAGCCGATTTTGCAGTTTGTTGTAAGACTTTACGGACCAGACAGGTTTAGGGCTGACGTAGAAACCTTCGTCTTCTATGAACCTGGGTTCACGGTCAGGTCCAAGTTTTTCCTCTAACCTTGCTAAACAACAAAATCATTTTTTCCTAAATTTTGGGTACACTTGACAATAGACACAGAATTGTATACAACAAATATAAATTTCAAGGATTTTTAGCTTATAGGACATGCTCCATTTAATGTTATTTATAAATTGTTTCCTGTCTCTTTTAAGTTATAGTCAAATTTGTTATCTTCCACAACTGTTGGCATATTCATTAACAACAACTTATTTACAAATTATTTAGCAAAAAAATTAAATTATTTAAAAAATATTACAGAATTATTATAAAAATTATCTTACAAAGCACATATTAGGATAGTCAGCGGATATAACACACACAATGTAAAATTTGAATCTGATTTATGTGTTACCGTATCCCAGGACAACTTTAAAACTGGTTTATACTAGTTGCGAAGTTGACATTGGGTACAGCAAACGAAGTTGTCATAACACTGTGGTAAGTCTTTTGGCTGTCCACTATGACAATTTCCCTTCCTTCATAATCCATTCATGTTCAAGACAGTGGGGGGTCAATGCGAACTGCATGTAAGCCACTAGTTGGAACATATGTAGACAGCAGGGGGTGAGGAGAAATGCTATGGGCATCGAAACCCCTAGCTGGAACATATGTTCAAGACATCAGGGGGTGAGGAATGCGACGGGCATAGAAACCCCTAACTTGAACATGAGTGGACAGTCCCGTGTCTCACCCTTTCTCTTCCTTCAATATCCCATCCTTCCGGGGGCTTGCGCAAAATGCCCATTAGAGGCAGACGTGCTCAACGGTTCGGCCGGGGTCTCCTTATCCACCAATAACAACAACAACATGTGTTACCGTAGTTCAGAGATTTTGGTATACGTGATGCTCGAAATCGAGCAATTCATTTTAATACAATACAAATGTTACTTTTAGCTATAAATCAATGACATCCGACCAATCCAATATTGTGAATATTTATTTGTAACCACAAAAATCTACACTTATTTACAGCTGATTATTAAGAGATGTTTAAAATGCTTTATTCAATCCCAATGTTATTTTAATGGGAAATTTTGAGATTACAATGGTGGATAGCGCCTTTATTTTTAGTCCAATTCTCATAAGTTTTTGGCGGAAAAAACTACAGACCAAGCCCTATCCAACGACACTAAAAGCTTGAAAATTGTAAATTCGAACTTATTTAACATTGGTAACTTTAAACTGTTCCAAAATGGCCGTAATTTAAAATTTTAAGAGCTGAAAATTCCCAGAACTATAAAAAAATAAAACTATCAATTTAAATTATAGGCCTATAACAAAAATAACAAGATTGTAACTATCAAACAAAAGACGTAGAATAATTGACTTTTTTCCAAAAAAATGTTTGTTGTGGAAATGTGCATGAATTCATAGGTAAAACCCCTATATTATCTCCTTTTTTATGCAACTTATGCTTATATGCTTAGCTAAAATAAATACAGTATTTTGAAACAGGTTTCCACTTAGGGAGGGGGGGCGGTATATGTTTTTGGGGGGGAATGCGCCATCACCTTTGGGGGGGATGGGCACCCCTGCCCGTGAGCAAAGAGAAACGTCCATGTTAAATATCGACCCCGGAGGCCCAAAAGTAATTTTGAAGTCCTGTGGGGCGGAGCCCTAAAGAACTTCGAAAACTGTGTTTGCAAAACCGTTTTCTTAGCACCCATGAGCAAAGAGAAACGTCCATGTCAAATAACGACCCCGGAAGCCCTAAAGTAATTTAAAATCCTGTAGGGCGGAGTCCTAAAGAACTTCGAAAACTGTATTTGAAAACCGTTTTTTAGTGAGCACCCATGAGCAAAGAGAAACGTCCATGTCAAATATCGACCCCAGAGGCCCTAAAGTAATTCTGAAGTCCTGTGGGGCGGAGCCCTAAAAGGGATGTTTAAAGCACTTTTTTGAGCACCTAAGAAAAAAGAGATCACTCTAAATTTCAACCGTGCAGGTTTCCTAATTCGTATTTAAAATTGGCCATGCGGATAGCGTTATATTAAAATTTCGAAGGCCTGTGGGGCGGAGCCCTGAAGGAATTTTGTTAAATCATTTCTTAGTGAGCACCTAAGAGGCAAGACGAACCTGTGTTTAATGTTTCAAGTAAAAAATACGTTTGGTAGTTCCTGAGATTTTATGATGAGTCAGTCAGTAATCACTCCCCGTCAGGTTTAGCTTGGTCGCTAAGCTCACTCGCCGCAACTATCCTCTAGTTTCTTATTACCAATCTCCCCTCAATGGTCGGGTTCACGTTCATTCACCGCATCCACCGCAACCGGGATTTAGATAGTCACGTGACAAATCCCAATGGCCACCTGATAAATCCCGGTGGATCCTGGTGACGTCATTTTGCTGCCGTCTTATGAACCCACCGGGATTTTGATTGTTGACGTTCACGTGCTTACCGCAAAAAATCCACCGCATCCCGGTTGCGGTGGATTAGGGTGGATGTAACGTGAACCCGACCAATAATTTGAATCAGAACAGCTGTTTACAAAATTAATATTCCTTAATGTTATCATATGTTCCAATACAAAAATGTTGCTTCCATAAGAATAACATGGTAACTTTGAAGACGTGTGGGGCGGAGCCCTGAAGGACTTTTCAAAAACCGTTTCTTAGTGGATGCTTACACCCTAAAAGGAACGTCCATACAAAATTTCAAGGTTCTAGGTCTAGTAGTTTAGGCTGTGCGTTGATACGTAAGTCAGTGGTATTTGACAAATATAAATATATAGTAGAAGAAGATTAACAAAGTAATCCAGATCAATAAGGACACCATTGCACAACTACAGTTTGGTAAAATTGAGTACGGATAGCCATCTTGACTATTTTGATAGCCTCCCACCAACAGCAATTTGACCAACGTAACGGACATAACATCCCTAAAATACAGCGGCACGCTTTTCACAAACGTATGAACAGAGAGTAGTGACTCCAGCTATAGCATAGATCCATTGACTATAGATAGTCAATGATAAAACATAATGGACCCCATGCCCCACCCCCATTTAACAGCTGGATAATCCATTATCTTTTCAAGACGAGCTCGTTCTCAGAGATCAGAGTGTACACAAACAATTACACTTTACTGGTACCAGAGCATAGGATAAAAAATTAAAGACGATTTTAGCTTGATTTGATGACTTTAGATATACTTCAGTCGGTGAAGAGGAGGGGGGGGGGAGGGCCCCACAGAAAAGTTGGCCTAGGGCCCCAACCTTCGTAAATCCGCCACTGTCCGCAGTACCAATTAGTTTGAATTAGCAAGGGCTCTACTGCAATGGTTCTTAATCATTTGTACTCACGAGGCTGGTTAGAAGGGTAGTAGTACACTTGACTTTCCTGATGTAATCTCAAGGTCGGGTCATCAATAGAAGGCTCAACGTAACAATTGACTTGCTGCCAGTCGTCGGAAAGGCCAAGGTAGTCTTTAGTGACCAGCTTAACTTCTTCCCCATCGCCGCCTTCAATTTCTCCACCTGGACACAATGTTTCAATAACAGTTGTAAAAGTACATTGAAGTGAAAAGTTCAACCTAAATGTAAACATAAATGTCCAACCAAGTATATATGTATTTTTATTTACCGTATGGCTTATCCAGCCACCAACTTCTTAACTTCTGAAAATATAAAAGATACTCTGCAATGCATAGCACTTGAGTGAATACTAAACTAAAACAAAACTAAAACTAAAACAAACATTTATGATCTCTCTTTATAAAGCTAAATCCAGGACTTAGCCATTGCAGCCCAGCATAACTTGCATAATGCAGACCAATCAACCCTTCAAAGCATTCATTGGGCACTCGTTGACTATGTGAGTCATAGTCTGAAACTCCGCTCCACATCCGCATGACTGGTCTACTGTCATTCACCATTTGTATTTCCAATAATTACATATCTTCCCACTCTAATGCGGAATCGATTGAGAACAGTCCACTGCTTCCGAGCAAGATTCATACCACCTACTGCTAATGTCGGGTCAGCAATCAAAAAGTGATTCCGACCTTGGAAAGAGTCCCAGGAGGAAGTCCAGTCGGTATGGATGGAAAAGTTCCAACCAAGTAAATGTTTATTTTAATAAGTAGCAGTTGAGTAACTAAACTAATTGACAACATATAAAAAATTCAATCATAGATAAATACAAATGAGTAGGTGTAAGGAGGGGGGTTATGATAAGATATTTTATGGCTCCTATCCATTACCTATTTGTGTGAAACGCTAGATTGCATGTAAACTACTACAAAATATTTTCAACATATGGTAATAAAGATGAAAGAAGAATAAACTATTAAACAATTTTTCTAGAATTTTCAGAGAAGAAAACAGAATTTGGAAAACTATCCAAAAAATTCATGTATTGGGAACTTTTTGACAAGTTGTCTGGTGTTTAAAAAGTGTGCATTAGTGGAAAAAGTCATTAAATTGAATCATATAAAATTCAAAAGTTCTTAATAAGGCAATGAACTTGAGTAATACTTTCGTTCATAGACAGTCAAGCCCTTAAAATGTGTGAAAGAAAGAAATGATAAACCTTTCGGAGAAGCAGGAGTTTCCTTGGTGGACTCTTCATCCTCCCACTCTTTGGTAAAGAAATTATGGGCTGTTTCTGCCTAAAACAAAATTAAACTTAAACTAGAACGGTAGACTAGTTAACTAGACTAACTAACTCAGAGTTCCAAATTTATAGAACAATTTTACATTATAGCCATTTTGAAAACGTATGACAATTAACTAAGATGAACTAAATTATTAAAAATAAAACTATTTTAATTAGACCTATTTAATTTTAAACCAAGTTGCTTCTCATCATGCCTTGGATATCCAATTCACTGTTTTGAACAGTTTTAATAAAACATAAAGTTTTATTATTATTGCTTCAAATGAGTGAATTTTTTTATAGTTTACTGGATGTTCCAGACTGTCCCGTACACACCTTTCAAAATCTGCAGAATTAATTTTTAACAAAAATCAATTGTGGCATTAAACTGTTTACACTCTATCAATTGACAGTAGCAGTAGGCATAATTTCAATGTACAGAGTGTACCAGAAGTCAGCCTTCCAGAACGGAAGTCACTAATTTTAATACAAACTTCCACTTTTTAATACATTTTTGGAATAAACACATGATTTTAAGTCAAATTTAAAATTTAATTTTTACCCATAATTCCAACGGTATAAAAGAAAATTGCAAATGAAATTTGGATTTTACTCATAAAAATAATTTGGAACAAATTTTGAACTCCATTATCTATGATTATTTTCTGTTGATTAAACATGCCCCAGCACAAATATGTCGCAGACTCTCCTTTTGAATATTTTTCTATAATAAATTATTATAGTTATGTCAGAAATAATTTGATTTTACCATAAAATTTACAATATGGTGGAGATTATTCGATTGGCGCTAATTTCAATGTACAGGGTGTGTGATGACGTCGCAGCTCTCATTGCTGCACGCAACGTTGAGCTGGCCCAACTAAAGTTGAACCGAGTCATGCGTGTGGTCAACACCTGGATGTCAGATCACGGTCTCTCGCTTGCTCTCAGTAAAACGGAGATCGTGATTCTCACGAAGAAGAGGATCGACACCGTTGTCCCACTCCGAGTGGGAAGGGAGGTGGTCCAATCAACTCGTGCTGCTAAGTACTTCAGGATTATGGTGGACACCAAGTTAAGCTGGAGGGATCAGATCTTCCGTACGGCGGACAAGGCCGCTGGTAGGCCTTAGTAGGCTGATGGCCAATGTCGGGGTTCCACGATCCAGCAGAAGACGTCTGTTGATGTCCGCGGTCCAGTCCGTGCTCCTTTACGGGGCAGAGGTGTGGGCAGGCGCTCTAGATAAGGAGTGCTACAGGTTGTGACTCGCCCGGGTTCAGCGTCAAGCTGCGCTCCGGGTGTGTTCCGCCTACCGGACAGTGTCAGAGCCTGCCGTCCTGGTGGTCGCCGGAGTCACCCCTGTCAAGCTCTTGGCAGGGGAGAGGAAAGCGATTTATCAGAGACACAGCGAGATCGGCAAGGACACGGCAAGAACAGAAGAGCGCTCCCGAACCTTCCAGCAGTGGCAACACAGCTGGGAGCACGACACCCGAGGACGATGGACTGCGCGACTCATCAAGCAGGTCCAACCATGGGTAGAAAGATGGCATGGCGAGGTGAACTACTTCCTCACGCAGTTCCTGGCAGGTCACGGCTATTTCAAGTCGTACCTGAACCGGATGGGCAAGACCGGTTCACCGGGTTGCATCTACTGCCGGGGCGTTCCCGATGACGCGGAACACACCTTCTTCCGCTGTTCGCGTTGGGAAAGGCCCCGCCTGGAGGCCACAAGAAAACTCGGTGTTTTTTCGGTGGACACGGTCTGCCGAAAGATTATGGAGGATGAGGGCAACTGGGATTGTTTGTCACAGTTCGTCCGGGGCATCCTCCTGGAAAAGAAAACCGATCTGGACCGCGAAGTGGCCCAGATCCCTTGATCGAGCGGCTGGATAAGGAGCGAGCCCGACGGGCGTAAGCCAAATTTAGGCCTAGCCTGACGTAATGTGACAAACAATTCCAGGTTAGATTCCTAAAGAGTAGAGGAGGTTTTTTAGTGGGTAAACCCGTCTTTAGGGGAGCCCCACACTACAGGCTGGCCACCTGTGTGCGTAATGCATTTTTCCGCCTCTCCCTCAAAAAAAAAAAAAAAAAAAAAAAATGTAGGACTACAGGGTGTGTATAACCTATCCAGACCGGAAGTCGCTAATTTCAAATACAAACTCCTACTTTTTATGGAATTTTTATTTTACGCGTAAACAACTTTGTTATTTAATTTGCATCCTAATCCTAACGGTTTAGGAGATAATGGTGGTTGAAATTTAGTTTTTTACTATAAGAATAACATGTAAAAAATTTCACATCCATTATCTCTGAACATTTTGTGTTAAACAGAACTCTCCGAGCATGAAAATGTTGAACATCATTTTAAACAACATTCTATCATAAAGCATCGATAAACCTTATTAGTTTTACTTTTCCGTAAAGCGTAATCAGTTTAACCGATAATGGCACAATTTGTTTTTGTACAAATTATTTATTTAAATTTTAAAAAGGGTACGGGTGGTCTGGGACACCCGGTAAAAAAAGACTAAAAAGTACTGAATAAATCAATTCAAAATATAAATTTTCTATGAGAATAATCAACCACAAGACTTTGAACTCACCTCCAGAGATGCGTGTACAGCATGTTGCCATTTCTTTCTCATTTCTCCATGTTTTTTCAAAGCAGCTTCTACCTCGCTCTCCTCTCTACTCAGCTGTCAAAGGTGAAATATTAATTGATATATGTTCAAAAGTATGACCAGCCACATTTTGTGTTCATTAAAACCATGGTTGATGGTTTTTGTGGAAATGTTTAAAAATATAAAGGAAACTTACGAGATCATGAAAATTGCTGACACCAGGAGACCTCAATTTCAAGTTATGCTTCAAACGAGCATTGGCAGTCGCAATGGATGTTCCTGCCTGCTCCTGGAACATGAATCAAAAGATAAGACTTTATTCTATTCTTATAACTACAAAAGAAACTTTGAATCATTAAAAATTTAAATAAAACTATGGTGGAAAATATTCCCAAAGGATTTCTGTTACTGTTTTATTTATGTGTTTAAGATGTCAAGTACCTATGTACAAGGTTGGCCACACAAGTTGACGAGTGCCTAAAAACAGGTGGGTTCACCTAGGTGGGAATAGTGGATACTTTACCAGAAACATTGTTCTTATACAGTGTGTAAATTAAGTATGGAAACAAATCTGTATTTTTTAAACCAAAATAGATAGAAATATTTGGTTTGTGGCATTGACTGTTAACCAAGGTTCCGGAATTTTTTGCATCAGAAAAAATGTTTCACCCCCTCAGGGGGGGTAGGGGTAGGAGGTAACTTAATTTTTTTAAATAGCAACCCCTATTGAGTGACCCCTCATTTTGAAGGGTTTGTCAAAAGAAATACAATGCCGTAAACCCGAGTTCGATACCTTACCCCTAACCAGAATGGCGGCCATTTTAAATTTCGAGATGGGCAAACGAAATCCAGTGTGGATACCCATATTTACCTTTTAAATGGGTTACATTGGGTAAGCCGAACTCCAGATACCATTATTAGATTGAAAAGTGGATGTTTTTAACAAATTCAAAATTTTGCCCCAGCCCCCAAAATAGGGGATTTTGGGGGCAGCCCCAAATTTTTAAACGCAAACCCCTATTGAGTGACCCCTTGTTTTGAAGGGTTTGTCAAGACAAAAGCAGTGGAACAAATCTTAGGTCGATATGTCATCCCTAGACGAAATGGCAGGCATTCAAAAACTTGATTGGGTAAAAAAGCGCCCATTCTGGTTAGGGGTAAGATACCGACCTCGGGTTTACGGCATTGTATTTCTTTTGACAAACCCTTCAAAATGAGAGGTCACTCAATAGGGGTTGCTATTTAAAAAAATTAAGTTACCCCCTACCTCTACCCCCCTGAGGGGGTGAAAAATTTTTTCTGATGCAAAAAATTCTGGAACCTTGGTTAACAGTCAATGCCACAAACCAAATATTTCTATCTATTTTGGTTTAAAAAATACAGATTTGTTTCCATACTTAATTTACACACTGTATAATTAGTATCCTCGGAATAGCTGATTAATCTTATCCACTATTACTTCAAACTGTATACAGTAGTGTGAAGTCATGTTATGTGGTGAGACATTTTATCTATTTATTTTTATTTTGTGTATTTCTACACGAGTGGCATTTTCTAACGTTTCTTTGGGGAACGGTCCAAACCGCATTCTTGTAACTACCTAACGTCAACCAATTATTAGATAGCATCATTAATTAATAGCCCAAGACAAAATGCCAACTGGGTCAGGAATCTAACCTTTAAAAATTGACTAAACAAGTCGTTGTCAGTCGATATCGACGAATCCAGCTACAGTCTGAGCGCTATGCAGAAGGGTTCTAAATAACAAAACTAAGTAAATTCATGACAGCTGTTTTTTTTTCATGAAATGAATCATATGTTAAACTTACTAAACTTTGTCTTATATTTAAAATACATAGAAGCTTTAAAGTCCAATGCGGCGAAGCACATTGAACTGAGGGCGACAAAAATTATTCCATGACGTCTACAGAGAGTTCCCTTTAATTTGACACCTCAATCATCAAAATCGGTTCATCAATAAAAGAGTTTTGCTGCTCACAAGAAATTCCTCACAGAATTAGTAAGATAGATTTTCTCATGATTTATAATGTAATCTTAAATAAACTGGTCTTTATTATCAATATTATTTAGTAAATAATATTTAACAAGGGAAACCTTCATTCTGGATGATTTTTATGCATTTGCGACTAAAACAACAAATATAGAGCAAAAACGTAAACTTTCAAACTAATTATTTTTTAGTTTTCCGCCTAACATCCAAAGATTATCTTTCTATTTACAGATTGAGGCTCTTACTATCTAAGGTATCGACGAAGGTACCTTGACGGATTGTATGTGGTCTCGCAGGCGCTCACGGTACGACCGGTTGTCCGACTGTGAGGTGAGGCTGCCCACGCTCGCGCCTCCAACCGACTGTCGCCGACTCCCGAGGCTCACCGACCCTCGACTCAGTCGGTCCTGCAATCGCATGTCACATGAAGTTGAAATAGTCTCTCAACTGAAGGTAATTTTCTTTGACATTATTTAATATGTATACAGTTGTAGCTATTTAATTGTCTACTAATACAAATAATATTATCTGTTTTTCAGATATCTGCCAAAAATTGTGAATATAAAAATAAGAGGTAAAATTATTTAATTTAACATATCTATCTGCATTACTATTTTTAAAATTCCCTGTCTATAATTTTTGAAACAAAGTTTTTATTTATAATATGAACATGAAAAATATGCATTTTCTGTACATTTTGTTGAATATTACAAAAGACTATGCTAATCAATTTAACTTGTCCCTCTGGAACCAGTCCAGGAAACACTATCTCTCAATAACAGGCTTGGCTCTCATCTCGCACAGATATTTCATAGTAATTAATTAATAAAATAATTGTTTATGAATTGTCAACCTAAGTGTTTTAGGCTAAAAAACTACATAAAAGTATAAATACTACACTCTAAAAACATTATTGACTTAATTCAGTGGGGGTAATGAATATTGTTTAAAAATTTAGTCAAATTCTAGAGTGGTCCGCTTAATAAAATCTTGTGAAACCTTACTTTGCCTTAAATAGTGGTAAAATATTGTACTTTTTCCTTAAATTTATTTATAAAAAATCACCACTGCCAATACATATAAGGTTAGGGCCTAAACCTTAATCTGCACCTTAACAGATGTCTAAACCTTGGTGTAGACCTCCTTTGGTTAAGTTAAATACAAAGTCCTTATAAAATTAGTTAGGTACCAGTGGCCTAATTTATTTTACTTATTTATTTAATGGATAGTCTTCTGTACTTCTGTGGTAACTGATAATTAAATAATAGCCAACCTAAAACCGTCAAAAACGTGGACATACCGTCTCCAAATGAGGAAGTGCCAAGCGTTGTGGGAGTTCAGATCTCGGTGTTGAAGCTTTTTCCTCATCAGTGCCACACCAGTCATCTAGCTTCACCCTATCCAAAGGTATTCGTCGTCTGGGAGGAGGAACAGGACACTTCTTCTGATTAGGGGTGGACGGTTTAGATATAATAAAAGATGTCTCCTTTGCTTCAATGGATTCATCATTACTAGCGTCACCTTTTAGGCTTATAACTTCTACGTTTTCATCCTAAATTAAAGTGAGTAATATTTATATTTAGTAAAAATTATCATTTTTTTAATAAAATAAAGACTCTACGGGAGTACAAAATTGTCTGGAGGAAAAAATTAAATCACACAGTATTATGACAATTTCTTAAGTGATTTTTGATTGCTTTGCTTTCATAACCCTCTCAATTTATTGTGCAATGCAAAGGCATGTAAGCAGTTATGCCTAGAAATTAACTTCCTTTCTTGTCCTGACCTAATAATAACCTCAATGTTATGTTTTAAGATTTTAAGGTTTTTGGATAAATTCACAATTTAAAACTAAATCTAACAAGGTAATAGAGCATGCCAAAGCTACCAAATCTTAAAGCAATATCAGATTATGTATATGTGGTCTGGGGAATCTCAAAAACAAAATTTAAGAAGATGATATATCAGCAAGGCGTGTATGAAATCAAATGTAACGACTGTGAAAAGCTATACATTGGTCAAACAAAAAGAAAACTAAACATTAGATTGAAAGAACACTTAAGCCATTGGAAATATAATCGACCTGAATAATCAGCAATAGCCAAACATGCGCTGGAGACAGGACATACTTTGTCCAAGAATAAAATTATTGAAAGAAGTCACAAATAGTAATTATCTGGATGAAAATCAAAAGTTTTGAAATATGAGGAAGAAAGAAAATTATTTAGTTAATAACAAACCTGGAATCTTACAAAATTCGACCTTATTAACCTATTTAAATTTATAATTTATTCTCAAAATTTATTATACTACAATTCATACTTTGATGTTTTCTGAATCCAACGTTTGTTTAAAATTCAAGTAACACATGTAAATTTAATCATATGTTATCTATCTATCTTCTTATTTTTATAATGGTTTCATCTGTTACATCCATTTTTCTCCCGAACTACTGAACCGATTTTTAAGATTGAGGTGTCATTTTAAAGCTTTAGGTTATAGCGCAGTGACGAATCCTAATTAAAAAGGTCATATTGTTTTGAGCTTCGCCCCCCTCGCCTTTGATTTATTTCCAGAGGGCGCTTTAAAATGTTGACCAACTTTTATTGCAAGTTCTTTAATGTGAATTGTAATTTACTAGCTGATTACCTTCAGATGAATTTTAAAAGCCAGATAGTGAACAAAAATAGATCTCTGTCAACACTTCATAATCAACATTCACGTACTGTAGGTGAGTTTCACTCATACAGAATCATAAAATTCGCAATTTGCGCACTTAATATAACCTCGTATTTATATATAATTGTAATTTTGTTCAGTTGTGTTGGTCTGATGATGTTATCTTTGATAAAGGCCTCATCAAATTGTTTATTTTGTTATCTTTTCAGTCTGTAGAAACTGCAGAATAGCTGGAGTTTTATAAACATGAAAAAAGGTTGGTTAGTAAATAGTATTGTAAATATTAAATAGAGAAAAATACATTACCAATTCATTCATGGTGGTCTTAATTAATTTAATAGTATAATAGACAAAAGAGATTGACTTATAGGCATTCAATTTTTCTAAAGAAAATTCACACTTCAATACTCTCAACAATCACAATTCACCAAAAATATAACTTTTACTACTAACAGGAACTAAAAGTTATAAATACGGAATAGCCGGTAAGTTCCAAACTTCAAGCTTCAAGGCAATTAATTACTGAGCCGTTAACATTTTGACAACACCAGTGACAGTGACAGTTGTCTAAATAAATTTCTTTTGTTTATTGTTGTTGCCATGGCAACGTTGCTGCATCAATCAGCTGCGACAACATTTTAAATTGAAAAAACTTCACAGCTGTTTTTGTTTTGTTGCATCAGCATTTTAGGTTATGTTGTCTGTCATGATATTGTTGTCATTGTCATCAAGAACAAAATTGAATTAGTGTAGTTGGCTTCTCTTCTATTTTCTCTAGGATAAGTTCTCTCGAATGAGATTTAATTCTGTTAATTGATTTGTATAATGTAATGTTGATTTTATTTTACAAATCTGATGGTAAAAGTGATGCTAAGAATGATACAACATACATTTTTCTGAGTGCTCTCTAGGCCTACTATGGCAAAAGTCCAATTTAATCCCTTGCCAACCTTGATTCTCATTTTGTAGCCCCTGATAACTTAATGTTATCTTAGATGAGTCAGTAAGTTATAAAATCAACTTGAACAACGTAAATGATCAAAACACCAATTATTTAGTTTAGGCTAGGGAAGCATAAAAAGATGGCAACGTTTTTTTTACTGACAATATTTTTAGCTTCGGCTTGTTTTGTTGGAGATAATTTTCTAAGTGTAGCCAACCATGACATTTTTAAAGTTCTTGTAGACAACTCAACTCATGCAATAGTTGCTGTCCTTTCTTGGCTAATTGTAGTGCTAAAATGCCATCAACGATCAACAATGATAGTCAACTCGGTTTTTGAGTTGTTTTTATCGGGATTCTTCGCATCTGCAATTGACATAGATCACTTCATACTTGCGAAATCATTCAAGTTAAAGGTTAGTATGCCCTATTGATAAAAATTACCTAGACACGTTTATAGGTCTATCTTAACTGGTAAAAACTGAATTAAGTTATGTAGTACAGTTATATTAAGTACCAAGTACCTTTTTCACTTTTTAAAATTATAAAGTAAGAACCAACCTCTAAAAAATACCAAACAGTCATGACTGGGTAGCCGTGGTACCGGTAGCCAAGCGCCCGAACCTCATAATGCTGAGATTGCTACTGCGATACCCAAATTAGTTGATTCTTGGCTTGGAAATCCGTTTTCATTTACTATTGGGCTATAAATTGATGATGCTTAATAATTCAACATCAGGTGGTAGGGGAACAAGACCAGAGTTTGGACTGTGCCTAATCGAAATTTCAACCAGGGGAGAGGTCCTGCTATTGATCTAGGCCTACCTAAGAAAAATAATCGTTATACAGAAAACTTTGTATTTCCTATTGGAGTCATTTGAATCCATATTTATGCATTCCACCAATTATACGAGATCAGGGGCGACTTTAGCGGGTAGGCAGGGTAGGCATCTGCCTACCCAAAAAAAATATGGTATTTATTTTTTTATGTTTGAATTGTAGTATCCATTCCGATAGCCAGATTTTTTACAGAAAAATCATGTTCGACCATTAGCTTCAACAGTATTAAAATTAGTTAATTAACTGTTAAGAACTGTTATCGTGACTAAGTCTATGCAAAACTTGCGAGGATACAAGCTCACTAATATCGTTTGGCAACGCTGAAAGATTTGGGTACGGGGCGCGGCACCGGCAAGCCGATGAAGATGAGAGGCAGAAGAAGTCTCATTACTTGCCGTTTTCGTCTCCATCTGTCAGTCAACAGACCTCATCTCACTTTGGTTAGTGTGCCGTGTTGTGATGGTTATGTTGCAATATGGAAAGATAGTAAAGTTGATGTGAGGAAGTACTGGGAGTACACCTAGCGATCAGGACACTAAAAGGCCTAAGTTAGAGGAGCCGAGAAGCCACATACAAGTGGAAACGTTTCGAAGACTAATTCGAGCTCTGATTCGTCACCTTTTACCTAAAGTTTTTAGTGTCCCAAAGGAAACTAATACGTCTACCATCATCACAGATATCAGCAGTAACTGTAATGCTGGGCCCACGCAGCCAAGAAGAAACTTTCCTAAATGGGTTGTTAGTGGAAATTCTAGATCGTTTAAAAGTCCCGTTATGGTATGATAAATGTTTTTTTCGGTTCTATTGAAAAGAGAGCTTAGCTTCAACCTCCTGTGTTATCCTAATGTTTTGTCGTTTTATTTCTCAAAATAATAAATTTAAATTTCATTAAACGTTAAAGATATTTATGAAATGGTTTGTTTAAAACAATTGAACAATTGGTTACTTTAATACAAGTACCAGGGGGACCAAGCTCATGCTCGGCAAAATTATTAATTTCGTTTCTCACACAAAGCTCGTTCGCTCCGCACTCTCGCCCTCTGCTCTTCCTTTTTAAGACGAGCTCATTCACTTCGCTCATTCGCCAGGCCGAAGGGTGCTCCACTTTAGTATAATCATTGACTATGTACACTAACATGAATAGACCTCTCATCCAATGCATTTAGTTTGAGGCAAAAATTTGGAAGTTCGGTGTACGTTGCACCAGAGTTGCTACCATCGATGTTGTTATTATTCAGCTGAATTTACAGTGCTGCCAAAACATTTTAACCAAAACATAAACATAACTTTCAGTTATAAAATGTTTCAGCCTTGGTTTAGAAGAGTGGTAATACTGATTTATCTATCATATGTTACGTGTACTTCGATGTACGATGCACACACGCCTATGCTATGAGAAGTCTACTCACGTAGTGTACAAGGTCAATGGTATAATATTCCTAAACCACAGGCTAAAGATGTTACACATTGCTTTATATCTACAGTTATCAGCTGATTTTTAGCGAATTTCCCTATAGGGAATACGCAATTACGGTAGTAGCCGTGGTAAGACCTAAGCCCGGGACCATGTTACTTTTTCATTTTGAGGTCCCCAGAGGCCAAAAATACCGTTCGTTCATTTTCATATATATGTATATAGCCTATATATCTATATACAGTGTGTTCATTTTTTTATGCTCACCATTGGGATCTCGCAAACTATAAAAGTTACAGCAAAGATCAAATTAGGAAAGTAGTGCGGAATTATAAGCTGAACAAAATGATATGTAAAAATCCCAGATATTTCTACTGGTTAGTTCGCTGTGCTCAAAAAACAGTTTTTTGCTCAAAACTTCTTTTGCCTATAGGCCTAACTTTGTTATTTGTTGAAATACAAAACAACTTTTTGGATAAAACTTTACTGAAATTTTACGTAGATTCTGAATATTAAAACTAAAATTTTTTACTTCAAACGGTTTTTGAGATATTTTAGACAAGTTGATTTTTTTTAATGCAAGTAGGCCTATGTATTTTTTCATCATCATAAAAAAGGAATATTTTTTCTGATCACGAAAATACCAAATATGGCATATTTATTTATCATAATAATTATTTAATTATAAAAAATGTGATTAATAAGCAACCCTGAAATGCTAATAATGATGTTGTGCTTCTAACATGCGGTGCAACAATGGTGTAAATCAGCTGTTTTTCATTTTGTGTTTCATATTTTGTTGCTTACATTGTTGATCAGCTGTTTACCGGCATCCCATGTAACAGCTGATTTACACGTTTTATGGGAATCGTGGATGCCGGTAAACAGCTGATCAACAATGTAAGCAACAAAATATGAAACACATATGAAAAACAGCTGATTTACACTTCATTGTTGCACCGCATGTTAGAAGCATCCTCATTATTAGCATTTCAGGGTTGCTTATTAATCACATTTTTTATATTAAATAATTATTATGATAAATAAATATGTCATATTTGGTATTTTCGTGATCAAACAAATTATTTCTTTTTTATGATGATGAAAAAATATATACTTATATTAAAAATAATCAACTTGTCTAAAATATCTAAAAAACCGTTTGAAGTAAAAAAATTTAGTTTTAATATTCAGAATCTACGTAAAATTTCAGTAAAGTTTCATCCAAAAAGTTTTTTTGTATTTCTACAATTAACAAAGTTATACGCAAAAGAAGTTTTGAGCAAAAAACAGTTTTTTGAGCACAGCGAACGAACCAGTAGAAATATCTGGGATTTTTACACATCATTTTGTTTAGCTTATAATTCCGCACTACTTTGCTAATTTGACCTTTGCTGTAACTTTTATAGTTTGCGAGATCCCAATGGTGAGCATAAAAAAATGAACACACTGTATACAGGGTGTCCAAAAAAAACCTTTACACACTTTTCCAGGTTATTGCGCACGTCAAAATAAGCAAAAAAGTTCCTATAAACATATGTCCTAAAATTCTTCGTTAACCCGCTAGCCGCCGTTTTGTTTTTTACACTAAATAATTTTTATTTCCGTAACGGATCATTGTATTAAGTTAATATTTGTCATGAACCTTCATTATAACAATACCCATTTTCAGTAAAAAAATTATTTTTTTCCAATGTGTATTTTCAAATTGGCGGTCTCAAAAACGGTCAGTTTTATAAAAATGTTTCAAGAGACAAAAAAGTTGACGAATTAAATTATCTAAATATTGATACCAAGTTTGTAAGGATCCGACAACAAATAACGGAGTAATTGAGATTTTTCTCTTAAAGTAACCTAAATTCGCATTAATCATAGAGCAAAATCAGTGTTTTTCTGCAGGAAAACCACAATAACTCCGTTATTTGTTGTTGGATCCTTACAAACTTGGTATCAATATTTAGATAATTTAATTCGTCAACTTTTTTGTCTCTTGTAACATTTTTATAAAATTTACCGTTTTTGAGATATTTGAGTTAAAAATTTTAAAATGGCCGCCATTTTGAAAATACACATTGGAAAAAAATAATTTTTTTACTGAAAATGGGTATTGTTATAGTGAAGGTTCATGCCAAATATTAACTTAATACAATGATCCGTTACGGAAATAAAAATTATTTAGTGTAAAAAACAAAATGGCGGCTAGCGGGTTAACGAAGCATTTTAGGACATATGTTTACAGGAACTTTTTTGCTTATTTTGACGTGCGCAATAACCTGGAAAAGTTTGTAAAGGTTTTTTCTGGACACCCTGTATATCTATGTATGTGTCCGTGGTACTGATAACTTTTGAAGGGGACCTCCGATTTTGATGAAATTTGGTATGAAGGTGTAAGACCAGGTCTATTTTTATGAGTTCGCAAACCAGCGTGATCAGGTTATGGGAACGGGGTTTTATGGGGCTTCAAAGGGGTAAAAAATGGGTTTTTGGCATTTTTAGACCTTAATTTTTAAAATTCAACAAATTTATCTGATAACATTTCAAAGAGCTTAAAAAAACAAATAATTTAGTATTTTGAATTTTTAACATGGTTTAACAGGTTACGAAGAAAATCCAAAAGTAGGTTTTCCATGTTACTCTTATGGGGAATTAACAAAACCCTGTATCTCACTTATTTATTGGAATAACTTGATAAAATTTGGTATGTACATTCACTAGGTAGGGTTTAACTGATATTTGCTTACAACACCCATATGGCGGCAATCCTTCACACTCACCCCATGGGGTTTATGGGGAAAATTTAAAAGTGTCGAATATTGATACAATTTGATATTACCTAACTATTACATTTTCTAACAAAACTAACATTTTCTGACAACATCCCATGGCAGCAAACCTACATACTCATTCCTATGGTGTTTATGGGGAAAATACAAAATAAGATAATGAGAAAATGCACTATATGGCTTTCAAATGACTTAGGCCTATATGATTAATCTGAATAAAATGCAATTTTCTTCAAGACATGGCTCTTTTACTGATCCTCATGAGAGTCCTTAGATGGTTTAAAAATCTTTTAAAACCAGTAGTTTTTTTTATTTTATAGGTACTCTGTACCTCCAGGCCCCCCTGTTGAGAAAGTTGTCTACCCAACATATAAAACCTAGAGCCGCCCCTGTATGAGACACTGTTCACGTTATTTCCAATGACCTAATTTTGGTGCATCACGACTAAGTAAGAAATCTGAAATTCTCTACCAAATAATAATTTTGTCTAATAACTTGACCTTTTGGGTAATAACTTTGAATCAGTATTGTGAGTTATTTCACATAATAGAAGTAAAATATAGAGGTGTTAAGTTAATTGTGTCAATTTTACACGGTTTGTCTTCTACATAGGGTAAGTGAGCAGACTCACTTTTAAGACATATAGGATCTGAAATTGGCCTTTCAGATTTAACAAATCTGAAATTGGCCGATTGATTTAAATCATCAAATTTAATTTGTGAATTTTCTTATCTGTTAAGTTAATGTTAAAATTTTTTTAGCATGCCATGAACCTTGGGAAAAGAAGAGCGCCTTTCCACTGCACAACACTTCCGATTGCCATACTTGCTGCATGCCTATCAGTGGGCTGGTTTTATGAGTCTCCTAAGGTCTGGAGGTTCGGGTGGTTGACGTGGGTTTCATTTTTCACCCACCATATTCGAGATGGCTATAGAAGAGGCGTTTGGCTGTGGCCGTTTGGTTCGACTCCTCCACTTCCATATTATGTTTACTTGCTTTTAACTCTAGCAGTCCCATATCTTGTCATGATTCCTTTGAAAGGAAGTCATAAAGTTCCTTATATGAACTCCAAAACAATTTTAGGTTTAGATGTGTAGGACCGTGATTATTCAATTTGAAAATCACAGCTCTTATTAAACATACAATTTTAACAGTTAAATATTTCGTAAGTTTCATCGCATTTTGAAGTTTTTATTAGTATTAATTGTTGTTAATTCTTAGAATATTGCCTGCTACATTCCACTGTGTGATATTTGATTTGTTAAAACACTTTTAGAGTTTTATTTTTCATGAAATAAGATTGTTATTAGTTATTGATTTGTCATTTCATTAATCTTGTAAGTATGAGACCTTGGTGTGTTTGATGAATTTTCATGAATAAGGTACAGGGCGGAGTGTAATAAATGATTAAGTTTAGCAATCTTTAAAACATGGGCTATTTATAAAGACCAATGAAATGTTTAAAAAGAGGACAAGAAAACAATCACTTTAAGGGGTTGAGTTAGGCCTACAAAGAGATGTTAATTGTCAACATAAGTTAATTTTTTTTAAACTTTTTAAAAGAGTGCATGTAGTAATAAGGTATTGGAAGAATCCATCAACAATTTTTATAATTTTGGGTGGCTTTTAGAACCCTCAGACACATTTTTTCCATGTTCTTAAATCTTCACTTGAAGATTTAAGTAGGATTATCAGTTCAAAATATGCCATCTGGGCTTGGACGATTTATTAATGTTTATTTAAAAGGCAATCAGTGTTTCAAGATACTGCACTTAGCTCTCTTTTATGCTGTGTCATTATTATATTTAAATACAATTATTATAACAATGCTGTGAGAACAAATAAGTTATTTTTGTATATTTCTTTATTAGTATAATGATGACATTTAATTTATTAGTTTAGTAGTAAACTTTAAGCCTTTAGATCAAGACTTATTTTAAGAAAATTACGTTGTTGATGTAAATATTCTAATGACATGGAAAGAAGCTCATTTGTAAATATTATTTCTCATGTGATGCATTAACACTAAAGCTTTAATGATGTTTTACAAAATAATTTTTAACTCAAATTTTGAGAAAAGTAGTAGGTACACTCTTGTTTTTCTTAGATCCATCAAATCCGGACTCACATCATCCAGACTAATATTTAGGAACTTTTCAATGATAATTTCGCCACAGTATATGAATGCCATGGATTTTTCATCAGGTGATTCTTCATAATTTGTATTGTTTGATGTGATTGATGGGGAGGTGGAAGTAGACACACAAGGGTAGGAGAGGTGACGTGGCATGAACTACCGCACACTCTGTCTATAGGCTGCACCTGCGTAACGTAAAATGTTAAATTTACTAGTACGATAAGTAAAAAGGTTTGAGTGAAAAGGATGAGTTGAAAGGTTTGCGTTTGGATAAGAATATAACCAAATTCGACTATAGATTCTGTATAGTTAATTATAAAACTGTAACACCAGTCAAATTAATCAGGTAGCCTAACTGGTGGAAATAGCTATTTGTGTAATAAGAGCGTAAAGTACGTCATTGCCACTCGAGAATTGTAGATGGCCGCACGAAGCGTCAGCTGAGTGCGGCCAAGCAGTTCGAGAGCGGCAATGACTATTTGCGCTCGTAATACACACTAGATTTTTCCTACCAACATAGTTGTTACATATTACATGTTTTATTGTATACAAGATGTCATTTAGATTATTTTTTATTTGTTTCTGTTGGAACATAATGATAACTATCAAACATAACCTCAAACTAAAAAAGAAGCAATTACTAAACGACAACAATGAATAACAGCTGTAGCATGGTTTGTAATAACAGCTGATTTAAAATTGCTGTTTAATCTACCGTGCGGTAAAGAATCATTGCCGCTCTAGAGCGGGAAAGAACTGGAAACCGGAAATGAACTGTTTTGCATAGGGGTTACAGGTGTGGCAATGCAATTATTTCCATGCAGTGGTAGGAAAACGTTTTTTAATGCTAAGTACTCAGTAACTAATGAACTGATCTTAAAAATTTATGTGTGATATTAAAGAGCTAACCACTGGTAAATTTACTGAATCTCCTTCAAATCTATGGTTTTCCTTAGCATTACAGTCTCAAGCACATTCAAACATTTGGGCAAGTGCAATTCTTATTGGATACTAAAAGTCTTCATATAACACGTGAAGCCTTTATTGAGAACCCAACTCTTCTTTTATTCCCTAGTCAACTTTAACGTTTGAGGTGTAAAAGATTTGTCTCAGTTCATAATTTTGAAATAAGATTTCAGACTCTCCTATTCTAAAGGGCACGGGTAGCCCTTAAATTTTGTTTTTGGTTATAAAATTAATGCAGGGAATAATTTTTACTAGAGCTCACCAAGTTTTTGAAATTCAACCAAAAAACATCTGTTCTTTTTGTTTTGATAGCATTGTGTTATTACAACAGGTATCATAATGACAATCAGTTACGATTCTTCTAAAAGATTAACATTGAAACTTAGAAAGCCTGTGTAAACAAGGTCCCTAGAGTCCGAAGTAAATTATAATGGGTTTCTGCTCATCTATAGGACTACAGGAATTTCTCGTGTGATGCTCACAAGCTGAGGAAAAAGGACAAGTTTTGTGCATACCTATTTTAATATATAAGATTGAATTCATAACTAAAACAGCGGTTGAAATTAAATCAATATAACAGAAGAACACATGTCGGTAGCAGAATACTTGTTATCAAACAACTGAAATGTCAACCAAATCTAATTACTGCAGCTCATTTCACAGCACTAGTACCCCTATAGTAGGCGTTACAAAAATGCGAGCCTGAATTTGAAACAGTGTTGCCGATTTGTGCCGAATCATCCAGCTGATAGCATCAGTTATTAATTACTGCAAAAGTAGGAAACCATGAAAACAAAATAAAACAGACAACATCGCTAGGCAAGACTAATGTAAATCAGCTTCCGGCTGTTAAACTTTCCAAGCTCACAATTTCGTGGCGCCTAGTATAGTTTAGTTATTTGTTTGAATAACCAAAATGTGTGCTGTGCCTTGTAATGTAATACATTCCTGATTTTTAATTTTACCATAGGAATAGTGCTTAAAAAATTGAGAATACCTTTAATACCTTTACTGAAATGGCGACCTATCTCAATAGGTAGTTTAAAGCCAAGTATGAATGAGAGATGAGTGTAGGATGAGAATGTTGGACATTTATATTCTGCTTTGTTTTATTAAGAATTTGACTTTGTAGACACCATGAGGCTTATGAACAAACTATACTAAATACATTAGTCTTGGAAAAATCCAAAGTTTGTAAATAAATATTGATAACAAATTGTGCTTTTACTTTCTAGTCAAGAATATTTTTATTTAATTCAAATATGCCCTTGGCTGATGAAAGGTTGTATTATTATTATTGTGTTGATTGTGTTTAATGCCTTAGAAAGGACTTTAGTTATTGGTAAAAATGAACTTAAGTTACATTTATTTTTAATTGTAGGAATCAAATTTTTCACAATGATAATGCTGATAGTTTGACCAAAAATGAAAAGCATTACCATCCAAGAGTACTGCAACAGCATGCAACATTTTTTGTCATTTATCATTATTTTATTGGGGGGGGGGGGGGAGGGTTAGGAAAGACATGGTGTTGATAGTTTGCCACATATTATTCAAAGTTTTATTGGTCACTTGGGCTTAGAATCAAATATAAATAACTAAACTGATTGCTAGATAATCACAATATCTCTGTAGTGTCTTTATTAAAACGTTGAGTGCTGAAAATCCATACAATTGCGTCCCAACCAAAATTTGCAAATATATATATATATATATATATATATATATATATATATATATATATATTTTAACTACTAGGTAATTGCTTGTAAAAAGTCATCAGAAGTTGTTTAAGTTTCTGTCAAATTTCATGACGCCATTTTTGGTATGTAAATTAACGTAGTCTGCCGTTGGTGCAGGTGATCGTCCGGAATCTACCTCTCCCAGCAGTGGCTAAGCCCACACTGAACCATATTATGTTCAGGCAGAGGAGCGCTATGTAAATTAATGTAGGCCGGTTCCCGCGCCACTGTAGCACTACGTTAATTAACGTACCATGCACTCAACGTGTTGCGACAATGTCATAAGGCATTTTTATGACAATATGATCACTTGAAGGTATTTAGTATACAAAGTGGCTAGAGCACTTCAGGGACTAATTAATTCAGGGACTTGTATCATAGCATAAACTAAACTTACACAAACTACATATTAGTTCCACTTTCACTTTGTTAAACTAAGGACTCACTTTGTATTGCTGCATGGTTTATGCATGGTGTATTAACAAGTTTTGTGGTTTTAAACAATAAAAAATTCACATCTTACAATTTCATTTCTTTCCAACCTTAACATGAATCCACACCCTTTGATACTCAAGGAGGAATAAGTAAGACATTGGTACTCCGGTCCATTGTCACATCTAAAATTCAACAAGACAATACCACCACATCTTAATAAATTATTTCAACATCTTAAGATAATGGTACAAAGTTACTTTTGAAAAGAAAAAAAAAACTGTACCTTAAGAACATTAAGTACATCAGCAGTTTTGAACCATCTGTTACAAATCTGAGGCAATGTTAGCTATTGCAAATGTGCGTATTTTTATCCCCCTGGTAAAAGTAAAACCAAATATATTTACATCCTTGTAGAAGTTTTGTTTGCATGAATGAATATAAATGGCATATCTCATTGCTCATTCAGTTTTGTTCATCAAAGACCAGACTAGGTCCTAGCATCATTAGTTTAAAATGTTCAATAATTTACCTTATTTAGGCTATATGGAAATCATGAATAAAAGGCTGTATTACATTAATAGCTGGTTATATAACAAGACTGCGGGGAACATATAAATAAAAGAAGAGCTGTTTAATTCCTTTGGTGTTGGAAAATGCTGCCTTTGAGTCAGGCCGGTGACGTAATCCATGATGTCCTTAAGAGTAGTATGCACCAGCTGATCAGGCTAGTGATGGATTGGGTACCATATTATTTTTTACATTATTTTATCCGCTAATGAAACAGCCCTTGTCAATTACATTACAGCAGTTTTCCCCAGTCCTGTGGTTATAAGGCCATTTTAAAAGTTCCATCTTGATTTTAAAGCATACAATGTATGTTGTAAGTTTAATTTGTTCTGTGTGTCATATAAATTTCACCATAGTCTTCAAACACAAGTGATTTGCTTTTTCAATTTATTTTTTATTTTATTGACACTTGTTTTTTCTTGCTATTCAACATAAGCAATCCATTAGAGTTTTGCTTGCATATGGTTAGTTTCAGAATGTCTTTTCTAAAAAATGTTTATTTAATTTGTATTTTGTACCGTATATGTATTACTAAAATATTTGTACTGCTTGTGGCTAGATTCCTTATTAACTCGAAACCTTTTTTGTTTGTGTCTGCTTTCAAGACTGCTTACTATTCATGTTTTTTACGTTAGTAGGCTACCAGGGGAGGGGGACTTACCTTATGTTTGGTAACATTATTAAGCATTTCTTTCCTTTCTCAGATAAAGCTTATTTGCTCTGCTCACTCACCCTCTTTCTTCCTTTTTAATACGAGCTTGTTTACTTCGCTCACTCGCCAAGCCAAAAGAATCCGGCACGTTGGTAAAAAATTGTTGAACCACTGGATAAAGATGCAACACATTGATTTATATCTCCGATTATCAGCTGATTTTCGTTTAATTTAGTAGGTACCAAAAATCTTCGTAAGGGTAACATGGGAACTTTGAACAACGATCACATAGGACCAATAGATGGAGCACAAACGCTTGACTCAGACAAGATGGCGGTGGTCAGACGTGAATCACCATAGTGGCGAGCGCTAAAACTATGTTAGATGTTACTGTTAATTCACAACGGACAATATATTACAAACTGTCTCATTTCACGAAAATGTTATACTAAACTTTAGATAATTCGACAACATCTTAATTATTGTTGCAAACAAGAAAAAGCAACGGCTACAGCATTTAAAGCCTCTAGACCTACCCAGCTTTAACTTGGCTGAAATTTTTAATTGTGGTTTTTATGCGGAAATACGGTACAAAATCGTGAAAAAAGTGATTCTAGGTATGTTTTAAGTCATAAAAATATATTTTAAAAAATTTAATAATTAATACACTAAGTGGTACCTTTGATAAAACAAAAATAAGGCATTATCTAATAAAAACAAAAATTTTCATAGGCCAGTAAAGTGTCCCTGCTTGTATTACAGGGTTTTCATTACATGGTAATAAGGTAGTTTATATATTTGATGTTGTTCTTACTTGAAAGTTTAAAACTGTGTGGGGAGGTTATTAATCAGATTTTATTAATGACAATATCACGCCATTTATTGTTTCTTTCTCAATAATTTTGACAGTTCATTAATTCTGTTCCATTGGTACCAAACCAACTATGATGTTACTGTTCAATACTGCACTGGTACTTATTTCATATTGCATTTTCCGGAAAATGTAAACCAGAAAATGACAAAATGTATTTTTACAATTGGATGTCTCATTGAAATAAATTTTTTGCAGAGGTTATTATGTAGGTTCAGAATTAAAACAAGTTAAAAATAATTGATTGTATTCCTTTTTGATGTTTGTATAGTAATCACCTTATTTAGTGCAACCTTAAAAACTTAGATAGTAATTTGTCAGATATCTGGAAATTTCCCCCGATCCTAGATCCCTGGATCGAACATATTCTGCACCCCTAGAAAACATTAGTTACTTAACTTTTAATTTGCACTAATAGTGGCCAAGACTTATTGACTTCACTCATACAAAATTTCAACACTTAACTTTCATTCTAAGTTGACTAAATGACGAGTTATTTATAAGCGGAACATTGAGTTTTTTGCTCCAATCTCTGTGAATTTAGCGTCTCTTGCCTAAGACAAGATGGTTGACCGTGCCTCAGTTGGTGTGATTTTAGTTAGATAGGCGTGCTCCATCTATTGGTCTGATATGACAGTTGACTTTGAATGGCTCTAGGACGAAAACTGGATTGTTCCCAGCCATGGGACCGACTGCTAACGATTCCTCTTGTACAAAATCTTCATATTCATCCAAAAAATCAATAATGGTTGGACAGGAAAAATTTTTGACCCATACCAACATTGCTTGTTTTAGAGTATGAGATAAGATAATAAGATAGATAATGACATACCACTGCACTTGACTTCATTTAGTACAATGCTTGGAATTTTTTTGTGTCTTTAATAAGTTGAATGATACTAAAACGCTATAATTTACTTTTAGATCTACTTGTTTTAGTAATGCTTATGTCAAATGTTACATAAATCGTATAGATCTAAAAGATTGATGTGTTTTACTAATCTTATTTGTAGGTGATATTTGTAAATGCATTTAATTTGTGTGTACAACTAACTGCCTAGAAATATTTCAAATTCCTGATTTTGGGATGCAATTTATCAAAAGCAAAATACAAAATCTATTATTTAGGACAAAATTCAGGTGAGAGTATGGAAAAATGTACAATCAAATTGAGTAAAAAAAACAAAAAAAAAAAAAAAAACACAAGATGTTCAAAATATTTTCTCTCAGCTAAGGAAATGATTTTGGATACCAAAGAGATGAGAGAGACAACAGGATAAAAACAGAAACTCTGCAGTACAAGTATATAGTTATATATTTTAGCTTTGCTAAATAACAAAAATATATAAATAACAAGTAGGCTAAGTTTGTTTGACAACCTAACTTTAGTTTATAACTAGTGATGTAGTCTGACTATCTAATAGAACAATCAAGGATTATTTATGCGTAACGAAATGATCACAATATACAAGACAATTTTATATACACTGGTGGCACGCAAGACTAGACCTTGTGCTGGGTAGAGGTGTTTGTGCTCGTAGCGACGGCGTGTACGGCACTTAGTGATCCAATATTCTCAGATTACCAGAGACAATTTTGTTTTCTAGGTTCGCTCCAGCTGGAATGTCAATTCTGTCCCCATGATTTGCAATGATGATTACGGTGCCCTGAAAAAAAATTACATTGTTAGTATCATCTGTTTTATTACAGCATTCAATTACTAGATAAAAATATTACAAAAAATTTTTGTAATTAATGTCTCTTAATTCAAAACCACTAATGATTATTTGCAGTGGAAATTTACATAGGTTACCAAGGAGCTATGTGAGTTGACAGATTTTAGGAACACATTTCTTTTCACTTGAGTTTTTATGACCATTCCTGATATTGTTTGTTTTAACTAGACACCTGGGTATCCAACCAGGTGAGGTTAAAAGTACAGAACATGGTACCAATAATATTCATGAATAATAGAATACAACCTATAAGACAGTTTTTAATATAGTACACAATTCCAAGTAAGAATGTATAAATTGACTTTTAACATGAACAAAAAAAAAAAAAAAAAAAGAAGGGACAACTTCTTTGGTAATAAGCAGGTTACTTAACCTTTTTGGATAATAAATCCATTTGAATATTAATTAATTAATATACACAAAAATATTTCAACTTAAGTCGGTACATGCATAAATATGTTGTGCACAGAACAAAAGTAATAAATTTAAAGATGTATAGAAGTAGAAGAGAACCTCATGATAATATTGCACACAATCACAAATTTTATTTAAAAATCATAGACACTGACAAATTGAGAAATGCATTTTTATGAATTGGTGATTGCATGAATGAAGTCATTAGCTAAACAATGGGTAGTTAATTGCTCAATTAACAGAATAAGACATAAAATTTGTGTAGGTCTATATTTTACTCGTATTTGGAACAATAACAGTTTCTATATGAAGAGATAAGAATTTTCACAATCAAGTATTAAATTACAACTATTTTTGGTCATACTGTTACATTTATGACTGGCTTACATACTGGCTTATACATTTATGACCTCTCTTATTTGGTCATGTGCTTAAAAACCATGAGTATGATTCATAATTTGACGGATCAAATCATCTTTACAAAAGTTTCACAAAAAATATATTTTGGTTGAACAAAAATTTTTACCTTTAGGGAAACATTTTTGCCAAAGGTGACATCGCCTGACACAGTCAGATGGTCAAGCTCTAGCATGTCAGGGATGGTGGCAAAACGGCTCAAGAAGTCCTTGACCTGTGGAAAACATACAAATTACAGGAAGAAGCAACACAATAATGTACAGTCATCGAATCTTTTTGAATTGAGATGATGCAAACTGGAAACTGAGATTTTTAGAAATGACTACGCCGAGTGATCCTTGAGCCAATGTGCAGAAAGAGTGAATGACAAGAGGCTGCACCACTATTTCAATAGTGGGTGTGATTGCAGACGAATAGTTCAGTAGAGAGAACAAATTTATAGTGTTGGGGAGATTAAATCTGTTGAAATTGATCAGCACACATTGAATTTTTTTAAATGGGAAAGAATGGTTTTAAATCCTGTTTAATTGATTTTATATACAGGGTGAATCTCGTAAGGTGTCCTAAATGAATTACAGACAAACGCTTTGCCCTATATCCTTCAAAGAAAATTATTTCCCACTAAATTGACCCCAAGGAATAATTTTAAAATATTTTTAAAGTTGTATAAATACAGGGTGTACCAAAAAACTGGGGGTCACAGGTTCGAATCTTGGAAATTTCAAACACAAACATATGTCGTATTATACATTATTAGAAAGGTCTATTTAATAGAAACATTTTGGTGAAAACAGAATTTAGTTATCTTTATTCGTTTTAAAATGGCGTCCATTTTTGTAGCCAAAATCAAAATTTACGGAATACCCTGTAATTCTTTTATTTTTAGTCATAAATGACTTCCGATTCAAAATACTTACTTGAAATAAGCTAAGCTTTACAATGATATGCCACAAAATCACATTTATTTTAAAACTAAAATTTCCAAAATTTTATATTTTTGAAAATGTTTACATAAACAAAACTCAAAAATTTCAAATGCTATCCCATGTCATTTTGAATATCATCTTGAAGCTCTCGTTGAACTGAGCAACTTTGTAATTTACACTAATGCAGTATCTCTTTTGGTTTTGTAGTAATAGCGTAAAAGTGTCATTTTCCCATATGATTTGCATGTTAATTAAGCAGGACATGATAGTATGGCAGTCCTTCTTCCATTGTTGCCATACCATTAAATTAACATGTAAGTTATATGGGGAAATAACGTTTTCCTGTTATTACTACAAAACCAAAAGAGATACGGCATTAGTGTAAATTACAAATATGCTCAGTTCAACGAGAGCTTTAAGATGATATACAAAATGACATGGGTTAGCATTTGAAATTTTTGAGTTTTGTTTATGTAAAATTTTTCAAAAATATTGAATTTTGGAAATTTTAGTTTTAAAATAAATGTGATCTTGTGGCATATCATTGTAAAGCTTAGCTTATTTCAAATAAGTATTTTGAATCAGAAGTTGTTTATGATTTATAATAAAAGAATTACATGGTATTCCGTAAATTTTGATTTTGGCTAAAAAAAATGGACGCCATTTTGAAATGAATAAAGATAACTAAATTCTGTTTTCACCAAAATGTTTCTATTAAATAGACCTTTCTAATGATGTATAATATGACATATGTTTATATTTGAAATTTCCAAGATTCGAACCTGTGAACCCCCGTTTTGGTACATTCTGTATTTATGCAACGTTAAAAATATTTTAAAATTATTCCTTGGGGTCAATTTAGTGGGAAATAATTTTGTTTGAAGGTTGTAGGGCAAAGCGTTTGTCTGTAATCTATTTAGGACACCTTATGAGATTCACCCTGTATATATGCCAGCTACTATATCTGTACCTTGGCGAAGTGGTTGTCGCCCAGCTTGACGAGGGGCGTGGTGGGGAACATACGCTGGGGGCTCATCACCAGTGAGCCGTGGTCCAGACTGTACAGGTTGCTCATCACGAGCATCAAGTCCGACGTCTTCTTGACTGGCAGGAACCGGCTACGAGGAACGTTAATACCTGAAAATGAACATAAGTCTGATGGGTTATGGGGTAATTTCATTGTAACAAGGTCTAAATATTGTTAAATATTAATTTTGCCTTATCAAAAATTATTTATTGTTGATATTTGCTTATTTTATTTTGGGCTATTTAACGGGTACCCTGTTGAAATATTTTGGTAAATTTTGTATTTATTTCCTAAAGAAGGTTAACATCTTTTTTTACACATTATGTCATTTATCTGCTATAGTACTATTTATATTTGTTATGGTTATATCTAGAGGTGTGCGGATATCCGGAAAACCGGATCGGATTCGGATTGGATTCGGATATCCGATCCGATCCGAATGTACAACAGGCGTCGGATAGGATCCGAAAAATATCCGATTTTTTCGGATAGATAGTGTATATGAGCATAAAAACCTTTAAACCCCCAAAAAACTACATTTGGAATCATACTGACGATCGCGTTCGTTCTAGGTATGAATACAATGTTGGATTAAAACACGACTCAATAAATTATTATCATCTCTCTCTCGAAAACTTGAAAATTGAAGACAGTCAGTCAACACTAGTATTGACACTCCAGGCATTAGGGTGTCCCCAAGATATAGCGCACTCAAGGCAATGGTTGTCAAAACAAATCTGATAAATAGCGACTCAAGCGGATGGAGTAAACAACCCATTCTAACAGTGGTCGTGATTGGCTGTAGAGTTAGGTTCCGATTCCAACCACAACGCGCGCTAGTGAACCCTCGCTAGCACTCCACAGCCACCGATTTGGAATTAACTGGTATGGGGAACACCAGAATTGAGCGAGTGTCACGATTTTAGTCTGTGGTTATTTGAGTCTGTTGTCCTGCGCAGTAGACGGCAGTGTTTCCAAGTACACGATAATAATTTGTTATTATTCTCCGACGTAACACTGATTTTCCTCCCAAAGATTTGTCGTAATTTTTGAAGATAATTAATGATAGTTTTGGAAAATGATTGATTTTGCGTGCCTAAAGTATTACAAAATCAAATAACTTCCGACATCAATCACTAATTACATTGATAGACACGGCATTTTTGTGGCGTGCAATAATTTATTATCGTGTGGTACGATGTTTTGAAGTATGGGAATACTGCTACAGCCGACAGCGTACGAGATAAAATTTGAATTGAAGTTACGAACTTTTAATGTGATCAACTTAATTTTCTAGAATCGGATAGGCTAGTTGTTAACTTAACTACTCAGTTATGGAGCCAAGAAGGAAAAAGAGTTTGATTTGGAGATCTTTTGAGAAAAACCAAGAACAGGCGGAATGCCTATTGTGCAAGCTGGTTCTAAAGGTAGGCCTAAGGGTAGGGTAACTTAGACATAATAAAATGTTCTTTGTAGAAAAATAAAATAATGTAGTTTTATTATTACTGAAATTGAGACTTGTGACTTGCTTCCACTTCATAAATTCTTTGAGATAGGAAAGTTTTTATTTTAACTAAGCTCATTGTAATAGGCCTAAAACAAATTGGGATGTAGGCCTAAGTTTAAAACCTAAATTGTTAAAAGTATTACATGTTACTGCATTATTGAACCTAAGTAAGCTTAGCAATCTACTTTTAAACATCAAACAAGACTGTAGCCTACATGAAGGTGTAGGCCTAGGCTAAACTTACTGTTAAACAGTAATGTCATCACAGTGACTCAAAGATATCAAAACTTGCATATAGCCTAGGCCTAATGAATGAAATAGACCTTATTTGGTCATAAATCTAAGTTAATACTCAAAATATTACTATCAATGTAACTTATTCAAACAAAAAATGAGCCTGAAAATGACCTAATTCTGCGAGAGAAAATTTTATCTAGGTTATAAGCAAATTTGTAAATAAATATCGAAAAAGATTTTCTCACCATAAACAAATAGTTACAAATGTAGCCTATTGATTGACCGACTTTAGAGCTAAACAATAGGCCTACCTTAATTTGAAACTTGGTTTGATAACTTACCGTTAGCTTTGTAGTGAATTTATTTTGGATGAGACCTACTGTAGTTAGTAGAATATATTAAACTATATTATATAGGCTATAATATATTATAATAGGCCTATAATACACAAAATCATACAAATATGAAATTGTATCATACTTCATAATAACTCAAGGACAACATCAAACATGCACATTAAAAACACAATAAAATTCTTTATTCATCATTGTAAAGTATTTGTCCAAAATGTAAATTATAATTCTAGTTTTGAACAAATACTTAACAAAAAAATCAATATATGCCTACATTTCTATATTAAACAAAAATAAAATTAACATTTTTCATGCATTCCTAGGAATAAAGTGCTAAAATTTTACTGTTAATTAATTTGTATTTTAATTCTGAGTAATATAACAGTTCACTCTGTCCGCGCGAGTATCCGAATCCGAATAAAATCCGATCCGAACCCCCTACTATCCGATCCGAATCCGATCCGAAACTAGACTATCCGATCCGAATCCGATCCGAAGTCAAATTTCACTATCCGCACACCTCTAGTTATATCTGCTCCAAAATCCACAAAAATGGGCTGACCCTTAAAAAAATATATAAGGCCAACTAAAAGAAATTGTAGCCAAAAAATGTGCGAGCCATTATGGCTTTTATAGCTGCTGTATAAAGTTTGTATGTACCTATCTGGTATTTTCTGGAATAAACTTTACATCTACTACACGCTCAAGTTCATAAATGTGATTTTACACTGATTGTGATTTTACTTGACTGATCAAATGATGGAACTGTAATAATGGACTGTTGGAGATTTGATAACTAATTTGTTCTACAAAATTGGACAGCATGTCAGTTGTTCACAGATTGACCTAGCCTACGAGAGCTGAACAATGGAATTGATTAGGAAGGGACATGGTGTCACCTAAACCTCTTCAGAGAATGTCATATGAGAACTTGTTAATAAGGGTTCAATTGCAATGTGACGTGTTTGTTGGCTGTAAATGAATTTTTTAATAATAAGAAAATTGTATTTTTTTTTTTAACCAAGCAAAAATTTCAAAACTGTCCTAGACCTCACAAACCTTACATATCTGTTGTTCATATTAATACTATACAAGATCTTAAGATGAATTTTAATGATTAGTAATTGTTTATGCGCTTCGGAAATGATTATAAACTTTCTTTATGTTATTAATTTGAAAAAGCTTGAGGTTGTGATGCTCACCCATGCCTCTCTCGAAGCTCTTCATGGCCGCTCCCACAGCCGTTTCCAGCTGGATGACGGGAATGTTGTTGGGCATAGTCTTGGGGTTCACGATGATCTCCATACTGAGTGAGTTCTCCCTCAGAACACGGTCAATAGCTGTAAACGGACAAACGTTCATCATCCACAAGTTACTTGTTTAAAATACAGTAGTATAAACAGATCTTCTATTTTAGCTAATTTAATTACACTTATATTTTACCCAGTAGAAAGTGTTTTTAATGATGGGCTACAAGCTTATTCTTTGGGAAAGTCGATGAAAGATTAGCAATAAACCATGGAACTACCAGTTCTCGACAAAGGGACAATCCATATAACGAGATAGAAATCGTAAGGCACTTTACTTTAAGACACTTAGGATTGACACTGTGGCATTCACACAGGAACAAAAAACAAGGAAACCAATAGATAAATATTGTTAAGGATTCATTTTAAGGCTAAAACAATTCATTGAGATTAGCTAAATTTCAAATTCAACAGTTGTACTAATTAAATATTACTAAAAGTCTCATACCGTCCAACTTGATCCACAGGTTGTTAGTGTTGAAGAACTTGAATTTCTTGATAGACTTGAATTCATCTATGTGGTCCTTAGGAACTTGGGCGATCTCAAGAAGTCGAAGTTTGCTCTCGTACTGGATAAGAGTACCTCCCTGAAAACAATAAATACATGTCAAATTGGTGGTCTTTCTATTTTTGACAAGACCAAAAAGGTGAGGTTTTTTAATCGAAACCTTTATATTTGGAGTAACAGAGGGCTCTCTTGATATTATTACAATAAAAACTTGTACACTAAGCTATAATGTTTTAAAATGTGAGAGTGAGAGGCCTACCTTAACGTCAGCCTTAGTCTTGTCGGTGATTTCCATTACAAACTCTGGCCGACAGTCGGGCGGAGAGTTGAGCATGTGGTTGAAGATGCTGACGTCCACGGTGGCTCCAAGGTTGTCAATGTTGGAGATAAAGCAGTATTCCCGACCCTGGAAAATAACAACATGTTATGATGTTTGGGCTAGTTATTCTTTTTTTTTTTTTTTTTTTTTTTTTATTGTAATAGTTCAAATTAAGTTTTGATTATTATTTCATTGTGAAATAACACACAAACCCATGTTCAAAGAAGTTAACTTAAAAGCTTTAAATTTGTTATGCTATTTCTATTTACAAAACCGACAGTGTAACCCACAGTTAAAAAGGAAAATTACAGTATATCTAATTTGCATTTTTACAGATCCAATTTACAGTGCAAATGGAAATTACTTGCACATTCACAGTCACATCATTGAGTGCATCTCAAGGCCATCTCTAGACTTGAAGGACAATTGACCTTGCATAAACATTATAAACCTTGTGTGACTCAAGTGTCAGAAAGACAAGTGAGGGTATAGTGAAGGGCGAGCCTACTGAAAGCACAATTCCATGTTTTATTTTTGAAAAATTTACTGTTATGAATCCTTTAGTATGTGCCTTCAGGAGAGTTGACAACAACAAACCAAGAATGTCTACTAAATTGAAATGAATTCAAGTAAAGCTAGTGAACACAAGTAAAGCTACCTGGAATATATAAATATATATTATTAGTATGCAAACCTGTTCTAAGAATTTCGCAAGAAGACCTGAGTTGCTGAAGCTTTCGTAAAAGTCACCGTGACCGGGAGGGTACCACCTGAAATATTCAAGGTGTTAGTTGATAATAGAAACTAGAAAATATATTATCTAACAAAACAAACATATGGAACCAATTATTGACAGGAAAGGGATTTTAAAGCTTGTAGTTAAGTCACCACAATATGTTATTAAATCATTAAATAAGTTATATTTAGCAATACAATGTGCACTAATTACATAATAAACTATAGAACAGTTAAAAAACTCAAGTTGTATTTTCATGATTACAATTGTAGTTCCTTCATGTGAATTAAGACCAGTAAACACTTTCAATTCTCTTTTGTACTCTTTCTCCATTAACTTAAAATTACCTGAGTCATATTTCAAATGGAATTTAAAAGCTTTTTAAAATCTGAAAAGAGAGGACTCTAGCAAACTATTATTTTTCCATTACATGGTGAAAACAAATTCCAAATGCTGATTTACCATTGACTCTTGAATTGATAATCCGACAGATATGGGACTAGAACCTGATTAACGTTTATGGATTACTGGAGGTATGCTACATAACCCCATAAAAAAGCGTAAAATGATGTAAAATTGTTTGAATATGTTAAAACTAAAAACTACTTAAATAGAAACTTATAACTGTTAAATAAAATGGAAAAAATTAAACATTAAAAATCTAATTGAAAACATTTTGCGAAACAAAGTACAGTACACTCTCGTTCATCGGACTCGGCGACATCGGAACTCCGCTTCATCGGAACAGAAAAGCTTTATATTATTAATTTTTTTTCTTACGAAATAAATAATTTTTCTGTTTTAGCGCCTTCAATTTCCATTCGTTCTATCCGCACAACAGTGAAGTATCACATTTTGCATCAGGCGTTTTCCATAATCTGTACCCATCAATGTGATTTACGAGGCCGTGGAGTATTCGCACAAAAATAGAAAGAGGAAGGAGGACGGGAAGTGAACATGCTAGTGCTGGAATATGAGTGGAATATGAATATGGAATATGAGAATAAGATTTTGGATCTTTATTTCCTGCGTTGTTTTTATTCCTATAGGTTCATTGTTACCATGTTCAAAGTTTGAGTGCCTTATTTTCATAAAATCTCTTGTGTTATTTTAAAAAAACAAGAGTGAATATAATCACGATAGGTCACTGTACGGGCGGAAATGATGAATCACGACAGACTCCGCTTCATCGGAATTTTTTGACATCCGAACCGGCCGTCCGCCACATTAGTTCCGATGAACGAGAGTGTACTGTATTGATGCCACCGGTATTGCATTGATATTGCCACCGGTTCATTGTAGGATTATAAAATGTGTCAAACCAAAGAATTTTGGCCTATCAAGAGTCTGCTATATTATTTATTATTAAAATATTTTAGGAGGATACACAAATTATAAAAAACACCCCTCCCATGGAAGGGCATGAACTATTCTGTTGAGCAGTACTCACGCCTCGAGGTCGGCCTGGATGTTGGTGTTCTTGGCGACGGGCAGCAGCGTGTCCTTGTTGACGCGGGGGTAGCCGCTCTGCTGGAAAGTGTAGATCTCCACCTGCAGCCCCTGGTACTTGCGGATGATCTTCTGCGTGTCCTCGTCCGTGTTGAACGAGTTCATCAGCACCAGCGGCACGTTCGCCTTGTATTTCTTGTTCAGGTGCTGAAACAATCAGATGGAAGCATATTGGAAACAGTGAAAAACAAAACTGGATGTTTTAGGTCATAATTACAATTTTAGGAAGTCGGTGTAGGGTAATTTAAGCAACTTTAATTGTACATCAGAATCAGTAAAATTGGTTTGTATCCTTGTTTTTACAAGTACATGTCGATAGTGACAAGCTTGCTGAGCTGGAGATTTTAAATAGTACAATACAACAATATCGTTGCTAACAAAAGCACAATGATATCCACTAGGTCTCATTATTGTTTCAATAACTGGCTGAGTAGCTGAGTGGATATAGGAGTACTAGCTTGCCTTTGAATGCAATGGTTGCCAGTTTGATCCTGAGAAAAGTTTATAACTTTTTAAAGATTCAATACTGTACTGAATCGCTATTTGTCATTGGGCTACTAACTAAAGATGCTGTCTAACAACAGATCGAAGTTATATGTAAAACAATTGGAATTTGGACCCTTCCAATTAAAACAATATGAAATTCCACAAGCGTAAAAAAATTACAAAATCTATATATATAATTCTGTAAGCCAAATTTCTTGAGCAAAATTGTGAGCTTGATACAAATCGCAGGAAGATGGGAGTGGTCTCAAATTAAAGGTCTTGGTCCCATACACGAGGGAAAACTATCGGCGTGTCCATAGTGTTAACAGGAAATGAGAAATCACGTAAAACGTTCTCCATAAGAATAGCATGGGGATTCTAAAAACGTCTGCTTTGTGTACATTAAAACATGTGTTAGGCCTATAGTTTAATTTTAAAACGAGACACAGATGGTAACATTGAGTGAAGAGGATAAAATAATTCACACCAAGAGAAGCAATCTATATTTGTAATTCTGTAAGCGAAATTTTTTAGAAACATTGTGAGCGTTTTACAAATCGCAGAAGATGGTAGGGGTCTCAAATTTAAGGTCTCGGTCCCATACACAAGGGGAAATTATCACCGTGTACATAAAGCTACAATAAAATGAGAAATATAGTAAAACGTCCTCCATAAGAATAGCATTGGGATTCAAAAACCGTCTTGCTTTGTGTACATTAAAACATATGTCATGGTTTTATTTTAAAACGAGAGACAGATGATAATATTGAGTGAAGAACTATTAATAACCAAAAGACAAAAAATACACCTAGAGTTGTAATACTATAATAAGACGTTTTGTGGCTTTGGAGCGACTAAAAATTCTCCTAGAAGCATTAACAACCTTACAAACTATTACAAGTTGACTGCTGATTTTCACTATTGTTTCAATAATTTAAACTGTGAAAAAAAACTGAGCGTGTATACAAATCATAAAATACATTCTGATCGTGATAGAGACGCAATGGTCAATGAATTTTGGTTTGAGAAACGCCTACATTATTTTCATTAGAACAGGTTTTGTTTTTATTTTAAGACGAAAAGTGTCAAATGATAATATTGAGTGACGATGATACATTAATTAAAACTTAATTCAAGTGTATCAGTCAACTTAGTATTGATATTATGTTACCTGAATTTTCCCAGAAAGCTTTTGGTCATCTCACAGATTGCCGAACTAGGAGAGAGTAAAAATCAAAGACTTTTGTCCTACATACTAGGGGAAAATGTCGCAGGTCAAAAACTTTACTACAAAATGGGAAATACAGTATATAAAAACTATTTTCTGAAAGGTCATCCTTAAATATTCTCCATGTACGTATAGTAATTTTAAAAAGTCTGCTTTCTATAAATATACAAAATCAAGAGCTTTGATTAGGAGGGACGAATATTACAGTAAGTGAAAAGATGATCTACTTTAAGGTTCTGTGTTTAAATTTGGTGACTAAAAAAAAAAAAATTAAATCTGAAAGGAGCCAAAATATCCATTCAATTTGAGGACAAACAAGACAATGAAATGGCTTTAGTACAAAAAGTTTATTGACTCGGAAATGGGTGCTGAACATCCGTCATTTATTTTCTCATTGCTGCTTTTCTATGTTATATTTAAGAAAAACCGTCATAGCTCAAAGGGACTATGATATCTTTCAAAACTTATTTTTCATAGATCGATATGATATAAGTTCAACAGACAAAATGAAACCTTTACAAACGGGTGGCATAACAGTATATGATTGTAAAGAGTGCTTTGGGGGCAAATGGCCTGTTCAAAGGGTTTAAAATATTATATATATATATAGCCTATTAAAATTAAATTTAGTGAAGAACTGTTAATTTGCTATGGTTCATGCTATTTTAATTTTAGGGGCTTTTGCCCCTATGAGCTATAATAATAAACCATTAGAATAATGCAAGGAAGCGGCAATGCAAATAGACAAATAAACTTAGCATTGCGGCAATGCAATGCTATGTTTTACATTGTGGGTATATCAGTTATTGCACAAAAAGGACCCAAATTATTCAGAATTAATTTCAATGTAAACAAACTGAAGAACCAGTCCAACTTGTTTCTCCATCAAAAGAACAATACCCTTGATTAGATGGCGTGGTTCACTTTCCTCTATTAGCAGATGGCAGTGCTGCCAATCAGGTTTTGGAGGACACGACTTAACACCTAAAAACTTTAATTTGTTTTAGCAATCATTAACATCTTACAAAATGACTTGCTAACTTTACTATTTATGAATGGTTTGCTGTCACAGAAGATAGTTCACCGAGAAAAGTGCAATTAATTTTACACAGTCATCCAGCAAAACTCATTCACAACTCTGTTTCATTTTTGCAATAATTGTGGAAATTTTAGTTCCAAATTTAAAATTACGTTTTTATTATGTTTTGAAACAATAAAACCATAAAAATAACACATAAAGAACTAGGAAGCTGAGTCTCCTTGCGGCTTTAAGTAAAAAATAAACAATAATATGGGACATTTGAATAAACAGTTCTGAATAATTATGGTTACATTAAATTGTTTCCTTGTCATATCCAAGTAATAAAAACATGTTGGTTTTTCTAATTTTCAAAAGTTCTTATACAACTTTAAAATATCACCTTTGATCTTTGAGTGAATTTTCTCTATTCACACTCCCCTAAAAGCGATCTTATGGCAATCACAGTGGCTTTGCAGAAATCTCAAGTACCCATGTTTGTTCTTTTTTGATAACAAAAATGAACACATAGGTACATCTTACACCAAAGAAAAAGAGTATGTAATTTTGTGAAACTGGGAGTACACAAACCTATTTAATCTTGATATTACCAGCTTCAGAAATTTTATTTACCCTAACCTCCAAGTATTGATATTTCTTTGGGATTGGTTTTCTTTAAAGAATTATAGAGTTCATTAGGTTTACAATGATGAAAAGGAATGGATATCAGCTAGCTCATGTTCTGAGAAACCGAGAGAAATGTATAAATCACAACTAAACTTTTTCCATCTGTGAGACTTCTTCAGAGAATGAGAGAAAATAACTATTAGATTTGATAATCTGTTGGAATAGTTTCATTCTCAGAATGAACACTGGATCTATGGCTATGGTAGGCATTCTGAACACTGCAAAACATAAGCATAAGCAAACATGTTTTTTATTTTATACATCACGTGGGGTGACTGCCGTGATTTAATTCAAATCCCACTCTTGTCTTTGTCCAATAGTCTTAGTGGCTAAATCTAAGACATTTTCATCCATTAATGTTTTGCTACTTAAATAATTTTGAACTGGTTTTACACCCTACATTCTGAGGGGTCACGGAATCCACAATCCCAATCAAAATCTAATTCTTGACAAACCTCAATTTGCTGGACGGTGAGGTCGAGGAATGTGAAGTCGCTCCGGACAGGGATCACCGACTTTGGACCGTGGCAGCCCATCGACGTGCCCAGGCCTCCGTTGAGCTTAACCACTATCAGTTTGCTCAACATCTCATGTATCTTGTCTGCTGATGGAGTGGCCAGGTTGCCATAGTCGAGGACCTGTCAACAACAACCATTAAAGTAACAAAGAATACTTCGAATAATGCCTACATGGTGTTTTAAAGACCTTTTAAAGTAAAATAAGAAGTTTTTTTATTAGTTTAACTTTATTATGCTTAATTTATTAGAATAGCAATATTACAAATAGATAAGAATCAAAGATTAATCTAACTATATAATAAATCAAATTAATTGTTTCACTCGCTCAAGGCAACATTTTATTGACTGTGACGATGGTTTTACTACCCATACAAGGAGAACATCACTCATAAGATGTGTAACCTTGGACGAATTGTATTTATTACTTGGCACATAATATTGCAAGTATTAGCATTGTATTGCCTTAAATAAGCTCTAAAATAAAATATGTCCTCTGGAGGGTTGAATAAAATTATTACTTTTAATTTGTTTGTTAACTAGGTCCATTCTTTGGTTCCTAAGCCAAAAAAGTATACGGTAGCTAAAAACTACCATAAAAACCTTAGGACACATCACCAAAAACCTCAGTGGTATTCAGTAATTGGTCCTGAGTAATACTGTACTGGTTAAAATTTTAACCATAAATGTTATAAGGGGTTCTGTAAGTAGGTTTTCCTGCATTAGGCCTAAGGGTTTTTAGAAGCAAATATTGGTTAATTACTTCGTAATAAAGGTTCCTAACCAAATTATGTCAAGATCTGGTAATTTGATTTATCTTTCCCATAAAACATCCATGGAGAATGAATATGTAAATTTGCCGCCATATGGGTTTTAATTAATCCTTTAGGACTCGAGAAGTACATACCAAATTTTATCTAGGTGTGACTTAGAGAGGTGTGTAGTTTTCCCCTAAGAATAACATAGGAAACGGTTTTAGGATGTTCTCCGTTACTAGAACTTTCTCCGTAGATTTTCCCGTTACCATAAAGGTACGTTAAAAATTTTTAATGCTAAATTGTTTGTTTTTCAGAGCTCTTTAAACCGGTTTTATTTAAAATTGTAAAATTTTAAAAATCTTGGTAGAACAATGCCAAAATCAATTTTTTACTATTTTGAAACCTCATAAAACCCTGTTCCATAGTCTGATCACGGTGGTTTTCAAACTCAACCTGAATAAAGCTGCCCTTCACCTCCATACAAATTTTCATAAAAATTAGAGGTTTCTTCCAAAGTTATCGTATAAACAGACACATATATAGAATCTAAATGAATTTTAACGAAGGGTGATTTGGAATCTAAGTACCTCTAAACGAAATAGTATCATGGTAATAGGTGGCCGTATTACCGTATTAGAGTATTAGCTATATAGGAAAATTTGCAAAAATAACCTAAATTAAATTAGTAATTTGATATTTTATTACATTTAAAAAATTATCAAGAACAACGAGGGAACTAAAGATTTTTAAGACAATGGGATCGACAAGTCTTAAACTTAAAAGCGTACAACACCAAATTTTCCAACTTACCGCTCCTTCTGGTAATTTTTCTATTTTATTCCAGTCAATGGATGGCCCAGTTTCCCTCAGGAACCGGTCAAACAGTCGTCGGAAGCCGTCGAACTCCTTGCGGAACTTTTGCTTCTCATGTTCTGCGGTTTTCTCCAGCATCCGCTCCAACTCCAGCTGAAGCCGAGTCTCCGCATCTCGCTTCGTCACCTCAATGAACTCTTGCGACCCTGAGGGAACCCGCTGATGGCTCCGGATCTGAAAAAGTTCTTTTATGAGAAACATACATATCAAGGCGATCGTTGACCAGTTTTATGGGTATTTCTTGTCATTGTCACTAACTCACTAATTAAAAGAAACTATTATTTACAGTAACTTTTCCGATCATATTGTATGTTTTACTTCATAAATAAAGTGGATTATAATACCAATAAATATATTTTTCAACTACTTTTTTCTGCTTTTTACTAATAATATGAAATGCCCATTCAGAAATATTTATAAAAGTATAAAATAATATTGACAGAATGTATTAACGTAATACCTTCACAACAACTTGGATGCTTGCAGGCAAAAAGGATCTATAGTTTCAAAAGCTCTTTAAGTATTTTTGGAATAGTGTGGTTGAGTAATGAGGCATCCCGGTTCTAAATTTTCTAAATTCAAAATTAATGCATTCCGGTATAAATCATGTGCCTAAAATAATCTTGTACAGTTTTTTTTTCAGATGCCATTGGAATATATTAACTTAAAAAGTTTTTGACTAATTCAATTTAGTTATATTTTATCCCTTCTTTTTTGTTATTTATTAAATCCTAAATATAATACAAGAAGTGTCTGAGGCTATGTATATCCCCGAACGAAAAATAAAAATAAAACAATGCTACTTTAAGCAATTGTTTGAAATTGTGAAAGGTAGAGCTATCGCAAACATCAGAACCTGATTATATACTATGTTACTTTAACAAAGTGAATTAAATCCGACGAGCAAGGGTCGGTCAACCAGGTACTACATCATCTAATCACAGCTACCGTAGTTAAAAAATACCGTATGGCATACTTATCTATGTCAGCAAAAAAATTATGTTTTAATATATTTTATAGGCCTAGTTCCTTCTTACATTAGATAATTGTGTTTTACATTATACATTAGGGCCTACAGAATATACTTTATACATTATATTTATATTATATTCTTTCTTATAATAGTAAAAGATAAATAATAAAAATATTCAATAGGCCTACCATAAATTTTTTTTAAATTTAAACTGTATACAAAATACTTTATTACTTTAATTTATACTTTATTACAAAATATGCAAAAGTGGGTTAATATATACGACGTATAGAATTCATAGCTATTGGTAAGCTTTTCTAAGAAAATAATTGATGACAAAGTTAAAATTATTTTGTTGCACAAACACTCTTTGAAAAAAGTTTTAAAAAGCTCTTAAATAAAAATAACAACACTTTTTCTTGAATTACATTATTTCCCAGATACATACTAATATAAGCTTACATTTATGTTTCCAGGTAAACATTTTTCTGAAAAATTATGAATGAACGCTGGACAAAAATGAAAATCCAATCAATAGCTCAAGTTGCCTATTCAGCAAACTTCAAGTGTTACTCAACCCAATAAAGCGTGTGACGCACGCGATGTGCTGAGTTGTATCTTTCACGTTGTAAAACGTTTGAAACGCTTGTGAAGACCACCCTCAAGGCCAAAAGGTGTTGATGAATTTACAAACAAATAACCCACTCACCGTTTACATTCTACAATTAGCTTCACATGAAAGTTACAAGAGACTATTAAATCATCATTGTTTACTTAGATGCATTGTAAGGTATACAGTACCAAATGCCCAACGATTACTGTAGGCCTACTCTATTTCAAAGCTCATTGTCATTGTAGCAACAAAATGGTATTTTTATCAGTATTAGTACTTATTGGCTAAATAAATTCTCCTTGAGAACCATTCTGTTATTCTTAAAAATTTTAATAATTTAAATTTTTATAATAACTGTAATGAGCTGTTTTTGAGAGAGAAAATCAAATACAGTTTACTAAATGCAGTTAGTGATAACTCTTTTGCTGGGACTTTTGAAGGGAAATTATTGCTTCATATAATAACAAACTCACCAATATCAATAATGAACTTTAAAGAATTAATTTTTATTGCTTTCTTAAGAGTTGTGTTATGAATTAGTTATGAAAACAGATTTGAGTAGTTTTTATTATATACATTTTTTACGAGGTTGACTGTGGATTTGAACTACGCCAGATTACCCCAGAATGCAGGGTGGCAGGGGTTCAGTTGACTCTTTAACTCTAATTCACAGAATCAAGATTTTTTATAGTTACATACAGTTTAACTTATTAATAGTTCAAGTTTAGGAGGTATTTTTCTAACTAAATTTCACTCGGTATGTGGTATAGTGAGATATACAGAGGTAACGTACAGTACAGTAGAAAATAGTGACAGTAGACAGACACTAGAGTGGATGTATCCCCAACTTGTCGCGACCTATGAGCCGGTGACTTACAGAGGTCCATAGGGAAAACTTCAAGATACACAGGAAATATTTGACTTGTGCAAGTAAAATGCAAATTGAATTTGATTTTTGAACTTGAGCTATAGAGGTAATTGTTGTATCTCTTCGATTTATATAAGTAAAAATACAACAGTAAAATTATTTTGAGTTATTTAAGGTTTTGTTATTTGACTTAAGCAGGTTTATCAAAGTGGATTGAAAATACGTTGAGATACTGAGGATTTAGAGTTATCAAGGTTCAAGTTAGCACGAGCCAATTTCCACATTTTGCACGAGTAGCAACTAGAGCTGAAGCTTGTTTACGTTGCAGTCGGTTGCTGTCCCCCGCCCTCTAACTCCTGATAAAGGATGTGTGGCATTTGTGGCTTTTGCTGAGTCATTTTCAAGCACTAGCATAACTCTCCCAGCTGAAAGTGTTAATGATAAATTGGCACTTTCTTCAAAACGTCAATATACCCTGACATCCACATATTTTAGGTTGAATATTGAGTGAAGGTAAGTGAATCTGATTAAGAATGAGGGGAGAAGGCGCCAAGTATATGTATATTGGTAGTTAGTGTGGTTATTATAAGAACAATTTTCAAATGAGATGAATATTATTCATTATACAGTAAAGCATATCTAGTCCAAGTAAAAATTAATCTAAAGCCGCGTCCGCACTGGGCGAACATTCGTGGCGAACTTGTTCGGAGAACACAAAAAATCAACAAACATTCCTAACGAACAATTACCGGCCATATGATTTACATTCTAAAAGGTTAGCAACGAACAAACAAATGTTCGGAAGAACTTTGTTCGGCGAACATGTTCGGCCAGTGCGGACGCGGCTTAATGGTGTTATGAATTAAAAATTTAAAAAATTCTTATTTTTACAGTAAAAATATTTTAAATCTAAAACTTTACAAAAATGGACAGATTTTTTTTGTGATTAGCTACCAAAAATAACATTCATTAACTTTGCATTATATCTTCCATCTATGATGGAAAAATGTTACTGTAACATCAATGTGATAGGCTATATTATTATGCCTAATTATTACTTTTTGCAAAGACAAAACGAGTAAAATAAGAGTAATTTAGCTCCAAATAAAAACAAACAATAGGTAATAACAATTACAATAGAGAGGTTTTTACAGATACAGTATCTACTACGAATCTACTGAACATAAATTAAATAAATGCAAGTTTAGCTATTTTTACTGCTTGAAGTCCCAAATAATCTTTGAAAAATGATCGGCAGTATGCATTAAATATTATTCAAACAGTTAAATTAGCCTAAAAACATAATATACATAAATTTGTCAATTTAAAAATAACGTTTAGCGTTTGCCGTAAGATACACCGTATATTGCCAAAACTTGCTTATATTTGGAGTTCTGTAGTTCTTTTTAAACGTATAACAACTTTTTTTGAAAATTCATAAATAGAGTACTGTAATAATTTTACATAAGTTATTAAATTTTTTTTTATTACAAAGTGATGTTTTTAAAATTTGTTTAGAGTTTCAGGGAACTTCATGTGAAGTTTAGTAAAAACAAAAGCACAGTAATTTTGTATGTGAAAACTTTTAGGCGAACTTTACATAACGGCAAACAATATCAGGATATCCACTTAAAATAGAAATAACAGGATGTATAGGCCTAATGTTATTAATATTCCTGTCAATTTTTAAATAATTGCTTTTTGAACATGTCCGGGAAACTAGTGCCCCTTATCAGTGTACACAGATAACAGTTAGGTAACAAAGTTTTATGACAGCACCACTCTAATTTTTAATCTCGAGTGGTCTAAAATAATCTTTCACAAACAACTCTGATGGTGACATCTTAATTAATAAATGGAAGGTGAGTTTGTTACAGTTTTAAGGCTTTCAGAACTCAATAAATTATTCATGAAATTATGTAAAACTAAGGCTAGTATAACATTTAGTAAAAGATTTTGGCAAATATAAACCACTAATCAAGAAATACTGTTTAAAAATGTTTGGGAACTTAGCCAACTCTACATAATACAAATTTTACAGTGGTATTTTTGTGTGGGAGTATTCTTTCAATCAGTAAAGTAGACATAAGTCCCTTCTTGACGGGCACTGGCCCTTTTTGGGAACAAAGTCGGACTTTGCCTTATCAAGATGAGAAACCATACAATCCCAGAATGGCCCGGCCTTGAATAAAATTCCAGGCGTCCCGGATGCAAGATACTCTGATTTGTACTCTTGTACTATAGAACTCGGTACACACAATAAATAAATAAAAAGTTCCATAAACAAAAACCGTCACGTACCGAAGCCAAAACCTTTTTTCAACGCTGATTTTATAATGGTAAGATGCTTCCATATTACGATGATATAGGCCTAATTACGACATAGGTAATCATTTCACCCTGGTTGTAGAAAATTACAACTCACTCTAACCTATATAAAGAATTTTTTTTCACTAATAGTGATGTGATTCTCAACAACAACAAAACAAAACTTCTCTAAATGATGTCCAAAAAAAATTAGTAGTTTTTTTTTAACGGACATTTATTTACTAAAAACCTTAATTTTACACACAAATTGTTTTACTACATAGGTATACTCTAAGACTCTGAACCTGCACCACTACATGAATATTTAAACCAATACTTTGGAATGTTGTAGAGGAAAGCAGTAGTGCAACTACATTAGTGTTTATAAGGAAACCTGATGTCAAACCGTAGAACAAACCGTAAAAGAATACAGGTTCGGTGTGGGTTTACTTTTAACCATTATTTACACAATGATTTAAATTAACGGAAGTAGAAATATTTGTTCTAGGACTATGTTCATTGGTATGGGAAAACCTCAGTGACAGCAAAGAGAACTGTTCAACCAATAAAGGAAGAGTAAAATTACACACATCTCTAGTAAACACAAACAATAGTAGCAAAATATTTTTGTGAGGCACAGTACTTAAACTGTTTAAACAAAATTGTAAAATTACACACATCTCTAGTAAACACAAACAATAGTAGCAAAATATTTTTGTGAGACACAGTACTTAAACTGTTTAACACTTTGGGTGCGGCTCGGTCACCGGTGACCGGTAGCGAAACGCGCGCGCCGGCCTGCCCGGTCACGTGTCGCCGGCCGTGACTCGGCGAAATGAATCAGTCAGTGTGGCCCTGGGTTGCGGAGTAGTTCAGAGTTGTTTATACGTGCGTTACCAGGGCAACCTGCCTTCTTTCGGTTGTGCGTCGCCCGCCGTTCCCGTGGGCCGGCTCCGGTCCATTGTGACCTGAACTTTTTTAATTACTTTTTAATTCTTTATGAAGTGTTATTTCCATGTTTTGGTGTGTTTTGTGACACAATATTATGTTTAATATTTTTTTATTTTAGTTTTATCGCCTTTTATTTAAAATGGACCCCCAATGATAGAAATGCTTCGACCAGTACCTTGGCGAAGTTTGAGTAAAAAAAAAACCAATGGTTGGGAGGGTGGAAGGGGCGGTAAATAGTTGGAAATATTAGTTATAATTCTATTGAACATTATTATAATTATATTAAACAGTACCAGGTTAACCGAGCCTTGCTCGCTGGTTTCGATTCAATTTTAATATTTTCACCAACAACCAACTATTCCACCATGAACCAACTATACCTCTTCACAGTTAACAGCTGCTTCAAAAGGTCTGCTTAACCAAGTGCTTAACATTAATGTTCCTTTATTTTTGTTTACATTTAGTTGTTATTTCGTTACCAAAATAGCAACCCATAAGACCAATGTTAAAAATTACAATTTTTAAACTTAAATTTAGATCAAATTTGATTTTTCCTGGGATTGAGACTGTTTCTAAACTTATTTTTGGGCTGAAACACTCTTTAATGCAAAGTTTAAGCAAAATCTAACAGCTAGATTTCGAGATCGTGGAACACACATCCCTTCAGAGATTCCTCGTATTATAGTATAGGATTTTAATGTAAAAATTCGATATTGTGTTCCAAAAAACTGTGTATTGTCGTTGCGCGGGCCGGCTCGGTCACCGGAGACCTGCACTTTTGGACGCCATTTTTTTGGTGAAATAATGCAAGAACGCCAGTTTGCCGCCTCGATCTGGACTTCTGGAGACAAAAAGTAAGATTTTATGAAAAAAAAAATTTTCAGGCCCGCGGGAAAGATTTTCGATATTCTTTGTCGCACTCAACGTGTTAAACAAAATTGAAATACTTTGGGCTATTATTTTGGAATAATTTGCAAATGTACACTCTGCATCGATGATGTAAATTTTTTTGTAGTCAGTCAATAGGTTTTTGTCAATCAATTAACTTAGCTCAGAATGTATTCATTTGTTATTTTCTTCCTATATACCACTGATTATAGATACTTATTATGCTTGTAAGCAGGGACGGTTTTAGAAATTTGTCACCAATGGGCCCCAAGTGGCACGGTTAAGAGCACCTAAATCCTCCTATATCTTGATTTTTTTCTCAGTCTGTCTGTTTGTTGTCAGCCAATAACAGAAAAGAGTGTTTCTTTAAACCATAATGAACCTACCTAAGGATGTCTCTAATCACAAATGGGATTTTTACCTTGGATGCAACATGATTTTGATTTTTACTGAGTGACATTGGAAAGGACATGACGACTGGACTGACAGAAGAGGCTGGAGTCTTAGTAAAAATTATTAATACTATGCAGAATAATTGTGTGGTCTAATTTTTAAATTATTTTAAATTACTAGGCCTACCTAAAGTCTTATATGTTAAAAAACTTTTGCAAAACTAATGACAGTGACCTTGGCCAAATTGTTGAGTATTTTTTGTGTAAATTGGACCGATTTTTATGAGGGTTGTACCAAAACAAAGGTTCGCTATGTGCAGTTTTTATTTCTATTTTGAAAGTATTTAGGTCAAAAGTAGAAAAAAATTTGTAATAAAAGCTAATGACCGCCAGCCTGGACCGATTTACACACGGTTATTATCAAATTAAAGGTAATTGCCAGTATATTTGCCCATTTTGCTTGGATTTCAGCTATTCCTCCACAAAATTTTCTAAACACAGAAATTAAAATCCTTCATGGCATTTTAAGCCTGTATTCTGAGCGAGATCTTGAGTTCTATTGGACCGATTTGCGTTGTGTTAAATAAAAGGTAATTAATTTGAAGCCCACTTGCCTCAAACGTTTACTATTCCTTCACTAAGCCTAATACTCTAAAATTTTTATTTAAAAAATGTTGTATTCATCAATATTGTTTTTACTGATCAGCCGAATGTAACAATACAGATCAGCTGATTATAACACAGTAAACGTTTTATTATCATAATATGGTTTGTTTATCTATACCCCGTTCAAAATAAATGTGCGGTCGAAACGCAGATTTCAATTCCCCCATTTTTCCTTTTCTCCCGCTGCCAAGAATTCGACCAATCAGAATCACTGAAAATTACTACAGCTGTTTAATATCTCATGTCACTTTACGCCATGTTTTGCTTTTTCGTAAACAAATATTCTAATTTTGACGTTTGGGATGTTACAAGATGCGCTTCCAGTGGCAAGTAAGGGAAGTAACACGATTATCAGCACTATTTTCTTCTCTGAACTTTAAGAGTGAAATTCAAATAACATCTGATTGTGAAGAAAATCGGGGAATTCAGGAAGGCGTTGAGGGAATATTCCTTGTGGTGGGAAATAAAATTCTGTCTCTCGACCGCTCATTTATTTTGAACGGGGTATAGTAATTCACTTAATTTAAGTAAATTGTGAGTGATTAAACATGAAGAATTAATGAGGTAATGAAAAGTAGAAATGTGTAGAATTGAGATTTACATTTATTAATAACTGATAAATTTAAGATGACGTCCTCATTATTATGAGCAGAGCAGCTCTTTGCGCTGAACGGGGTTAGTCTACATAAGTATTATTTTAGATATCTATAGTATTTATTACGCAACATGGTTTTTTGCACAAGAAACTCATAATACAGTTTTTGACAGATTTTAATGATTTTGGTGTCAATGGATAGAACTCGGCGTGAGAGTTGTTTCTAAAGTAAATTAGTAAGTATCCATTTAAAGGAAAGGGCCCTGTGTGCCCTCAAATTTTGCAATTTTGCCATTTGATTACCATGGGCAAGGAAATTGATTGATTTTAAAGTAAACAGCTGTAAAGCCTAATCACCGGACATCAGCGAAACCAATTCATCAGTTTACACGAAAGAGGCTACGATAACGATAGAGTGTACCTCGTTAACGAACTGCTGAACTAATAAGGTACAAATTGTGCATGCAGAAAATATTTAGAGCAAAATTATAAACATTGCATGAATTGCATAATTATTGAGTGCTCTCAAATTAAAGGTTTTTGGTTAAAGGGACGATACATCCAAGAAGCTGCGAGGAAATTATAAATAATGTAAAACTTCTTTCAGAAGAAAATTGTAGAGATAAATACATATGCTTTCTTTTAACTCATGTCACAACGCGTGTTTTGGTATGATTTAAAAACGATAACCAGATGTCGTCAATGAGTGAAGACGATCAAATTATAGCCTGGCGTTAATTTATTAAATATTACTGACAAGAAAACTTGCTAGAAGCAACACTGTTTGTCAGACGTATACTTTATTCATTATAAATGATTGGCCAATAAAGACAATTGAATAGTTTTTATAATATATAGATTAAACGGTGCTGAACTCTATTAAAAGAAGGTTAATTGAGACATAGGTGCTGGTTGCCAGGCACGTTATCTATCTAATTGCCATTACAATGGTTATATTATTGAATTATTCTCAATAAAATATTATGATGTCACGATTTTTTTACTTTTTCAAACTTATGTTTTCACTTTGAGATTCGGAGCTAAGTTATGGCCAACGAATTCACAAAATGTTAAAATTGAATAATTATACGAAATAATTAGACCTACATGAAATTAATGGGCAAAGCATGAGCATTCAACTAGGGTCTAATTTTTATTACTTGAATAATTTACAATTTTTTTCTAAATCAATTAAACCCGAACATTTCAAAATTTTGATTACCAGTAATAACCCAGAACTACACTTATTTACATCTGTCCATTAACAGATGTTCAAAATGCTTAACCCAATACCAATGTTTTTTAAACTTCAATATGGGATATCACCTTTGTTTAAAATCTAATTCTAACCAATTTTTGGGCGAAACAACTACAGACAAAACCCTATCCAACGACACCAAAAACTTGAAAACGGTTCAAAATTGTCGTAGGCGTTAAAAAAAATCTCAGCGTATTAAATAAGTATAGATTTTAAGGAATTCAATTAAAAGTTTACAAAAAAGTATTTATTTAATTTTTTTAATTATGGTAATTATAAATGTCATATAAACCAAATACATCATAAATATGGTCCATTTAGTAATAATTCAACCCATTCAGGATTACTGCATATTTTAAAAGTTATCTACAAGGTTTTCATAATAATAATTTGTTATTAAGTTACTATTAATAGATTAATTTTTTTAATAATAACCCATTCAGAATGACTTGCTTGAAATTAAACCCTAAAACAATATTTTGCGATTTGAATAATCTAATCTTATCTCTGGAGTGTAAACAGTTTTTAAAGACAATTTGGCACCGATTGCACAGGGAACTGCGCGGCGGGCACTGCCTACTTGTCATTCAAGGTTGTGTTAGGTCAGTTTACCTTGCCCAGTTCCGACTTGGACACGGGACCGATGTTGACGTTCACGCCCGACCAACCCTGGGAGCCGGCCACCATCCTGATGTCGATGTCGATGTCGCCGCTCACACTGTCACACACTGACTGACGCTGACAGACCGCCGCGCCGCGCCGCCGCCGCTACTGATAGCGATAGCGCGGCCGCGTCACGTGACCCATGATAGCCCGCGTCCGTCAATGGCGCGGCTAGATTGGCAGCACTGGGGCGCGACGACGCGCGGATAAACACCTGTTTGATGTTTATTATCGCCTTTAAACCCAGCTGTTTACACAAGATCTCACGGTAGTCAAGACGCTGGAACGGGAGATTTAAAGGGACGAACGCGACGCAAAGTAGACGATTACGTAATGGATATGGAACGCAGATTACCAACTGGCCAAACACGCGCCAAGGCAAAACCAACCTTGAAACCGACTTCCTTGTCAATAATAAAATTGGTATCTCTCTCATCCAGTTAAAAAATAAAACATTCCCTAGGATGATAAGTTTACTAGATTTTGATTGTAAATTTCTATAATGAAAAGCCATAACCTTAAAAATATGTTTAAAAGTTAGCCTTTACAAAGCAAAAACATTCAACTCATGATGACTTGCTTGAATTGAAATTAATCATAAAAACATTTAACTAAAACAGTCAGCCAAAACCTGACTGTTCATATGAGCTGTTGTTGTTCTGAGCTCTTAAACACGTCCGAAGTTTGTAAAAATTAAAATATAATTTTTTTAATGAGCTATCAACCAACTTATTAAAAAAAGAATAGCCTTAAGACAATTGAGAGGTATCTGAGGCGTTCAACTATAATAATAGCAAAAATATCTGTTGTTGTTATTATTAAAACCGCTTAATCAGTTTCACTCGACTGCTTCAAATAAATTATTGTCTTCTACTTTAAAGGTGCAGCATATTATTTTAAGTACGGTAATAAAGTTAATTTTAAAAGATTTTAAACTGCTCATAAAACAAAACTTATCAATTTATTTATATTTTTTATAAACGGTTATTAATTATTACTAGGAATCACCCACTGGTCGAAATTCTACCAAATCTCCTTGGATCAATTAGTTTTAATAATGTTTTATTGGTACCTAAAACATATGTTCTTCCTGATTTGCTGGCATTTGTTATTTCAACAGATATCTAATGATTCAATCAATTATCCTTCCACCATAACATTAAAATTGCAACATTGGAAGCTTGTAAACGTAGCCCTGAGGGCCGATGTGAATTATAATAGGATTCTGCTAATCTACAGGTCACTCTACCTTTCTCGGTATGCACGGATTTCTCCTACGATGCACACAAACAAAGCAAAGAGGGGGAAATTAAACATACTCGCCTATTAATATAGACTAGAAATTGCCAACTGGTCGAAATTCGACCAAAGATTCAGTTGATCTTTTGCCAATTAGCTTTAGAATGATTATCACTAAAACATCTGTTCTTCCTGTTTTGCTAGAATTTGTTTTTACAACAGCTGTCTTATGATTCAATCAATCCTTCTCCCATAAGATTAACATTGCAAATTTGAAAGCCCATAGGGCTTAGCCCTGGGGGCCGAGAGGAATTACAATGCGATTCTGCTCATCTAAAGGACTATACCTTTTTAACGGTATTCACGGATTTCCCCTACGATGCTCACGAGCTGAGAAAAAAGTATGAAAAGAAACATGCTTGCCTATTAATATATAGATTATTAAAATGTTTTATTTTATTTACTAGAAGTAGAAAAACATTTAGTGCAAGGTTCGTTTAGTGCTAATTACATATGCCACAATGAATATATCATTAGTCTACAAAAATAGTTGAACGTTTTATCATTAAAGAGGTTATCAAGGTTTAAAATGAATACGTCATCAAAAAGGTCAAGGCAAACTTTGGTATGGTATAGTGAAATATAACTGAACCAAGTCCATGTTGATTAATGATGTTTGAAACTGTGGACCAAGTTGTAAATCGTTTTTGTCAGTTGAGAATACAATTTTAAAATATTATATAAAAACACACTAAAAGCACAGACTATTTACATTTCTTTAACATAAACATATAATGAATGTTACATTCTGGTTTGATACGGTATTACTAACACAGATAGAGGTGAATAGTATTATACAGGTGGTCCACAAAAAAATTGTCATTAATTTCCCTGACTTTCCTGACTATTTACCATCAATTTCCCGGACTCACGGACTTTACTAAAATTATAACATCACAAAAATATTATTGCCTAGGAAATTTAAATCACAGAAAATACTATGTATTAATATATTACAAAAAAGTAACTAATTTTTCAAAAGTATGGTAACTTATTCAAAATTAGTTTCTTGATTCAAATTTTTTGCATCTGGTGTACTTGAGGTAACCTACTCGGTACAGGATATACATTCCCTCATGATTTTGGCACCAACACTTTTTTCTTAAGGAAAATTGTTAGTGTTGGCAGGGAATTTTCAGCCGGCATATATTTTAAATCATATTTTAAACATAGGCCTACATTTTAAATGGTCCTTCAGCATGTGATATTACAGCTTGCTTACCCATATTACTGAGCTTGAATGATTTGCAACACATTTTACAGGCAAAAGTTGCATCATTAACTACAAAGTCTAACAAACTCAGTAGTTTCTGAAAATATATGTGGCATCAAGCCACACTTGAACATCCAATAAATAAAAAGATTAGGCCTAACAATTAAAAATAGTCCGAGCACAAACGTACAAATAAAGTCCCAAGTAATATTTGTTTTCATTAAAATACCCTAAGCTTTTTAACAAAACGTCAACAAACGGTATTAAACTTTTTTCAACTAAGAAAAATAGATGGCATTAATTTATCATCCTAAAAGCTTTAAATATTTGGAACAAAAACTGTTTCTTATTCATCTTCCAAATAATTTACATATGAAAAAAGAGTGTTGACTTGATTATTTGTCACTACACTACCAAGATATGGTCTACCCTGGCAGTATCAGGTTGACCTTTGGTATGCTATCAACTGCAAGGCTTCTGGAATTAGAACTCAATCTAAGATACTAATCAGACCAAGGATTTCTTACTGAGTAACAAATGTTAAAAGAAGTCTGGCCTATTTGACAACTATAAAAGTATATTAATTTCTTGGGTGACTAAAATTAAAAATACTTTTTCAAGCGTAATTGTTTCTCTAAGAGTAGTTTAATAATTTAAAATTGTTACATGGATTTATACATAGCTATATAGTTAAAAGAGTTTAAAAGTTTAAAATAAGGTAAGCAACGCAATATCTTACGACAAACATTTATTTAAATAAAGAAAATAATCATTTTGCTAATAATCAGTAAATATTTTATAAATCACTTAAAAGTAGATATAATATAACAAAAAAACTATTTATTTATTAATATATAAATAGTTATAATTTGAGAGTGTTACAAGAAGGATGTAGTTGCCTTGCAAAATCCTAATAATTTATTTTTTATGCTATATTGTTTAATTTTAAAGGGATGTTTTAAAAGTGGTTGGCTGACAAATGTTTACTCACCGTTCATTACATAAAAAAGGAAAATGTTCAATGATCATTAGGGTTCTCTATAAATCTAAAATTAGTCAGATTATTTAATTTGTTTATGAAGATATGTTATATAAGACAGGTTTTGCTCAGTAAAACTTCTCCTGTGTCAAAATTAACTACAACTGAAGGGTGCTAATAATTTTTGTAAAGGTTACTGCAAAAAAATTGTTATAAACGGATTTCAAAGTACTCACATTGATATCATTCCAGATCAAAAATGCATCTCCCTTAGCTTTGGCATAAGATACTTCATCAATTTGATGAGACATCTCGATTTTTGGGATGTAAATTTAACAACTCCACTAAGGCTTTAACCAATAAATGTTTGGTAAAAAATAAAGTTTGGATAAACAATTTTATGAAAATTTGGACTTGTTTTGTTCTACGGATGAAAACCGTTATTAATTATCAAATTCCATGGAAACTATCAGGTTTTAAAGTTAAAAATATAGACTAGGTTAATGAAAATTAATTAAAAAAAAAAAAAAATTGGTGACATCATACAGGACACAACTCTACATCCATAAGTTCAACTAAGTGTATTTTTCTTCCATCTTTATCAATAATGCAGCTTGCTGTATGGTTAAGTTTAAGTGTGCAGCACAGTTAGGTAGAGTACGGTATTTTTATTACAACACAATGCAAAAGTATTTTCCTGACGTAGATACATGCCAAAATTCATCAGCATTGCTAGTGTGAGGATCAGTTTCTTGTTATATCATCACCCTAAATAAATCAGGAAAAGATGTTTAGCATCTAGGACCCTAAGCTATTTTAAGGGAACTTTTGAGTGTTAAGTGGTTAAAAATGGTAAATCATTTTTATGTTTGATTTACCCAAATAAATTGATTATATGAACCAACTGCGGTCCCAATTAGTAGACCAAGAGTAGATATATCAATTTTCTCACTACATTTGGTGGGGATCTCTTCAATACTGCATTTTAACTCAAAATTTCAATTCTAAAAATAATTCAAATAAAATATAAATTTCATGCATCCATTCATTCTAGTTTTAACAATCAACTCTCTTCTGTAAAGACATGTGAGTCTCAGTATTGGTTACATATACTCTTTAGGATACTTTCTGCAAATCTGGAGGTTTATAGGCTGTGCCGTTCACCATAATTCTAAATTAAAGTAACCCCTTCAAGTTCAAAATCCACCATCCTATTGAGGCTGATCTCTGTCAAAATTAAGTCTGTGGAATTTAACTGACCATATTCATTCATTTTTTGTGGCATACACTGGCAGATAATTTTTGTTAAATTAGAGTTTCTCAAAGTTAAATCACAACTGCGTAGAAGACCACATGGCCATTCTTTTCTTCATTACTGTTCCTAGTGCTTCCTTTCTTAAGTTAACTGGCTCTTTATCAATTCCTTGTAAACTGAATAGCACACAATTACAGATGAATAACTTCGGGTTTTATTTTTTTTCCAAGGCAAAATAAAATGCAAGCATCAGAAGTGTATTTAAATATCAGCGGTGAGTTGACGACACTTGTACCTATAATTTTAATAACCCCGTCGCAGCAGACCTGCGTACTCAGCGAATTTCCATAGCAATTTGAGATTTTGTATCCTATACTATAATATGAGCACTGTCTGAAGGGATGTGTGTTCCTCGATCTCAAAATCTAGTTGGTAGATTTTGCTTAAACTTTTCATTTAAGAGTGTTTTGGCCCAAAAATAAGTTTAAAACCGCCTCAATCCCAGGAAAAAATCAAATTTGGTCTAAATTTAAGTTAAAAATCGTAATTTTTAACATTGTTCTTATAGGTTGCTATTTTGGTAGCGTAATGACAACTAACGGTATACAAAAATAAAGAAACATTAATATTAAATAGTTTTTTTTTAACAGCTGTTAACTGTGAAAAGGTATAGTTGGTTTTTAGTAGAAATTTAATAGCTTTATTACCATGACATTATATCAAAACTTAATTAAAAGTAACAAGCAACGCTCGGTTAACCTGGTACTTTTCCCCATAAACACCATAGGAATGAGTACGGTATGTAGGTTTGCTGCCATAGGATATCGTTAGAAAATGTTAGTTGTTAGGAAATATAATGCTTAGGTAAGGTAAATATAAAATTGTATCAATATTCTGCACTTTTTTTAATTTTCGCCATACCCAAACCTCATGGGGGTGAGTATGTAGGTTTGCTGCAATATGGGTGTTGTAAGCAAATATTAGTTAAAACCTATCTAGCGAAGGTGAAATACCATATTATACCAAGTTATGTCAATAAATAAGAGAGATACAGGCATATTGATTTCCCATAAGGTTAACATGGGAAACCTGTTTTTAGCTTTTCTCCGTTATCTGTTAAGCTAAGTTAAAAATTCAAAATACTAAATTGTTTATTTTGGTTTTAGTTAAAATTGTTGAATTTTGAAATTTGAGGTCCAAAAATGTCAAAAACCCATTTTTTTATCCCTTTGAAACCCCATCAAGCCCCGTTCCCATAATCCGGTCGAATGCTGGTTCACGAACTCATGGAAATAGACCTGGTGTTACATCTTCATGACATATTTCCTCAAAATCGGAGGTCCCCTTCAAAAGTTATCGGTAATACATATACATATATATGAAAATGAACAAACGGTGTTTTTGACTTCTGGGGACCTCAAAATGAAAAAGTAACATGGTCCCGGACTTAGGTCTTACCATGGATACTACCAAAAACGAAAAAGTAACATGGTCCCGGGCTTAGGTCTTACCATGAGACCTACGGTAATAGCTTATTCCCTATGGGAAATTCGCTAAAAGTGCCAAATATTGATACAATTTGATTTTTATGTTACCCAACCATTTCTTTTTCTAACAACAAACATTTTATACCAACATCCCATGGCAATAAACCTACATACTGTACTCATTCCTATGGTGTCTATGGGGAAAATACAAAATCACAAATTCCTTTGAAAATTCGCTGAGTACTTGGCACCCAAAGCGTCATATTATCTGCGTGAGCTCAGACATGGAAGGGCTTCTTTCCATGGGTATTGTTTGTTTGCTGCATGTCTTGCCATTTTCAAGATCATGCCAATAAGTCATGTAAATAATGTATAGGCTATATTTAGATGGTTTAACTTAGTGAAACAGTAAGTTTATGCATTACAAAGACCTATCCAGGATTCCGGGCATTGGTTGCAGCTTGATAAATTGGTTAATTTGAACTTTTGGCATGATCGGCATCGAGATTGACTGTTTTGTCTTGTATGTGTTGGTTTTTTGTTTTTGTTTTTTATGGTGTTTAAGCTCGCCATAGTCTACTACTAATTTGACCTGCTATAACTCACTAATTTAACTATTTAAATTTACTACCAATCAGCAATTATGAGAGAGCTGTTCAGAAAATAGTATCTTTTTTTTCTGATGAAGGTATGGAGGGGAGGGGAGGGATGAATTAGCCTGGGATAGGTAAACTCTTAAGGAACCCAGATTAAAGTTGTGCAGGTTGGTAAGGCTGTGCTATGGTATGTAATTTGATATTAGCGAATTTCCCTATAGAGAACATGCTATTATATTTATATATATATATATATATATATATATATGTATATACATATATATGTATGTGTCCCTAGACACGATAACTCTCGTAAAAATGGTCCAATCGACACCAAATTTGGTAGAGATGTGTAATCCTACATTTATTCGGATGAGTTCGAAAACCAGACATATCGACCTACCGGAAGGGGTAGTTTTGGGGGGTTTTGTACCCCAAAATGGGTTTTTTGCATTTTTCATATGTAAAATTTAAATATTTTAAATTTTTATTTTGACCATTGGATTTAGCTCAAAAAAACACACAATTTAGTATTTTGAAGCTTTGCTCTATCTCCATTGGTTACCGAGATATTACAAAGTCTAAAGACAGTACATTGTCTTTTAGGGCTCCAATGTTTTATGGAGAATAAGGATGTGTTAATATTTCACTTATTAACCAATATTTTTGGATGAAACTTGGTATTTAGCTTCATTTGGTTGAGATTAATCCATTTAAGGTAAAAAATCTTGGTTTTTGTACTTATCATGGCAGCAAACCTGCATACTCTTTTCCCATGTTAATCATATAGAGAATAGGCAAACTCTTTTATTTATGTACAGATATTGATGAAACTTACTATATGTCATTATATGGTCGAAATAAATTTTTTCTATGCTAAAAACCTACTTTTAGTATCCCCCATGGCAGCATACCTGCATACTCTTTCCCTATATTTATCTTAAGGAGAATAGACATTTATTTCCCTATTTATGAGCACGTGATGAAATTTTGTTTACAAGTTTAGCTGGTCAAAATTAATATTACTAATTTGGAAATTCGCTGAGTATGCAGGTCTGCTGCGACGGGGGTATTTAATATTCCCCATAAACACCATGGGGGTGAGTATGTAGGTTTGCCGCCACATGGGTGTTGTAAGCAAATATCAGTTAAACCCTACCTAGAGAATGGACATAGCAAATTTTGCCAAGTTATGACAATAAATAAGCAAGATACAGGGTTTTATTGATTTCCCATAAGATTAACATGGAAAACCTGTTTTAGCTTTTCTCCGGAATTCGTTAAGCTAAGTTAAAAATTAAAAATACTAAATTGTTTTTTTTTTAAGCTCTTTTAACTTAAAGGGTTTCTAGTCAAAATTCTTGAGTTTTGAAAATTGAGGTTCAAAAACGCCAAAAACCCATTTTTGACCCTTTTGAAACCCCATAAAACCCTGTTTTCATATCCCGACGATACTGGTTTGTGAACTCATGAAAATAGACCTGGTTTTACACCAAAATTAAAAATTAAAGTGGTCCCGTGCTTAGGTCTTTTTTTTTTTTTTTTTTTTCCTTTGGCGGGGCCAGGTACTGATACCTTTTTCTAACTCGGCCTAAAAGGCCTATTGTAGCACCCCTATTATCAATTTGTTGGATGAAGGCTCTTCGCAAGCCTAACTGCTGGTTGATGCCCATCTCCCTTATTTCAGCTGGCTTTAATGCGGCCTTTCCTAGGAATTTCGACCTTCTCTGAGAGATGGCCGGACAGTCCAGACATAAGTGTCCGGATCTCTTTTGTTGAGTGTTAGCTGCTGATTGGAAAGAAAGCCGTTAGGACTTTGGTTTACGGAATTTCTTCCTCCGCCACTTCCTTTAGAGCCGCTCCTTCCCATCAGCCCAGTTGTTGTTCCTTTGACTTGAGCCAACTGGTAGTCTCTTCGTCACTGCAAACTAGGACCATATGTCCCTGTCTATTGTGGATACTGTGAAAGCCAGGGCGAACAACGTCCCTTACTGAGTACAGTATCAGCTTCAGGATGGTTTCCTGTTTAGCCTCTTGTTGCTCATAGGTGAGTAGTACCTCTGGGAAGTTAGGGTGTAGAATTCCCATTCTTACTCCTTTGGTCACTTACTTGTAGGATAGTTTTTTAGGTTGGACTTGGTCTCTCCGTGAAGAGGAGTCCGCCTTTGAGTTCTCTCCTACCTTGGTTCTTTTGCTCCCATGGGCCTCTTCAGGAATGGTGTTTTCTGATCTAGGTCTTTTCTACCTATTATCAAAGTCCCTTCCTGATCCCTTCGGCATTGGTTGGATGTAGAGGACGTATGCCTCTTCTTCAGAGTGTCCGTGGGTCTTGAACCTTGAACCTCTTCCTTTGGGCTCCATTGAGGTGTGGCTTTCCTGCTAATTTTAGCTGCTTAGCCTTTTCCTCAATTTCCTTGACATTTGCAGAGTCGTGGTCTAAGAGGTGTTCCTCTTCTGAGTTGTTTGCAAGTCACCCATCTGAGACTCGACCTGGGGGGTCGCTTCAGTCTCTGAGATAAGCTCCTTACGTTCCAAAGAACTGGATGTTTGAGGCTGTGAAGCCTCTGAAAGTTGGTTGGGGCTTTTTGGTTGGTGACCATAGTAGTCCCATGAGTAGCAAGGGAAAGAAGGTCGATCCAAGCAGAGCCCCGCATGCTTGGACAAGGCTGGTTGAAACTGGAGGTCGCCTGGTGTCCAGAGTCCGCATACTAGGGTCAAGCTCCCCCTTGACCACGCAGCCCTCGGCGTATGATGTTCCACCTTGGCTTGGGAATGAGTTTGAAGGGAAATGAAAATAAAGACCAGTAAAGGATAGTTGAAGCAGATTTTTGAGTCAGGGGACTCGATAGAGAGAGTAGTATGAAAATAGCGGAAGTAAAAGATATAGGATAGAAGCCTGCCAGACTAGCACCCTGAATCTGCAGGAAAAAAAAAAAAAAAAAAAAATGGCTTGAAGAGCCTGGAAGAGTTGATTCAGGGAGTACCCAGGTTGGACGCGCACAATTTTGCCTTTTAGTGAGAGAGTAGGAAGGCAGTGCTTCGTGGACGTTCTGGCTTGGCACATGTGAATACGCTTGAAGAGCATACCCACTTCCAACCCGTGCTTAGGTCTTACCATGGCTAATACTGTAATAGCGTACATTCCCTATAAGGAAATTCGCTAAAACGCATAATCCCTCATTGCAATAGCAAAATAAGTTTAATACCTTTCTGATTCGTATTTGGCAGTAAGTTATTTGTGTGACACCATTTTAGGTCTAAGGAAAAAAAAAATCTTCTCCCATTAAGATACACCTGCACAATAAACTTGGGGAGTTTATTTTGTGTAGTTTAGTTTTTATTTGATAATGTTACAGGTTACATTAGCTCAAATTTGTACTTGTGTTTGTTATTTTCAGTTACTTGCTTGCAATATATTTGTTTCATTGTCAAAAGGTATGTTTTATTATATCACAAAACTAAAACAGGTGATAAAATCGCATTCGTATCGTGTAATTGTTTTTTTTTTTTTTTTTTGATAGAATAGCAATAACAAAAATTTCCACATCGATAATAACAGTGGAATTGGATAATGAAGTTTTGTTAAGTTGGGACAGAAGAAAATCAGCCGCATCTGATCACATGACTAAAAATGTATGCAGGCCTAGCCTATTAGTTTTGTAGGCCCTGTTTTAACATATCACATTTTAGTATTAGACCTATTTTAATGAGACTTAAAATAGTAAATATAGGAACTATATAAGGGTGTTTTCCTCAAAATTGATCATCGTAGGCTACGTACTGCAAGTTATATGTTTCATAGGTCTACAAGACAAATTTTGGATAAAGGAGTACATAACTTAAATTCGAAACTATTCGAATATCTTTCTGAGATACTGTACAACATTTCAAACTTGTATACAGAAACTACTTACTAACAATGTTAACAGAGGCTTAGGTTTTTATAAAAATAAAGTGTCCCAAAATAGGTAGCCTAAAAAAATTACAACTTAAGTTACAACTCACTTTGATATTTAATGAAAATTTCAAAGTGAGTTGTAAGATGTTAATTTTAAATGTTTTATTCCAATTTGGGACAGATTATTTTTGTAAAAATCTAAGCCTCTGTTTACATTCAATGAAAAATTCAATTAAGCTTACCGTACAACAATTTAATATCACACTTAACTTACCTCTTTTTTCTCAGGGACATCTAACTGTTCCATTAGGATAGGAAAAAAGTTATGTAAATTCTGTATCTATAGCAAACTCACTGTACAAATACTGTAAAGCTAAGGGTAAAATGAAGACAGTGACAGTTCAGAATCAACTGAGTCTTGTTAGGCCTAACTGAAAAGTGCTGTAGGCCCTACCGTTACAAAATGTTGAATAATCAGGTAGGTTGTTAACAACACTGAGAAGTGTCTGATTTAGCCTTCTAAATGTGACCCTTGGCAGATGAAAAATAAGCTGGCAATTTGTCTGCTTTGAAGCTATAATTAGCCAGGATTATTGTTGTCTATTGTTGTTGTTGTTGTTGTTCGGAAAATTAAAATAGTAAAGGTTTCCAGCAACTTTATGTTAGGGACATGTAAAAGTTAAAATAGTTTAATGCTTCTTAAATGCTATACTAAGGAATCATGTTTACGGAAACTTAGGGGTGGTGCATAATTTAAACGAATGTGGGCTGGTAAGAATCTATCAATTATTTAATAAAAGGAACGTTAATTTTGTAGCTTATAATTATTATTTGCAGGAAGATTAGCATGTATAATCACAAAATATAATATAATTACTTACAAGAAGAGCATTGTGAGTTGACCCCATGATAAGATATCTTTGTCTTCGATTGTGAACGTGAACTTAAATAAAAAACATGTCAAGTGGCAGAGATAACCTCGAACTCGAAATAAATACACAAAACAATAACAGCCTAACCTCACCACAAAATTTGACCTTGAACGGCGTCTGGACTGGAAGGTCACTTTAATAACAGGATAAGAGCAAACTTATCCTGGGAAAAATCATTGACGACATTGATTATTTATTGTTAACAGTGATACTTTTTCATACATTAAGGTATTATAATCCAAGTTATTCCAAATTTATGATAGTATTACTACACAGAAATGTAGTTGATATTGCCAAAAAGCAAAATGACAACCTCAATACCATTTTTCCTTGTTTATTTATTTATTTTTAAGAAGAGGAGAAATAATGCTTTTATGCACACAGGTGAACAAACAGGGGTTTGGACCGCTCCCCATCAAAACTTAAAAAAAGCCACTGGCGTAGATAGACATAAAAGAAATCAAAATAAACCTTTAATGTGGGACTTCTACAAAAATTCCGTAGACTACCCACTAAAAAATTCCCCTTTCACTTAAGGACACTAGCCTGGAATCGCTTATCTATCACATTACATTACAACTAGGTCTACTTTGGCTTTCGTCCTTTAGAGCTCACTCTGGATCCAGCCCTTAATTTTTCTAAAGATTTAGACGGCAATCCTGTCTGAATTGGTCTTTCGGATCGGAGGACTTTTTGATCGAAATGCGACAAGCGATCCCAGAGGTCTTCATCTCACTCTCCAGCATGTTCATGTTCATGCAGGCTGAGTCACCGACATCACACTCCTACTCCAAGATGTCCTGTGACCTCCAGGTGTAGCCGTTCCCATCAGTGTGTGTGAGACGAAGAATAAGAATGTGAGTTCTGCGTCATCGGGAACGCCCGGGCAATAAATGTGGTCAGGTAAACCGGTCTTGCCCATTCTGTACATGTAAGTTACGACTGAAAATAACCATGACCCATGAGTTAGGAAGAAGTCCCCCCACCTCATCACCATATATACCACTGATCCAGAAGGGTTGGACCTGCTTGACCGGTCTTGCACTTCCATCGATCGCGATTCCTCATCCAGCTCCCAGCTCTCCTCCCACTGAGCACAAGATTTCCCCAGGATATCCCAAACGAGTCCCAAATATCCTATTCAGATCCCGGGATATGGAGGATATTCTAGGACATTCTAAGCATATCCCAAAAGGACTTTAATAGAAATACAAACTTTTTACGTAAATAGGACTAAAATTAAACAAATTCAAACAAAACAGGTTTAAAATGGATTTGTTTTACTTTTTTGGCTATCAGACACCCGTCAAACAAAATTTCAAAGGATATTCCAGAGATATCCCAAGGATGTGTCAGGCCTGCGTAAACGGCCATATTCCAAGGATATCCCTAGGATATGTGCGGTTTTTTTTCAATTTAGTTCAAACATTCAAAATAGGGGTTTTGCTAAAAGTCTAAAATCATCAAGTCATTCAACCATTTTTCTTTGAGGCCTCTTTTCGAAAACTTCTGAAAAGAGCTCCTGGGGAAGTCCATGGAATATGTCCGTAAGCATAGTTTTAATTAAATTCTATAAAATCGTTCACATCCTTAGGATATTCTCAGGATTTCCCAAGTAAATATCTGTTGACACAGTGTAAATTATTGAAATACTAAATAAACTTGTATCATATAGGTCCAGAAAAATTAATTAAACAATCTAATAACATTAGATAATAACATTGTTTACAAGCCAATTAGATTTGTTTGAATTCAAACATTATAGTTGAAAGGATCTACACAGAACATCCATAGGAAGTGTCAGTGATTAAAGCTATAATGCAAAATAGTGTAGGTATAGGTCATTCACTATAAACTAAAGTTTTAATAAATAATTTTCTTTAATGAAAACCTCTGAAAATAACTCTTTGTAAAAAGTATGGGAAATTTTCATAAGCAATGCCATGGCTGCCTCTCTTCATGACAGGAGTTCCAGATGGGTCTCGAAGGATATCTCTTAAAAATATTCAATGTCCTGGGGATATCGTGAAAGGATATCCCAAAATGTATGATTTGCAATATCCCTAGGATATCCTTGGAATGACTTAGAAAATATTGGGGATATTTGGGTTTACGCTGGGATATCTCGATTTACCATTACACACCATAACGTATACAGGATAGGTATCTATTTTACATCAAATACACTTTCAAAAGGTCAAACTACATCAAATAAAATGTAGTGATTTTACTCAAATTAAAATATATTAAGTATAATTAATAATCTTTTTGTGTTAAAATATACAATCCAAATTACATATAACAGTTCACATTCAAAAGGTTTTGCTATTTTATTTCAAAATTTTTAAATATGTAAAAATAGTCAATTTGTAAAGTTACTTCAAATTTAGGCTAAATTTTTTACTTTGACTCGCAAAACTTCCAAGTGCACCAATGAAGGTCAAGTTTCAATACTTAATAGTAAATGAGAACACCTCAGAGCACAGGTCAGTTGGCTCAATAGGTTAGAGCGTCAGGTCATTGAGTGTGAGATCACAGGTTCAAATCCTGGCATGGGCTTATACTTTTTGCTCCAAATTATTTTCATTTTTGTAATTTGTTCGTTAGCAGAAATGCATTTATTTATAAACTTTGATGAAAATAGTTACAATTTACAAGTTTTAGACCAGTTTTTAACGACATCCCATAGGGATATTTGAATATCCTAAGGATATCCCGAAAGGATATCCCAAAACGCGGGATATGCGCGGACATTCAATATCCCCAGGAGATCCCTGGGATGACTTTTTGAGAATATTGGGGATATTAAGGATTTCCCCGGGATATTCCAATATTCCATAAGGATATGTTTAGGAACTCCTGGGGATGTACTTGTGCTGTGTGGGCTGCCATGTCTGGTAGGTTAATTGATGTTCCCCTGTTCTTTCCAACATTATCTGGATGGTCTCTTGATAAATTGCCTTTCTCTCCCATCTACCGGGCCAAAAGATGGGAAGGGATAACCAGCGATTACCAAGACAATCGCCTCGGACACTGCGAAATGAGGATGCGAACCTGAGTGCTACTTGATGCATGCTGCACTCGAACAATGCTCATATCACTAAATCACTATTTTGAGACAGGGACCTCACATAGTGGATATCGGTATACTTCTTTAATGAGAGCATCTGCCCACACTTTAAAGAGCTGTACCAGGAACATAGACTGGACTGTGGACATCATCAGTCTCCTCCTACTTGAGCGGGGAACTCAAACATTGGCCATAAGGTTGCTGAGATGAGCGATATGCTCCAAGCAGGCTTGTGTGACTAACTGATCCCTCCAGCTAAGTTTCGTGTCCACCATAACACCGAGGTATTTTTGGCAGCTCACGTGGTCTGGACCACTTGATTTCCCACGTTCAGCGGCACAAATAATAGTGTAAAACCGCTTCTTCATGAGGACCACAATCTCTGTCTTGTTCAAGGCGAGGGACAGCCCATGGTCAGTCATCATCCATTCGTTGACACTGTGCATGACTTGGCTCAGCTTATTATGCTGAGCAAGCTCAAAAATTCGTGCAGCGATGATGAGTGCTGCTGCATAGTCGGCATACCATACCAAACTAAAACTATCTAGTTTGGCATATCGGATCCAAGCAGACTGTCTTAGGTGACATTCCAAAAGTCCGGGCTGTGTATCGAGCCCTGCATGGCACCAGATGTAACACCCAATGACCATTGTCCGTATTTTGTATTTATATCAGTGTTCTTGCCCGCAGCTAATCTCCGATAAGCTACAACAGATACACTCGGGAATGTGTTGCTCAAAGCATCCGACGACCCATATCTTGCTGAGTTAAAAGCATTCTTAAAATCAAAATAACGAGAATCACTATTCTGTGAGAGAATAAATGGTTATGGCTCTCAGGTCTTTCCACTGCATTTTCCACGTCTGTGATCGCATAGTTTTATCAGTTTCCTGAGATCGTTGAACGCCTCTTGTTTATAAAATGTTGCAAAAGCTATATTAGCAACAATCAATAATTGACTTTTTGTTGTTGTTTAATTATGATTGATCCTAGTGAAATTTTTCATTACTAAGGTTTAAGGTAATAAGGCATTCACAACAGTGTTAAAGTGTAACTTTTCAATAGGGACAAAAGGAAAGGCTTTGTGTTACCTTATATGTCACAGTAGCAATTTCTTAGTGTTAGCTACTACAACAAAACAGTGCAGAAAAAACCATTTTAGAGGGTGTTTTAGAGTAAGGTGAGAAATAATTCACTTTTAAGTCAAATTGGACTTTAACAATAACTAAAATAATCGTCTTAAATTAAAAATAGTAATTATATTTTGTATGGATCAAAGGTATTTTTATTTATACTAAAGAATAAAGATACAAGTGGAAATGGAGTCTGGTGGAAGTGGAAGTCTTTTAAATACATTGGCTAACCAGAACCAAATGCCATCATCAGTTTATCTGTAGTGCAGTACTGCAACAACCAAGATTCATTCGAGGTTTGACCACGATAATATTTATTATACTACGTATTTAATACAAGGTAAGACACAAAAAATCGAAAAAATAAAATGTATTTATTCATGTAACAAGAACATGTTGTATCTTCCCGTCTTGATGATCTGTTATCAACATGAAGCAGTCCCTCAAATCACTGCAGTTTTTCATCTCGGTAGCAAATGCATCATACTCGTCATGACATAAAGCTTCGAGCAGAGTAAAACATTTTCTGATCAGCTTCAACGTGGACTGTGAAGAGTTATCATCTTTGTTTCTGGACAGTCTGATGACAATTTTCATAAGAATAATAACTATTGACTTGAAGTTTGACCTTAGTCTTGGCCAAGTTGTTTTTATGAATATCATTAAAACCTGAAAAATAAAAAATTATTGACTGAAATGAAAAATGACGCACCAGGGCAGACAAGGTAAAAATCATAACTAATTGTTTAGTAGGCTAAGTAAACTGGAGTAACATGATATTTTTAGTTTAAGTGATTAAAATGAGGAAAGAAACTTTTTTTTGGACTTTTGCGATTCCTTATATTTTGCTCCGTTTGTTGGTTAAGTCCATCTTTTCTGAGGCACATGGAAAATTACTCCAATTTAATTTGGAACACATGGCACCCCCCTTGGGGGAGGGGAGTGGTCGTGGGACTTAGGATATTTCGCATCCCAACTCATTTATAGTACAAAATTATTTTTGCTCGCCACCAGTCAGTGATGGTTGGATCAAAATTTTTGGGCAAGGTGTGGAGCGGCTTATTATATAACTGTTATAAAACCAACAGGTTTCCTCAGTACTGCATCGCCCGCTTAGAGTCCTCACCATTCAGAAATTTCTGTGAGCATAGGCGTGTCTAGGACTTCAGTAGTAGAGGTGCCAACTGAGAAGAATTGAATCTTTATAAATGACTAGCAGTTACCCGGCGCGCGTTGCTGCGCTCAAATTAAGTTGTTTACATAAATAAAGCTATTTTATTAGTTTTTTTAATTTAACAAAAAAAGTCAGTGGAATAGAAAGAAAGTATATTAATTTTATTGTCAGGCCAAAGGATAAACAGGCATTTTTTAAATTTAAACCCAGAATAGTCAAAGTTTGCCTTGTACCTTATTGATCGTAATTGCAAAAGCAAGAGCACCTATGAGCAAAGAAGGACGTCCATGTCAAATTTAAACCCCGGAGGCCCTAAATTAATTTTCAAGTCCAGTGGGGAGAAGCCCTAAAGAGCTTAAAAAACTATATTTGCAAAACCGTTTCCTATTGAGTACCTATGAGCAAAGACAATCGTCCATGTCAAATATCAACCCCGGAGGTCCTAAAGTAATTTTGAAGTCCAGTGGAGCAGAGCCCTAAAGAGCTTCAAAAACTATACTTGCAAAACCGTTTCTTAGTGGGAGTACCTATGAATAAAAAGAATCGTCCAACAAATTTCAACACGTGTAGCCTATTACAGTAATTGTGAGCTTCTGTGGGGCGGAGCCCTAAAGACGACACAAACATCAACATTATACATCACAGTTGGTTACTTCTATGATCATAAGCATTTGTTTGAAGGAAATTTTCAATTTTAGTGAATTTCCCTATAGGGAATACGCTATTACGGTAGTAGCCATGGTAATACCTAAGCACGGGACCATGTTACTTTTTCATTTTGAGGTATATATATATATATATCTATATCTATAAAAGAGGAAGTATGTATATATATTTGTATATGTGTGTTGCCTATAGACTCCGAAACCGCTCAACAGATTGCAACAAAACTTTCAGGCATTATTAAGCATTATTTGAGGATGGTTTGTGTGAAGTTTAGTGCAAATCTGTCCAAAGGGCTCTAACCCAGAGGGCATAATACAATGGTGCAGTGTCAGGTTTTAGAAATTTAGTGTTTACAAAATGAACTGATGTAATTAAAAAATTTGAAAGCTTCATTCAAGCAGATGCTTATTATCATAGAAGTAACCAGGTGTGAGGTATAATGTTGATGTTTGTGTTGTCTTTATGGCTCCGCCCTACGGAAGCTCACAATTACACTAAAAGCCTAGAGGTGGTGAAATTTGACATGGACGATTCTCTTTGTCCATAGGTGCACCATAGGTCCATAGGTTTTGCAAATATAGATTTTTAAGCTCTTTAGGGCTCCACCCCACTGGACTTCAAAATTACTTTAGAGCCACCGTGGTTGAAATTTGATGGACGACTCTCTTTACATTACGATACGATAAGTACACACTAAGAAACGATTTTGCAAATATAGTTTTTTAAGCACTGTAGGGCTCCGCCTCACTGGACATTGAAATTACTTTAGGACCTCCGGAGCTGAAATTTGACATGGACTACACACTAAAGTGTATTCCACATATAGTAGTTAAGAGTACTACTATAGAGTACTACTATATGTACTCTTATATAGTACATATAGTACTATATAAGAGTACGTATAGTAGTAGAGTACTTCAGTACTCTACTACTATTATATTAAAGGAAATAATATAATTATTTATATATATATATATATATATATATATATATATATATATATACATATTACTTTAATTTATATATATACATACTTCCTCTTTTATAGATATAGATATACATGTATGTATATATGTATGGTATATGTATGGTATACGTATGTGTATATGAAATGAAATGAATGTGTAATAGATTCATTGTTTTGAATTGGTTGTTATGAGAGGGGAGAGGAAATTACCCTTCATTCAAGCAAAAGGAGAAAACATCTAGTAATGCAGTAATGCATGGATTGATTGACGATGATCCCAGGGTCAATCTCTTTATTCATCTATCATAGGTTATAGAATATTCAGTTGTAATCTGAATGTGATAACAAATTTTAAGAAAAATGTACTGTAACTTATCTGGCATATGCTCAAATTATTTCAAACTAAAGATAACTTTTGTTTGTAAGTTTTATGAGTCTGAACTGACGTCGGCAATTTCGTTGCTGCCGTACCTCACGAGCCTCTGGTATTGAAATCTACCAGTATCAATCAAACCTGTCGTTTGATAGCCCTCTCCGTTAACATTGTTTCTTAATACTACAAATAAATCTACATTGTAAAGTTTGCGTTGTGAAAATGAGATACAGTAGGCCTATTCGTAATTCACTTGAAATCCCCCACTAAATTAATCCAAAGTATTCAAATAAGATTTGACGACCTGAATAAAAAATAAACATAAAGCCAAAATAGACAACAGGGTTTTCCGGTTACAATGGTTTATGATAAAATTATACAACCTACTACAAAAGTCATGACATTTACACTGTCATTAATTTATTTGCAATATTATGTTCCTGGGGTTAAATAAAAGAAATTCATATTCATAAATTTGGTGCAGTAACAACTAAACATAATTTATTTTAATTGAATCATAAAATCCTTTTTTTTTACTCTAATAGAAATCAATAATATTTTGACACAAACTAAAATAAATCCATTAGAAATGAAGTCCACCTTGGGAATGATCCCGCCGGAAGTCGGAAGTACGGAACAATAAGAAATTGTTAGGTCCAGGAATCTGTCAGGTACGAATGCAGATGGCCGATGATGCTATAAAAAGCAAATTCAAACTTTTGGATGAATTGACATCTGACTTCTCTTTACTATTGACTTCTGTCTTTTCTTCTCTGAGTTACCAGTAGTTGAATACTATAGTAAAACAAATAAATTGGCTTTTCGACATCGTTTGGTGTCACCTTTTTATAGTCGTACTTCTTGAGTGTTCAAATCCTTGACAGGCTTGGATTATTTTTATAAACCATTTATCTATCATCAAATCAGTTTTAATAATATTCCCAAAATTATATTAAAATTGTTTGCTTTGTCGACAACATGACCTGAACTGACATGTTTACACACTGAACGTCAATGCCAATGCCAAACTGAGTCTATTTTAGTAAATACGTATGATATGAGTCGCAATAATTTTTACAAACAGTAACTAACTGGAGGTCCGGCCACTAGTCCGTGATCTACGCCCTGCTTCGTGTGCATCCCAAGCTGTGATTGAGTTAGCTGATGGTTTATATTACATATATAAGTCAATTTTTTTATTACATTGAAAGTTAGTTCCATAATTTATGTGTGATTAATTAATAAATAAAAGCTAAATTATAATTATTTAGGTCAAATCAAGCACAAACTTGATTGAGTGGTTGGAAAAATAAAATTTTTCTTTAATGAGAATTTATCTTTAAGATCCTAGCTCAATAAATACACATCGAAATGTTTATTAGGTTATTCTTAATGTATATTTAGAACAATTAATTAATCTGGATCCTTGAGGTTTGACTGTACGATGCTAGTCCAAAATAATAGAGAGTTTTTTCAAATATTTTAAATGAATACGGTTAACGCTCAACACTATTTCATTTATGATTGATATACTTATCTATACTGCTTGAAGTTATAGAAAACTTGTTTAACAGTGATCAGTGGTAAACGTTACACATTATTTATCCGGTTCCATCAACCTGAACTGCGAATTAATCATAAATTTACAAATATAAAAATAGCATTTAGCGTTTATTGAAAGATTTACTGTATGTTACAAAAACTCTCTACTATGTCAACAATTCTCACCTGAGGAAAGATATTAAAATATTAAAAAACATTTGGACCCATGTGCTGATCAATTTGTTGGGAAGGAATACTTTACATCAGAAACCCATTCTTTAAATAAAAAACTTTGTTCACTGAAGAATTGCCTTGCATGCAGGTAAGGTTAATGGGGATGGCAAAGAAACGCAGCCTTGCATGAACAAGTCATAGGAAACAAATATATACTACATCAACAGAAAATTTAGTTCATATCGATGACAAGTGTCTCAATTGGTTTAACCAAATAACTTGGAACAGCTAATAAATATAGTAAATTATAAATTACGTTGTTTTTAGCTGTCAGAAAGAAAAAAACACATTTTTGATTGATTTCTGGAAAAAAGTAGCCATCAAAATGATTATTACCAAAATTGCTCGATCCCTTGTATGGTCTTGTTCGCAGTATTCAGAAAGTATACTGATGAGTTGTTTAGTCCATCGCACACTCCCAAGCCCCATGGCTTGTAGAAGATTGTCTAGACTCTCTATGTAGGCTTCTCGTAACAATAACTTCTGTTCCATTTCCATCGACGGTAACCATATGTTCAATACATCATCAAAATGGCTCCACTGCAAAATAAATACAGTTGTTAATGATGATTGCTTTATTTCTTAAGTCTATTTTTATAATGTCATTCTTAGTATCAATCCATGCTTATTAAAGTGTTATAACATTGTGTATGTAAATATTTTAAAATTTTATTTCTATTTAATAGGCAAATCTTTGTCTATAAAGGCAAAGCCCTCAATAACTCACTTACTGATTCACTCATTGGTAACTCTCCAACTTCCCTTATAGGTAGAAGACTGAAATTTTGTAGGTCTTAAATGGGAAACAAAATAGTTTTTTTTCCAGATTTGATCATAGCTCTCCGCCCCACGTCATCAAATTTACCACGTCATTCTTTGGAAGCAACATTTTCGTATTGGAATATATGAATTTAAATTCTATAAACAGTTGTTTAACTGTAAAGTATTGAGGGAAGATTTGTAATAAAAAATCTCAAGGATATTACAGACCTGCGGCGAGTGATTGTAGCAAACAAGCTCACCTGAAGCGTATAAAATTCCTCTGATTAGGATTGCAAAGCATGCCGGGTAACAGTTAGTAATATTTACATGAAATAAAATAAAAAAATATTGCAGTTATAATTAGTTTTCCTCTTAAATTATTTTCATTAGATGAGAAATTTATTGATTTTCTTTCACCAATTTCTAGTTGAAAACAATCTAAAAATAGGACACAAAAACAATTAATGTCAACAAATCTATTTCAGTTAATGTGTGTGTTGTTCTATGTGTCAGACACATATACAACACACTGTCTGCAACAGGGTCAGTAATAAGGTCTCAGGACAGAGTGAGGGAGAAGGGGACATTGGTTGACAACAACCCTTATTTACTCTACGCAGTAATTTAAAGTCAAAGTCAAAGATCTTTATTGTCACATTACATTTTACAATTTTTTGGCAAAGCCAAACAAAACAGGTGACATTGTCAGGTATATAAAATAAATCATAACTAGCCTAAAACTAAAAATAAAATTCAAATCAATGTTTTATCTTCTAAAAACTCGTTTATGCTATAATAGTTTTTTATTAGCAAAAATTCAACAATTTTCTCCTTAAAAGAATCTGAGTTGATGATTGATTTATAGCACACTGGCAAGTTGTTGAATAATTTTTTTCCCATATAAGAGGGTGTCTTTTCAAAGAGATTAATTCTATGGATAGGGTACTGGAAATTAGTCTGAAATCTAGTATTGTAATTGTGTTGATTATTTTCACTGAAGAGTTTTACAAAATTTGATTTAACATACAATAGGCACTTTAAAATATACAAATTAGGGACAGTTAAAATTTTAAGGTCTTTAAAAATTTGTTTACAAGAATATTTTGCTGGTTTGAAAGTCATTATTCTTAGAATTCTTTTTTGTAGTTTAAAAGGTTGTTTAGCTTCAGAAGTAATGCCCCAAAGCTCTATTCCATATTGTAAAATTGATGAAAATAATGCATGGTAAACAATCAGTCTAGTATTTAAGTCAACAACATTTCTTAAAACCATCATCTGAAAACATACTGAATTTAGTTTTTTAATAGTGAGGTGGATGTGGGTTTTCCAATTCAAAAAACTGTCTACATGAATTCCTAAAAACTTTGCTGTGGTGCTATAATTGATTGTTTCATTGTCAAAGACTGTGATGCCCTCTACATCATCCCTACACTGTGGAGTTTGAAATTTCACAACTTGTGTCTTTACTTTGTTCATTTTTAAGCCATTGACATTGAACCACATTGACAAATCTTGTAAAGTTTGATTTAAGACTACTTGTAGTTCATGGCTATTTTTTGATTTAACTATGGCTGTGGTGTCATCAGCATATAACAAACTAGGTTTTACAATGTGAGGTAAATCATTAACATAAATTAAAAAAAGTAACGGTCCTAATATGGAGCCCTGAGGTACTCCCATTAATATTTTTTCGAATTTAGAAGCATATTTAATGTTATCTTTAATTATTACTGTCCTTTGATTGCGGTTTGTCAAATATGATTTTAACCAAAAAGTAGCAGCTTCTGAAAAATTATAAAAAGGTAATTTACTTAAAAGAATGTCATGGTTTACACTGTCAAAAGCTTTGGATAAGTCACAGAACACACCAATAGTGCTCTGTGACCCATCCAAGCTCTGTGTAATTTGATTTACAAAATGAGCCACTGTAGAAGTTGTACTTCGATTTTTTCTGAAACCAAATTGTTCATCGGCTAATAAGTTATTTGATTCAAGGAAATAAGATATTTGATTGAAGGCAGCTTTTTCAAAAATTTTGGAAAAAGAGGGAAGTACTGAAACAGGTCGATAATTATCCGGATCTTTCTTTGAACCTTTTTTAAATAATGGCTTTACCTCAGCAAACTTTAAATGGTCAAGGAAGGTACCACTCGAAAAAGATTGATTGACAAGTATGGATAATGGCTCAGCAACAAACTCCGTAACTTTTTTTATTATGCTCACTGAAATTCCATCCCAACCCGCAGTTTTCTTATTGCTTAGTGACTTAATTATTCTAACAACTTGCTCAGGTGTGATTAAATTAAAATTGAAAACCGGAATATTAGGCCTACATTTGATTGACATTTCCACAAATTCTGTTGCCGTACTCTTGCACAAATTATCCGTGGAAACTTTTCCTACCTCAACAAATTTTGAGTTAAAGGAGTCAGCAATACATTTTCCATCTGAGACTGTCTTATTATCAATAAGTACATCCGGAAAAGATTGATGGTCCGCTTGTTTACAACCAAGCTCAGATTTGACCACAGACCAAGCTGCTTTGCTTTTATTATTTGCCTTATCTATATAACTACAATTATACCTTTTTTTAGCTTGATTACAGACAGACTTAAAAATCTTTTTATATAATTTAACATAATTAACAAAGTCAATATCAGTAGAGTTCTTAACTAATTTACTTAACATCCTTTTTTTCTGACTAGAAACTTGTATGCCCAGTGTAACCCATTTTTTGTGGATCAATTTACTTTTAGTCTTAATAGTTTTGTAAGGAAAACATTCATCGAAAATTCTTTGAAATGAGCCAAAAAAATTACTACTGTTTTGCAAAAGGTCATTATTATAAGTAGTATTCCACTTCACTTTGCTGATAGAAGAAATAAAGCTGTTGATATTTTTTTGAGAAAAAACTCTATGTTTTAAAGAAGTGTGATTTTTTTTACATTACCATTATTTTTCTGTAGTGAAATAAATAGTGATCTGTGGTCAGATAGACCAGTTTCAATATTCATGCACTTTTTTGTATCTGGGGATTTAATTTTTAATGTTATAATATTATCTATACACGAGCTTTTTGTAGCTGTTACCCTTGTTGGAGACTCTATATTAACACATAAACCAAAAACATCTAACAAATTTAAGAAGTCAGTTCTCTGTTGTGGAAGAGTACATGTATCTAGTATATCTACATTGAAGTCACCTACAATATAAATGTCCTTAGAACCTATTTCTTTCTGAAGTAAAATGAACAAGTTTTCTAATTTACTTAAAAAAAGTTTAAAGTTTGAAGGGCAAGGAATTCTATAGATAGAAATAATTATTGCATTTACACAAACTAATTCAATACAAGATATTTCAAAAACTAGCTCCTCACTAAATACACAGAGATCATTTCTTTAGAGGATAAAGTAAAGTAAGAGGATAAAGTCCAAAATTCATTTGGTTTGATTTTGTCATTCCACATGTTTAAGTTACATGTTATGTTACACATGTTAAGTTACATCTTAAACCACTACCCTTATTGTAAAGTAAAATTTGTTTATATGCACCAAATTCTCCTGTTAGATTAAATCGGCCTACACGTGACTCGATTTTTAGGACTTTTCTTGTTAATAAACTACATTGGTAGAAAAATAGAAGGAGAAGCCTTGCATATAGCCATGGAAACTTGTGCGAGGAAGTCGAAGAAAAGATGCCTAAGTAAGCATATTTTTAACTCATTTCCTGGGTAGACCTCTAATTGAATTTTCAAAATTAAATGCTATGAGCTTAAGTGATCGGACCAAGTAAAGTTTCCAATTTGTAGAGGGATCAATAGCAACAGAAAGAGAGCTCCACAACCACAAAGTTCTAGAAACGAAATAGTTTTTAGTATCTCACAGAATTGTTTGTTAGTGGGGGATTGGGGATAGATGGGTAATAAGTTAGTAAGAAAAACTTTACGGTAATACTATTTTATTTATATTATTAGTCTGGAAAGCAGTAATTTCCGTCAAGCCTCAAGTACATCAACATAATTTTAAAATGTGTTAACAATATTTTCTATAGTTATTATAGCATTGAGCGATGGGTCAGCTAGTCACGAATAAAAAATATCTGCACCTAATAAAGGTAAAGTTTTCTACGTATTTGTATTTCGATTAAATAAAGAATAGAGAAAATATTTTGCTGCAAATGGTTACTTAATGCAACACATAATAATCAGTTTCTATTTCATTTACTTGTTTATACGTTGTACACATTTTATTTGAAACACCGACCCACTCTTTGGTGCGTATTTCAGGGTGAATATGATTATTGTGATGAATCAGATGAGGTGTTCTTAAAGAAAGTGAATGTGTTGTGATCAATACACTTTCTAACGTGTTGTTCCTATAACTGGTAAATTGACACACATTTTTTAACGTGCCGTACGAGACAGAACAGAGGAGTTGAGAACCCAATCAAGGGTAGTGCAATTATATTTGCCGTTGGTGAAGTGCTTAATTAATGCGAGAGCTCGGCTGAGCGAATGGATGAGGCTGAGGTGGTGATGGTGACGCGGAGGGCGCGGTGGGGCAGGCTTTGTTACTGTTCGTCAAGCCCGCCCCCCACCGCCCAACTACGAAAGCCATTGTTTCACATTAAAAATTTACTCACATTTAAGTAATACCATTTCCATCAATCTGTATTCGAAAGTAATTCATTTCTGTATAGCTGAGGCATTCGAAAGTCGTCAATTTCCAAACAGATAAAACCAGTCACCGTCAGCGTTTATTTTCGTACATTAACATTACTTGTGGTCAGAGGAAAACAATTCTTTACCGTACTTGAACTTAACAACATAACTGGGTACGCGAGTAGTTATTGCAAAGGTGTTTAAATTAAGAGAAGGGGTGTGTCACGAGCGTCTAAAGATGAACACGCAATGTCAACTTCACTAATCAGACAGTACAAAAACAATACTTTTTAAACCATGACTTAAAATAGCTAGAGTATGTTATGTTTATGGCCATCAGATGGACTACGTCAAATCGTTTGAACGATTTGAAAGGGCATCAAACATTTGAATATAGTAATGAAACAGTTCTCTGGTTTTTCCTGCAGTCTATGGTTGAAATGTTCCCCTCGCCATCCGGAGGTGGCCGATCAGCGATGGGATCAATCCTGGACCCAGCTGAGATGTGTCATCGGGCATTTATGATGCTACCTAACATCCGGTCGACGTTAGATGGTATAACAAGACCAGGGTTTGGAACGTTCCCTAACAAAACAGTTCCAAAGGCGTAATTTAACAAGAGAAGGCTTACGGAAATTCCGACATGATGCAGAGAATAAAATTGATTTCTCCTCATGCTATTGTTTAAAATTATTTGTATTTATAGACTTATTTTTATGAAACTAGGAATGCGTCGAAAGTAGCGACGCGTGTCACGATCGACCCCTCGCCCCTCGGCCGCGGACACGACCCAATCACGATTGGATTCCTCGCTTGTGACCGCGGAACAATTAATCCCGCCAATGTTCTCATATTTGTTATTTATAACGCTTTCCCCGAGTCGGCTCATTAACGGTAAGTTCTGTGATGCGAAACTTCAAACGCACCGCGGCCGCGACGCGACGTCACGACACCGCCTCAGCCAGAGCCCGCGCCGCAACAGTGCTGCCGCTGAGGCGCGGCGGTGCCGCGGGGGTGGAACGAAAACGGAAACTATTCAGACACTACCTAGCTTTTTAGACATATGGGGTGTGTCATGTTTTCAGGAAAAACACTATAAAAATAAAATTTTTTAATAATGTATTTAAAGTTGTTGTATTCCTTTCTGTAATGCAACTTGAAGCTAAAACCATATTTATAAAAAAACCGAGGATATTACACAGATATACTTATAGACGATAAATCCAAATCGGACGAAATAGTTTAACTCTGTTTACCCTAAAACAAACTACACACTAACACACGTACACTCAACAGCAAAGGCCAATATCACTGCAAAACATTTGTTTGAGATTATAGGTTCAGTCTTAACTAAACCAGTGTCTTCTATAAAAACCTATAAGTTTGAAAATTGTAATGAGCACAACACTTTTTTATCACCCTGTATAGTAGTAATGAGTAAGGTTAAAAGGTTATGAAGAAGTAAAACTTCTCTGCCGTTCTGTAAATAATGTGACATTAAAAATTATTTTTTATTTGTCAGTTTCATTATGGTCGTCTATTTTAACAAAAGCAACTTTTTATATAATTTCAAATTTAATTAATAGAACAATAAACTGTATAACTGTTCTCCCTCTCACGTAGTGCCTCCCGTGGGAGATCAATTCAAAAACCTCTATAATAGTAATTGTAATGATAATGAATAGGCTATATCTAAAACAATACCCCCGACGCAGCAGACTTGCGTACTCAGCGAATTTCCATTAACAACATAGGAATGAGTATGTAGGTTTGCTGCAATGGAATGCTGTTAAAAAATGTTAGTTGTTAGGAAATGTAATCGTTAGGTAAGGTAAATATCAAATTGTATCAATATTCCGCACTTTTTAATTCTCCCCATAAACCCTATGGGGATGAGTAGGCCTGTGTAGGTTTGCCGCCATATGGGTGGTGTAAGCAAATTCGAGTACATATCAGTTTAACACTACCTAGTGAATTTACATACATAAGCAAAATATACTATTTTCCAATTTAAATGTATGTTTTTTTACAGCACATTAGTTAAAAAGTACTTGGATCTTACAAAAATGTTTTGTAAAAAATTACATGCATTTTAATTTAAATGGAATTAAATAGTATTTTGCTTACTAACACGAAAAGGATTAGAGATACAGAATAAGTGTAAATTAAAAAGTTGATGGAAATCAAAAGACATTTAAAACGATAGGGGAGAGCAGGGCAAGACGGGGTTGAGGTAAATAAGGGGTTTTACTTTTTATCTCAATTAGATGTCGCTGTTTATCGGCAAATAGTTGAACTAATAGGCTGTCACCACGTGAATGTCTGACAGTGCTACCATTCATTCGAGCAGATCGTCCCGAGAATATGGATCTAAATGTGTTTTGAGATGTGACAATCTAATTTATGTCAGTCTTGAACATGAAAAGAATAGACACCTGTCTTTTCTGGTATTATTGATTATTATTATTGAGTAAGGTAATTTGTTTAGAATACATCAATGCATACTATAACCTAGAGGAATATATCCTTGTGGTACTAAATCAATCAAACCTAAAACTTGCCCTTGGGGGCAAGACGGGGTATTTTGAAGGAGGGCAAAATGGGGTGCACAATTTATATGGTGTTCAATTTAAATGTTCTCGACTTTGGTATTTGGTATAAAAATTGTTTATTTAACAATATTGCCAAAACGGTTAAATGAACATCATTCTTATTTGTATCTAGTTTTTCGAGTACGCTCAGGGGTAATCTTTGATTATCAACCATTTTGTTTGATTAATTTTTAAGGTAAATTTAACATTATTTAGTAGTGTGACCGTGTATATTTTTATAGGTATAAACAATAAATATTTTTTAATAGATAACTCAGTTCTTATTTAGCAATGAAACCCTTTTCCTTTTGATAGTATTGAGCTACCCCATCTTGCCCTCACTATAGGGTAAGATAAAATACTTGGTAAACCTTTAGAAAACAATTTTTTATTACTGTTAAAACTTTATGTATTTTTTCCAAATATTTAATTGACTATAAATATTGTAGTTTTATTTGAAATATGTGGTATGCTTATTGTGGTTTTCTTAACGCAACAAAAAAATATTGATTGCTTAAGTACCCCGTCTTGCCCCACCTTCCCCGTTACTTAGCACATGTTACTATTTGGAATTTTTTAGTTCAAACCAAACAGAAATTTCAAAGAATTTAATTTTTGGAACTTTTTAAAAGCAATCCTTACATGTGACATATCGTGGTAAAGCTCAGTTAGGCCCTAATAAGGATTGCAAATTTTGAGTCAGAGTGATTCTAGGCGGTTATGGAATTACAGGCTGTATCGTAACAATTGACATTTTAAAAAAATATTGACGACCATTTGAGAACGGTTGAAGATATGTAACTTCTGTTTTCACCAAAATGTTTATTTTTAAAAGACCTTTAAAATTATGAACAACATGGCATATGTTTACATTAAAAAAACCGAGATTCAAACATATGACCCCTAGTTTTTTGAATACCCTGTATTTATAGATGGTTAAAAATATTTTTACGATATTCCTTGGGATTAACTTAGTGGAAAATAATTTTGTTTGAAGATTATAGGACCTACCGTTTGTCGGTAATCCGTTTAGGACACCTTACGAGATTCACCCTGTATAAATGCTTTGAAGTTAAAGTTAGTCTACCTTGTAAGCTGTAATAGAAAAATATCGGCAGGTATTTCTGTCCTAAATGGATTACAAGCAAAACTTTGTCCTATAGCCTTCAACAAAAATAATTTCTCGCTAAATTGACCTCAAGAAACATCGTAAAAATATTTTTAACTATGTAAATTGGGTGTTCCTAAAACCATGGGTCACATGTTCAAATTTTAGTATTTTCAAATAGTTATTACAACCATTTTTACAAATATTACAACATAAAGGTTATGTTAAACATAATTTTTGAAGACTAAGAAAAATAAACTTTTTGGTGAAAATAGACTTAATTATCTTCAACTGTTTCAAAATGGCTTACGAGATTCACTCTTTATATTGGGTTAAACTCAAATACTAATGCAAAGCGCATGAACAAAATTAATATTTATAACAGCTTTCATGAAATTTATAACCAACTGTTTTTTTTTATATTTTATTTTATTTTTTTATTAAAATTAAGTTCTCTCTAAGAGATTTAGGTTTTGAATTTAAAAGAGAAGGGAGACTGGTGAGGTTTGGGACATAAACAATATTTTTTTACGCTTTAGTTATCAAACACGAGTATTTTCAAGTTATATCTGAACAAATACAAACGGGTCGGAAACTAGCACAACTCAAACCCTCGCTGTGTCCACAACCCACCAAAACATGTGAACGTGTTTCAATAAAACATTAATAAAATTAAACTTTCCTGGCAATTACATTCTACAAATTTTATTTCAATTTAAAATTTTTTTACCTATAGAGAAAATAATGCAAAAATTTGAATAAACAATACAAAATGAAAGAAAGACGAAGACTGATTAGCCTATACCACGAACTTTTAAATTGTAAAACACATTGCTACCGCAACTAGCTACGAGATAACTCGTGCTTTATAAATAGTTAATAGCATTATACATTATTTTACCATTGGTATAACAATTTCATTTTATATGGTACAATTATTATAGATATTTAAATATACAGAGTGTCCCGAAACTCTCTGGAACCCTTTTGTACGTTTGTTCCTTGCATCGAGACAAGAAAAAACATCATGCAAATGGGGGTCTAAAATCCATCGTTAAGCCGCTAGCCGCCATTTTTTTCACATAATAATTTTTATTTCCATAACGGATGGATAAATTCAGTTAATATTTGAGATAAATCTTTATCATACCAATGTACATTTTCAGGGAAAAAATTAATTTTTTCCACTGTGTATTTTAAAAATGGCGGCCATTAAAAAATTTGAACCTCAAATATCTCAAAATCGGCAAATTTTATAAAACTTTTACTAGGTACAAAAGAGTTGCCAAATTAAATTATCTAACTAACGGTACCAAGTTTATAAGGATATGACAACAAATAACAGAGTTATTGCGATTTTTCTCAAAAAAAAAAAAACAAACATTCAAATCAAATCAAATCAAAACATAATTTATTTCATCCAATAATATACAATACATAGGAAACATTACATTATTTGTATAATATGAAATGTAATCCTCACATAGGCCAAGCCTGTGCGTGAGGATGAGTCATTCTGCTGCATACCAATGGCTCCCTAATTTTATCTATATTATATATTGATTTTGCATTGTAATTAATGCAAATTAAAACCATTTTGATAGAAAAATCTCAATAACTCCGTTACTTGTCATCAGATCCTTACAAATTTGGTACCGTTGGTTAAATAATTTAATTTGGACACTTTTTGTGTGTTGTCAAACTTTAATGAAATCTACCGATTTTGAGATATTTGAGTTTGAACATTTTAAATGGGCACCATTTTGAAAATATACAGTGGAAAAAAATTATTTTATTTACTAAAAATGTATGTTGGTATGATAAAGACTCATACCAAATATGAACTGAATACAACCATCCGTTACGGAAATAAAAATTATTATGTGGAAAAACAAAAGGGCGTCTAGAGGCTTAACGATGGATTTTAGACCTCTATTTGCATGATGTTTTTTCTTGTCTCGATGCAAGGAACAAATATACAAAAGGGTTCCGGAGAGTTCCGGTACACCCTGTATATAATAGGGTTCATAAATGAGAATTCCATTTTAACTACTACAATACTATAAACACCCAGACTTTTTGATTTGATTACAGAACACATAAAATAAATAGAGTTTGTAATGTTAACGAAATGTTCACAAACATAGGATAAACCTTGGTTAACATATTTTTACTCTCATTGTTTTTAAAAGGCATTCTAAAGATGTACAGACAGGTGAAAATTGAGTATCATAGGGTTATCTCTAGTCGTATAACACTTGCAGTATGAGTGTTTTTATAGAAAACTTTTCCGAGAATAACGTTTCATTTACTGCAGAAGTAATTGTTTTGTTGGTGTTAATGTGAAGTCTCATACGCAGGAGTGGCTGAGCGAGGGACAAGGACGCCACCGCCACCGTCTCACTAATTGAGTCCCGGGGCTTACACTCATACTCATACTGTACATGTGGGAGCCTTGGAGGAGTCCCAGGTTCAAAACATGACAACATGTGGCCGACCGTTGTAACAAGTTGTGACGAAAAACATAGAAAGATATTAGATTTTAAAGACAATATACTCATGAAAAAGAAATAAAAGAAAAATAAAATAAAAATAAAAGAAAAAATAAAATAAAAATAAAATAAAAATAAAATAAAAATAAAATAAAAATAAAATAAAAGAAATAAAAGAAATTTTAAAGAATACCTACATGAACCTTTGCAAATAAATGGATTTACTGTTATATTGAAAGTATTCCAAATGATTTGCAAATGTCGCTTTTATCCAGTAATGGCAGCTTTTTAAATAGCGTATATGCTATGTATACAAAAAGTGTACTTAATTGCTGTATTATATTGTTGGACAGCACTATATGTTAATTAATTTTGAAAGTGGTATATACTCGTAGCCATGGAAATTACTTTCCCCGATATAATCCCTGAAATGAATAATAAACTAGTCGTTGCCATGAAGCTTTTATAAAATGTACATTTTAAACGGTTATTTCCTTTCAATTTTTTTATTGCAGCAAATTTGAGGACGAAAATGGATTCAATAATCAGTAAAATTAACTAATATTTTATGGCCACAAATAATATAAATTGTTAGGGCATCAATACGGATAGGATAAAAAAGAAAACCCGTTACTCTAAAGCAGTGTTGTAGTGGCAAATTTTCCAATGTGGGAACGCTTAATATATTTGTCAAATTTTCTGAAAATTAAGATAAAATTTCCCTGAATGCGTATGATAGCAATAGCTTTGCGTATTAGGCTATGTCCAACTTACAAGCTAACTAAATTTCCTGAGGATTCAAGAAACTTTAATTATTTAGATGATTTTGAGAAAAGCAAAATAAAAAACCAGTATATCCAAATCTATGATATATTTTGATATAGACCTTTGTTTATATTTTATACTTAACTAACTTTATTATTTCACAAAAGAAGGTTGTTTTAGAAAAGGTTATTAATTTATTTATTAACTACTTTTATTTTGAACCCCCAAAATAGCAACATACATAACCTAATTTTTAAATGACATACTCTATACAAGTATAAAAGCAGAGAACTAAAATAAATTAAATCCATAAAACAGAGGAAGAACAGAAAATTAATTACAATGAAAGTTCATTGACAGATTGACAAAATCATGTTTACAAGTAGTCGGCAAATGCATCCTCTTCTGTAGATGTGGAAGGGTTGTGGAGGGACGGGAGAGTGATGCCCGTCACCGTGACCGTATACCGCATTTTGTGCGCAATACAAAGTTCAAGCGAAAGTGAGGTTATCTTTGGAAACAGATACAGAATAAAATTGTGTTTACAAAAGTATTGCATTTCATTATTGGCATAGAAATATTTTAAAATATTTTTATACCGTTGAATTAATATTTGTATTTGGAAACATATTAGCTATTTTTCCGGATTTTCCCTGAACTGGGATTTTTCCGGGTTTTTGAAAACCAGTGTGGGAACGCCGTTCCCACGCGTTCCCGCACCACTACACCACTGCTCTAAAGGAAGTATCCAAACAATAAAATGTTAGTATTTTACTATTTGAAACACACTTGTATTCCAATTAGAACACTTCAATTTCAAGTGTTAAACTATGATTAACTCAGCGTCACGATTACGGAAACCGCTGAAAGATAGTAGGGCCTATGTTTTCTTTTTTCCAGAAATAGAAAGTCGTTAGTGTGTAATGCAGTGTGGTTGCAAAAGTGTAGGCTACATTATGAAAGTGCAGCTTATTACTATTAAAATTTTACTATTAAAATTTTAGCGTCACAATTCCAGCAACCGCTATGAGAGAGTATGTTTAATTTTTATTAGAAACTGGAAGAGCCGTCAGTGTGTAATCCAGTGTGGTGGAAAAAGTGTAGGCTACATGATGAAAGGGCAGTTTATTACTATTTATAATTTTATAAAATACCTTTTGATGATCCAATATGCAAATACAGTGTGTAAGTTTCAATAAAGTATAAAAATTCCAAGAATACCAAACAAAAACATTTCAAGAACAAATGCCAATTGAAGAACAAAAATATATTTTGCAGGAATAAACCTATGTTTTTAGTAAGAGCGTTTGGAAAGGTATTGTTCGTCCGAACGCAAGATTCTGGCCTGTTGGCTGCCAGTATATGGCTGGAACATCTCAGTTAGTGAGCTTGCGCCATCTATCCATTGACAGTGTAAACTTTCCGCAATTTTTTTGGCAGTAACACATAAATATATTTTATATGATTGTATTTTTTTCAAATTTAGAACTAATTACTAAAAAATAACATGAGAAGCAGGAAAATATGATTTTTATGATAACCACCATGTACAATATTGGCCAGTGTATTCTAACATTCAAAACTTACAGTTTTAATTATTGTTATTTAGAATGATTCTTGACATATTTCAAACGTCTGATCACCGATAAGATCCTACTGCAACTATCAATTATCATCATCCATGCCTTGTTATTCATATACCCTCTCTGAAAAGGACCGCTCAATTAGATCATTATAGATCTTGAAGCACTTTATATTAAAAGACGATGTTGGTATAGGGTGTCCAGCTTCCACCTTTACAAACTTTTCCAGGTTATTGCCCACGTCAAAATAAAGAAAAAAGTTCCTGTAATCATATCTCCTAAAATGCGCTTCGTTAGCCCGCTAGCCGCCATTTTGTTTTTTACACTAAATAATTTTTACTTCCGTAACGGATCATTGTATTAACTTAATATTTGGCATGAACCTTCACTATAACTATACCCGTTTTCAGGAAAAAAATTTTCCTATGTATATTATATAGGAAAAATAAAATCTTATATCTATTTACACCGCTCCTGCTAAAACAGAAGCATGTTTACATGTTTAATATAACATAACCATGCTGATTTTTTACCCTATAAACCTAACCCTTACCTCATTTTTAACCTCACAAACACAACTTTCCCCTCACACTCTGCAAAGCCTCCTCTGTTTAGCAGAAGCTGGGCCTTGCATTCGCCTCCTCACCATTTTAATAAACATTAAATCCAACATTAACTCATGTAAATTAGTTGACGACAGTCAGAATCTGTAATACTAAACAATAATTATACATACAAAACAATTTTATTACTACAAGTTGCCAAAAGTAGTTATGAGACAAAATCGTAGTTTCTAGTCAACATTCACACCTTCAACTAAATAAATTTACTTTACATCCTACTAGAACATTGAAAATTAATAAAACATATGCAAACCATAATAGCAATTATTTAAAACATACAATCATAAAATTTATATTTCATACTTTATTCACATCAAAATCACTGACATCAACATAAGACATGCCTTGGTTTAACCAAGCTTCTACTTTAACCTAACATAACCTAACCTAGTCTAACCTAGCCTAACCTTACCTAACCATATATTAGCTATTGACATAATCAACACATTTAGTTACAAACAGAGTCTTTTTACACAATATCTCAATTTAACTGATAAATTATGTAATAATGTAAACTATAGCAGACACTATGACTCAAACACAAAACTTTTATATCACTAAACTAATATTCAACATAAAACAGTAAGATATCAAAAACATTTAAGTGCACTACTGACACATATAAATTAGTAGGTGACAATCAGAAATCATATTACTAATCACTAAAAACACATTAAATTATTTTAATGTCAAAATTGGTTAAATTAATTTGATAAGACAAAATCGTTGACCATAACTGTAGTGAACATCAACATCCCTGTATACTTAACATCTAATAGGAAAATTTACATTTGACCTTAACATCTACAACCTCTAATGGTAATAAATAAACATATATAGTGATAAAATCCATAATTCACCACACTTTTTTATACCATACCCACTAACACTAAAACTTACTCAAGTAACATATAAATTTAAAAAGTTTATTCACCAAATGTCATGTTAACATATGACAAACATATGAAATTTTTGGACTGATCCTCTCTCTAATAAGGTTAAGTGTCAAAATGAACGATAAGTCAGGTTTTAGTAGACAAGGTTCAATCTTAATGCATACCCCTTAAAATGCTTAAGCTATGGGACAACCGTAACAGCCTGTAACTGGTAATTTTTAGACTGCATCATTGGATACTGTGCAAACTGTCTCTTCGACACGGCATACCTTAAAGTTATGAACTTCCAAGAAAAATTTAATGCTGAGAAATGTTTTCAGTGTAGGAAACTTCAATTGCATAAATTTAGAAAGACTAGGTGAAAGTATGCAGCGCATGCCACTAGTACTTTGTTTCAGTAGGTCTATGTGTTAATAAAAGTAATGGTTTTGCTGATAAAATTATTTTAAAGTATAAAATTGCAGTTGAACTTAATATTTCATTTAGTAACAAATCAAATTGAACTGGTTTTGCAAAATAGCCCATGTTCTCGACCTGATAAAAAACTTCTAATCAAATGAGATGTTTACCGCTTATACCAGCTATTTTGTGTAAGATTTGTTGTTTGATTAATTAACCATTTTTTACAGTCTCATTATACATTTAATGGTATTTTCATCGTGATGACGTAGTTAAGTAACCAATAAATAAATCATCACCAATTCATCAAATTATTCAAACTATGAAAAACATGTTAAATAATTCTCTGGCTTTAACTTTGTTAAAGTACATAATAAGAGAATGTACGAACAAAATAAAAGTATGGAAGTCACATACCAAACCCTCCTTCTTACACATTCGCAAAGGTCGAGTAGAGAAATTTTAAAATTGTCCTTTTCAAAATTGTCTGGTTACTTCTATTAAGTACCGTAACATTACCTCAGCAAATTTTTATAGTAATAAATTAGTAGTCTATGAAATTTTTTTTATATAAAATTAGTTTCTATAGAAACTAAAGATATTATTGAAATATATGAGATGTCTTTTTAAAGCTTGGTGTAGCGCGTGTGTGAAATTGTAAATTGTCATTTCGTTTCGGGCTTCGCCCCCACCCCCCCCCCCCCCCCCCCCCCCCTATTACTTCGATTTATTTCTAGAGGGTGCTTTTTTAAAACATTGACCAGCTTTAATGACAAAAATTTTTAAAATGTGCATTGTTAACTTAAATACTAATTACCTTTAAATGAATTTTTATGTCAGATTGTAAAAAAAAGATCGTCTGACATTGCATTATCAACATAAATAAAGTTTGGTTTGGGTTTGTGGCAAATTGCTTAGAATTTAAAGCCCTTTAAAGATGTATGATGTGATGTAGGCCAATCAAGTTTTTCCCAAGACTTCCTAGTTCCTTTAGGGACGTCCCTAGTGGAAATCGTAAGGGAAACTGCATTTACCTACGTCATATATACATAATTTTAAAGGGATTAGCATTGTGAGTAATTTGACTCAAACTCTCCCTTAAAATACCGATTGTATCGGAAGTTATTGCATTTTTTGTTTTCAGCAATATGATTGTAATGCAAAGTTTGATCACCTGCCATTTTTGACTTGGTTATCCTTTTGAAGTCGGATTTGCAGCATCTATCTATCTGCCTTATAAAATAGCATTGCTCTAACGGTGCATTTCCCTCTTTGCCCTCACCAAGTACTTTTTCATCTTTTAGCATGATGTTTCACTTTCTGTATAGTATAAAGCAAACATAGTGCCACTTCTTCAATCCATGCTTCAAGTCTCTAACCCAGTCAATGTAGTTCACACCCTTCTCACCCTTTGCCCTTTAAGTAATTACGAAACATCAAACAAGTGATTACTTAGTAGATATCCCAACAAACACAAACAACAGCTTTGGGCGAGAGGATCTGTGTTGACGTCGAAACTGTGTCAAGCTATCAGCGAGGCTCGGGGTCAGATCGTACAGTAATGACCACCGCCTCCGCCTCCGCCACCGCAGCGGCAGTTAGTCACCGTCCACGATGAACTGGCCGTGGTTCCTCGCCCTCCTCGTGTTCGTGGCCCTGCTGTTCTGGTGCTCCCTCTACCTCGAGTACTGCTGTCCCCGCAGGTACATCCTGGACCCGGCTACGTTCGGCAAGAGGGTGGTGGCCAGGGCTCCCGTAGTCAACCTGGACCATAAAGTGAACTTCAACCACAACTATATCGAGGACCCGGGGAAGAAACCGGACGGGAGCCAAGTGGTGTGAGCGACGAGGGACTGGTGTGAGGTGGCGCTACTGTGATCCGTCCATGGAATGAACTGGGGGACTGCCCGTCGTTGTGTTAGATATTGTAAGACTGGTGAGTTTATTTTTGGGTTTTAAATAAAAATTGACTTTGGAAATTAACATTGATGAAAACGTAACCGACAGTTTTGTAAGTAGGACTCGTTTGAATTTATAAACGAAAATAAGTTTCCTAATAAAGAAACTTCTTGGGCAACATTGAATTAGTATTTTTGTATCGTTGAAAAGACTACAGATTTCGAACTATGAAACTCGGTAGTGTAGTAGTTCCGTAGTAACTTTGTTGAACTAATTCGTTTAATACACCAAGTTTTGTCTGAAATATATTCGAATTATTAAAGGCTATATAAACTCCCATCTTTGAATAACTTTAGTGTTAAGCTCTTTAGAATGTCAGTACATATGGTCAGAAATAAAGAATTTTAAACTTTTGACTATAAACTTTGACATGGGTAGATTTCTTTTTTGGAAATGAATTTTTGTGTTCAGAAAGGAATGTTTCAGAATAAAATTCAGATTATTGTTATATATAAAAAATTCAGGTACTATCCAATATTCCTTAATTTATTTTTAAAGACTAATGAAGGTTAAAAAAATTCTTTAAAACAGCATTGACCTAAGATTAAAGCATTATTTCAATTCTGTAAACACGTATACCGGTACGTAAATAATAATCCTTCTTCCGCTGCCCTCGTTGGGAAGGGCCCCGCCTGGAGACCACACAAACTTTTGGTACATTTTCGGTGGACTGGGTCTGCCAAAATATCTTGGAGGATGAGGGCTGCTGGGATTGTTTGTCACAGTGTGTCCGTGGCATCCTCCTTAGAAAAAAAATCTGATCTGGACCGCTATGCGGCTCAGATCCCCTGACCGTGATGCTTGTCAAGGAATGAGCACAATGGGCTTAGTCAAACTTAGACCTAGCCTGATGTAATGTGACAAACACTTCCAGGCTAGATTCCTAAAGAGTAGAGGAGGTTTTTTGGTGGGTATACCAGTTTTTATGCGACTCCCCCAACACAGGCTTGGCCCCCTGTGTGTGTCAAGCATTTTTCCTCCTCTCCCCTAAAACAAAAACTCAAGTAATAATCATCAAAACAAATGTGAATCTTGAAATACAAACCCTTACCAAGTAATACGGTGTGTTACTTACACGATTTACGATGTAAATTACTGCAAGTAATCATGTACATGATGCAGCAAAATAAATACATTATTTACTAATTAATTATGAATAAAGTATATTGAAACAATATATAATATAGATCTTACAAAAGATTTTACAAACTAATTCGCAGTTTATTTTCATCTACATTTTACTTTAAAATTTACTAGTAAATTAATTTAACCAATCAATACTTGATTTCCCTATTCGCTATAAGGCCTACTATAAACACAGCCACGTAGTTTACCAACATTTCGTAACGCACTTAAAAGGGATGTTTACAAACACCATACTCATTATTAAGGGACACATCACTTAATGATGCACCTGACCATCACGTTAATTTGTTTAGATAAATTACCCGATGCCGAGGGGGAGATTGCGGTAATGGGATTCAAATTAGGAAAACAGCGTTGGATATACACAATGCGACTCACAATATTGTCATTTATACATACAGAAGGCATTTTAGTCGATTCTTGTTGTATTTTAGTACCTTACAGCGCGATTGACTTTTACACACGTGTGTGGTACTTTGTACCGCGGTGTTTAGATCTTTAATATTTTTAAAGAACTAAATATATTTAAATTTTATAGTTTCATTTCTCTTAATAGTTTCTTGGTTAAAAAAACCATTAACAAATAAAAAACAGGTAATTGTTTAGTTGAAATGTTATACATCATTTTGCCATAATGTAGCAACAGGTCAGATGGTAGGTGTGTTTTGGATTTGTAGCACCTTTGTTGGTTTCATGAAATTATTCAAAATAATTATTTTTTATTATTAAATTCTTCTTTTTTCATGAAAATATATAATCAAAGCAAAAATACTGTACTTATCTGTGTTTATTGTTAATATTTACCTTTTTTAACTTTACATTGCTAATATAGTTATAAAATGAGATCTTTTTCGTAAATTGGTTAAAAAAATAATTCAGTAAACACAGTTTAGAAAATTTATCACTCATACTGAATTATTTTCACCATTAAATGGTTATTTTTGGGATTTTGAGAAAACTTATAAAGTCAAAGTCGTTATCCCCGTCGCAATGAAGAAAATAAAGCACATATAACCTGTTCCAGCTCGATTATGACGAAATGAAATACCCCACAATGTGTTTGTGTATAGCATATAAACCATCAATTGCACTATTAAAATAATAAAATTTTTATTTATTTCATGCGGATTAAATATTATACGTACTAAAAATAATGTAACTTCCTATTTTGCTGGATTATTATTGTTTTCATGTCAAATTCCATATTTCGTTCAGCACTATTATTTTCTACCAACCAATTATGTCAAGTGTATTTAGAATGAAGCCGCTTAGCACATTTTAGTGATATCTCAATTCGTATTTCTTTATTCAGTTTTACAGAGATTTTAAAACATAATCTTGAAATTTTTATGAAGGATGCCAATGTTACATAGCTTGTACACATTAAAAAACGTTAAATTATATGACTTAGATATGGGCATAAATTATTTTTATAGTTAAGTGCTGAATTTAATTTTATTAAACTATAGCAATCAATTTATTGTGTCTGTTTTACAGATTAGCTTCATAAAAAGACGGACTCGTCCAAGACTTGAGGGGCGGCAGCAGCTGGGAGAGTGTTGTAGCTCCAGCGTGATTCCTCAGGTCCATTCCCCCGGCATTGTTGGAACCTCGCAGTTTTTTATAGTGGTTAATTTTAAAGTTTTGACAACATTTTGTAATTTCATATTTTTTTATAAGATGTATATGTAGCCTATAATAAATTTAAATTCATGGCAAGATTAATCCTTCCTTTTAGTAAAATTATATAAATGATTTAAAAAAGACTTATTTATGATAAATTTGAGTCAAGTTTTTAAAATTGAAAACTCAATGGTGATAAATGATTTTTTAACCAACCTTATAACTAGCTACTTTATTTTACTGATTTATTTTGTTCAAGCTAAAATAACTAAAATAACCAAGTAGGAGCATCAAGCTCTATGTCAATGACGCCAAGAGAGTAGCCTAATAGTTACAATTCTGGATGTATTCATATGATTGTCATCTAACAAATGTAAACCGCAGCGATTCCATTCTATCTGGTTTGTTCAGCGTTCATCCCCCCCCCCCCCCCCCAATCCTTTTCAATCCTTTCCTTTTCAACAGCTTTCGTTAAAAAGTCGTTTTTTTATCTTGGGGGATTTGAGAGTAAGTAACTCTTTAAAAAAAATTAGAGGTACACTATTACATAATTTACTTAAATAGTACTAAACTTATACATTAAAGATAGCTGAAATCTCCGCACCTGTCCAGATCTGTTTAAGCTAACAAACACACATTTACATAAAACATCACTACTTTACTTCCTTCTCAGAAATAAAGATTTCAACAACAAAATTTTCCTGTGTGAGCACAAATAAAAAAGTTTGATGACAACGTTACTTTGGATATACGCCAATATGCACAGGGAGAGAAAGTTAATATTCTGTTGCTTTATTGTTTAATTTATGCAATTTATTTTACATGCGATGCATTGATAAAGAAATAAATATTCTGAAACTGAATAATTTAAAAATTAATTTTTCTAAGACAACTGAGTTTGATTTACTGAGTTTGGTTTTCTTAATATTGACGAAGGAACTAAGTTCAAAGCAAATATAATAATCATAACAAATATCAGTAAAATAAAACTTGTGTACAAAAATTTAATGCACATACAAATGGTTTGCATTCGATTGAGCTATTAGGCCGGTTCCTACGAGAGCGACAAAATTTCAAACAAATGTATAAGCATTGGAGCGTTCTTAGTGGGCGACAGGAGCGACAACAATTTACAATGTATAACGTTATGGCGATGCAAGCTTGTCGCTGGTGTCGCTCCAGTCGCTCTCGTCGCGTCGCATCTGTCGCCCACGTAGGAACCGGCCTTAGAGATACAGTTTTCCCGGTTGTGCGCTTTATTTCAATATAATGCTTTAGTACGTTTCTTTTGCATACAACCTGTCTCAAGAATTATTATGCACAACGCAATATGTTTTCATTCTTCCATGACGAACAGCAATAATTCCAAACCTCAAGAAGTGCGTAATTGCTTAATTAATTATTGCCCAAAATTGGCCATCCCTCTGTCATTAGGCATTAAGCATATTTATGGTCGTTAATTACTCTATTTCCTGAGACTGAACAATCATTTTATTACCAACGCTAATAAAAGAATTACCACTGGCCTAATCATACATGCGATCTTGTAGAGTAGCGTGTAAATTATGAGCCGTTTCCTACATTTTACTAGGAATACGCTCCGATGTCCGTCCCGTACAAGAATTTTTTACTCACTTTTTGAGTTATTAGGTGACGCTTTTTATGTTTATGTTTATGTTTTTTTTTTTTTTTTTTTTTTTTTTTTTTGAGGGAGAGGTAAGAAAAATGGATTACGCACACTGGTGGCAAGCCTGTAGTGTGGGAACCTAAAAACGGGTTTACCCACTAAAAAACCTCGCCTCTACTCTTTAGGATTCTAACCTGGAGTTGTTTATCACATTACGTAGGGCTATGCCTAAATTTGGCTTATGCCCGTGGGGTTCACTCCTTATCCAGCCACTCGATCAAGGGATCTGGGCCACTTCGCGGTCCAGATCATGTTTCTTTTCCAGGAGGATGCCCCGCACAAACTGTGATAAACAATCCCAGTTGCCCTCATCCTCCAAGATCTTTTGGCAGACCGAGTCCACCGAAAATGCACCAAAAATTTGTGTGGCCTTCAGGCGGGACCCTTCCCAACGGGGGCAACAGAAAAATGTGTGTTCCGCATCGTCGGGAACGCCCGAGCAATAAATAAAGAATTGGCCGCCGATCCACCCATGGTTGGACGTGCTTGATAAGTCGCGCAGTCCATCGTCCTCGGGTGTCGTGCTCCCAGCTGTGTTGCCACTGCTGGAAGGTTCGGGAGCGCTCTGCTGTTCTTGCCGTGTCCTTGCCAATCTCGACTTGTCTCTGATAAATTGCCTTCCTCTCTCCTGCCAAGAGCTTGACAGGGATAACTCCGGCGACCACCAGGACGGCAGGCTCGGACACTGTCCGGTAGGCGGAACACACCCCCAGCGCCGCTCAACGTTGAACTCGGGCGAGTCGCAACCTGTACTACTCTTTATCGAGATCGTCTGCCCACACCTCTGCTCCATAAAGAAGCACGAACTGAACCGCGGACATCAACAGACGTCTTCTGCTGGATCGTGGATCCCCGACATTGGCCATCAGCCTACTAAGGTAAGTGACTACCTTAGCGGCCTTGTCCACCGTACGGAATATCTGATCCCTCCAGCTTAACTTGGTGTCCACCATAATCCCGAAGTACTTAGCAGCATGAATTGATTGGACCACCTCCCTTCCCACTCGGAACAGAATGACGGTGTCTATCCTCTTCTTCGTAAATATCATAATCTCCGTCTTACGGAGAGCAAGCGAGAGAACGTGATCGGACATCCATGTGTTGACCACATGCATGACTCGGTTCAACTTTAGTTGGGCCAGCTCAACGTTGCGTGCGACAATGAGAGCTGCGACATCATTGGCGTACCCAACCAAAGTGGTTTCCTCAGGCATCTCCGACCTCAGGATTCTGTCATAGGCAACATTCCAGATATCCTGGCCGAGTATTGAATCTTGCGCGGTACCAGAAGTGACTTCCATCGTCCACGTTCTGTCCCTTGTGTCGTAAATAAGGCTTTGAGAGCGGAGATAATCCTCAATGAGTCGCAACAGATATGCAGGAACGCGAAAGGTGTTGCGAAGCGCATCCAACATATCGACCCACCTCGCCGAGTTAAAGGCATTCTTGACATAAGCGTAACAAGAAGCACTACTCAGCGAGAGAAATGGTTGTGGCTCTCGACTCTCTTCACAGCTCTCCATGGACTTCGGTGATAGTGTCAATCGTTGACCGTCCCTTTCTGAAGCCATACTGACGGGGGCATGAGTCCCTGGCAGCTTCCACGGCAGAGGTCAGGCGGGAACGGATCAGCTTCTCGAACAGCTTCCCAGCCGTGTCCAACGTGTAGAAAGGCCTGTGGGACGACGACAGCTCGGGATCACCTTTGCCCTTGGTGATCAGTACAAGTCTTGCGGTTTTCCATAGGGAGCCGGAAACACCCCTTCTACCAAACAGGCGTTGTACATTCTCAACAAAAAGTCAGCATTAATTGAAAATACTTTCTTTAAAGCCTAGCTGGGAATCCCGTCAGGGTCAGGAGCCTTGTTGCTCTTTAGGGAGAGAGCGGAGGTTTCCATCTCCTTGAATGTGAAGAGTGGAACGTCATCTAACCGTCCAAAGTCAACCGGCGTACATCATAGGCCTAGCCTACAAATAAATACATACAAAGAATGATTTTAGCTAAGACGTCAAAACAAGCAAGTAACTTAATAATAATTATGCTTACAATATTAAAGGTAAATACATTGTAGAGCAAAAAAAAAAAAAAAAACCAATACAATTTAAAATCCATGATTGCAAATTAATAAAAATCAAGTAATGTAAGTATTGTAGAATCTTGCTTACTTAACACTTAATGCATATTTTGTTACCTGAGACATAGGCTACAATGGCACAACACATTCTAATTAGTTGTTCAATTTAAATCTTTCTCCCACATAGATATTAGTTGTATCCCATAAATTAGTTAATCGCATAATTCCGTACGACACCAATTCATTCCACATCAACATGCCTATCTTTTGGTATACTATAATTTATAACTTCAACAAGTAAACATCAGTGTTGATCTATTTGATTTAACAAACAGGTCTGTCAAAATATCAATTAAATTTTATTTAAAAACGTAACATAACGGCGAGCAAAAATAAACAAGAAAAGGTTATGTTATATTGTTTTCAGCATACAGCAACAACTCAGCTGCGATGGGGGAAAATAAACTGATCATAGCAACTACATTAGTCAAACCATGTAGCCTAAACAACTAAAGTTCTGTCAAAAATTCCGGAAAATAAGCTTTTTTAATACTTGAAACTAATTGCTCGATTATAGTTTATTACCTAGTTTAAAATACTTAAAATCTAACCTGAGAATTTTATTGAAATCAAATTAGTAATAAAAAAGCCTTTTGGGGGTCAAAAATTCGCCTAAGAGAAATTTAAAGTCGATCTAAAGAATTTTATACTCTATGTTCCATATAGTAAAAAATTCAATTAGCCTGTTTTAATCATTTTGTCACGGTTGTCTTCGTGTGCTTCTGGAATTTAATTTCGCTTAATTTGACAAATGAACAAGCCACATCAAGAGCCTTGATCCACCCGTCTGGCCCATCCGCTACTCACTTTATTACAATTATGGGCAACTTTGTTCAAATCTTTTATATTGTTGTATTTATTATTTCAATGTAAGTAATTTTGTCTGAATATTTATTATTATTAACCACTCTTTTGCAGAAGTAATATATAAATAAATGATACTAATTTAATGCTCCCAATTTTATCAACTGTTTGGTAAAAATGTGTTTATAGGTTTGAGTAACTAAAGATTGGAAGTTTATAAATGTAAACATAAACAAAATAACAAGAATTCTACGCTTTTGACGGTGTGAGTGTAACTAGGATGGAGGAATATTAGTTTTTGTCTCTAGTAAGTCACTTAATTTTTACCATGTGTTATGGAAAATGTCTCTTAATTTTTTTGATGAATACATCCTTGAAATAAAAGACATTTCAAATTAATTTTATAAATTTTTAAGACGTCTACGCTACCAGGGCGTATTTTAAGGTGAATAAATGTATAGGTTTGTTACTGTCGAAGATCAACTGATTTTCCATACAAGCAACTAATAGCTGGGTCCATTAAAAAGCTCCTAACTTTTTGATCCGGATCGAACCGGCAACATTCAGATTCAAAGGTGAGCACTATAACCACTCATCAAGTCAACCGTTTCATAATCATTCATTTTATAGTATTAATTTTTATCGTTAAATTTTATTCATAAACAAAACATGTTTCATGGAGATATTAAATTATTTATATGCAGTAGGCCTACGATAAAATTACTATAGTATTTAAATTATAATACATATCTAAATTTTTATGTTATCTTCAACGCCTGTCTAATCGTGGTAAACAGTATGCTAATCTTTTCTGTGTATTTTCGCCGAACGTTTCGCCATTATCAGCAGTTTTGGGTGTTACATGTTATCGTCAAATCGCCTCGTGGCTGCATCTGTTATCTGCATTTACCGAAACATCATCCAGCCGTGACCAGATGACTAGTCGTTCAAACTGTGTGACCGACCAAAACAATCTATGATATTTAGGGAAATTGCCATAATCTCTACGGTAAGTCAGTTACACACTTTATCGTACCATTTATGTTTTTCTAAATTTAAATTTCAGGTCAATCCTTCCAGTAGTTTGCGCACCTATCAAATGCATTCAAAGCTTAAAACATGCATTTAGTTTTATAGACATTGGTAACTAACTACCTTATTGAATTAATAGTTTTAGCGTAAAAAAATACTTGGATTATGTATGTGTAGAAATAAGACAAATTAGTCAGCTACGGGTGCCTTTTACCGGTTAGAACACTAAAACAAAATACTGTTTTCTGAGGATTTCACAGAATTTGTTTAGGACGATAATTTTGCCAGTTGTAACTCTAATCAAAGTTCACTTCCTGAGACTTTATTTGCAGTTCCTAATGGGGTATAACCTAATCCGTGGCTGCTTCCCTTATGCAAGTCGCTTTTCCAACCGCCCTCCATCAGTGCTGCTGCACACCCCGTGTTGCCCCTCCACCGTTATCACCCCAGTGGCGGCGCGGCGCCCCTCGCCGGCGACCCGGCGGTCCGCAGATACCATCGCATAATCACGGGCTCGGGACGATGACGAGACACGAACCCTGGAACAAAGCCGCATAAACTACTCGGTAATAAAACAATATGGCAGCGAGGACAAAAAGGGAGTATTTAGAGTGTGATCGTGAGGCCTCAGCCATGCATGGATGGCGATTTCATGGAAGGCTGGTCGGGTGCGTCTCTGTTGCAGCCATTGTTCTGGTGCACCGCCACCGACACCGCCCGATCACCCGATCACCGGGGGGCAGCCGATCCGCCACGGCCGATCCGGCCAAGTTGCGTGTCAATTGTATAATCGTAAGGGCATAACTATACCAAGAGAATCTTTTACTGTGAAAGATCATCACTCAATATAACTAATTTATTTGGATAATTATGCCGTAAGGATGGAAAAGTGAATGGTTTTTGTATTTTGACATATTTTTATAAATACATGCTGAAATATGTTGACAGTCTCCTTTCTTGCTTTCATTTTCCCCGTCCCTCTAACCCTATTGACCTGTGCGTCGAACGAATTAGATATTAAGTAAGGGGATGAGCCATTACAGTGCAAGAGAACGGCACTGACAAAAACTAACGCTGTTTCAAATTTACGACATCACTGCCAGGGTCTCGAATACCGGCAAACCTCTACGTTACCCACCTACTTACACAAAACTGGAACATTTGCGTGAGGGTTTTATTATTCAAAGATGGTTGTACAATAAATTTCAACATTGGCTCTTTTTCACACTAGAAACCACGTGAACACCCAAAGGTCATAGCGCGAATCCCCCCCAAAAAATTTACCCTCCCCCCCCCTCTTATATCAACGCCACAATGCACAAATTGGCGTTTGACGAGTTATCCCCCAACTATTATATACTCTATTGTACTTCTTTTGGAGTACTACTGTACTTAGTTTATAATATAATCCCATTTACCTCTTTATAGTAAAATTTAAAACAGTTACCAACCACACCTATTTTTATTTATGACTTGCTAAAATGTTAAAATAAATAATGGTGACTTAATGATTTACTTTCTGGAGGAATTATTGTGTTAATACAGTAAATCTCTCTCAGCTTAGATGGTTACAATCACATTATTTTACTAATTTTTTAAATTTTAATAATTTGATAAATATTGTATAGAACTTTTAAGGTCGAGTATAGCAAATTGACCAGAACACAAAAGGGTAGTGACACCAGGGCTTATGTATGTTACTGGGGCCTTCATGGAAAAATTTTACAAACAAATTTGGAAGTCTAGGCCTTATAGCATTAAGTACGAAATTTTAATTTAGAAATTTTCTTTACCCCTAAACTTAAAATATTAATTGGGCTGTTAGTTTAGTAGAAACTAGCTCGAAGGCGGAGTTAGCTTCAATGGTAAGACTGTTTTATGATTTTTTTCGGCTAAGTTGTTCAAAGAGAGTGTCTACATTGGAGCATGTGTTACATTAATTAATTGCTGAAAGACGATTCGGTTAAAGAATACAGGTAAATCTCTGAATTATGTCAGAAGATGTTCGTGGATACCCTTCATTTCACATTTAACGCTATTAAAATAAACGTAAATGCTCGAACAAAGTGCGCAAGCTTTACGTAGTGACCTGAAGACCAAAGCGAGTATAAATTGTCTCCACTGTTCATCCTTGACTTATTGGCTGGAAATACCTTTTAATTAGAATATTACAAGCAGTTAATTGCCCAATTTTTTTTATGAAAGGTAAACGTTTGATGTTACTGTATATGCAACACTGGCCTTTGATTGCCAATTGTCGCCCTCTCCGGAGGAGGCGGAGGAGCGTGGAGAGCGTGATCCGAGGGCGGCGTGGGTCACTGAACGGGTAAAGTTCCGACTCCGACCTAGGCCAAGCGTTTCCTTCCTCTGTCAATCACTGCCCATAATTATTGGGGCTGCGGGCTGCCATTAACTTGCATGCGCACAGTCTATGTCGCAGCCATGGTTTATTTCCTGCACTTGCAACTATTCACCGGCGAGGCGTGAAGTTGGGAAAGTGCGTTCGAACCGTTCTGGCCAAGCAGGTATGTTTAAACTCTCCTTGGTATTGGATCCTATAAAAAGAGTAGGTATCTACGGATTGTGAAGATTAAAGGATGTATTGTTTCGCGATCATTTTTGTAGGCAGAGGAAAACGAATGATTTTTATTATAAGAAAGGTTAGCCATTTTCAGGCATATAAGACACTTTTATTGTAAAAACTGATCCTACAAGTCCAGAGGGTATGACTCCGCCCCAGGGGCACACAAGTAACGTCTGGCACGGTGAGTGAGCCACGGAGGCTGGGGCGGGCAGACCACTCGAGTGTTGTGTCTGTCGCTGCGGTGCATGACGGATGCGACGGCTGTTGACAGATCGCTGCTGACAGGTCGTCGCCGCTGAGGAATGGTCCTGCCCCCGTGGCACACAGGTAACGTCTGGCCCGGTGGATGAGTGAGCCACGGAGGCCGGGGCCGGGCAGGCCACTCGAGTGTTGTGTCTGTCGCTGCGGTGCATGACGGATGCGACGGCTGTTGACAGATCGCTGCTGACAGGTCGTCGCCGCTGAGGAATGGTCCTGCCCCCGTGACACACACGGAGCATCCAGCTGCGATTTTATTTCATGCATTTCGCCATTTACTGATCATATTTCACAAACCGGACCTGGTTTTATAGCATTGTTCAGTGTTTTCACCGGGAAAGGCTTTATTAAAATTTCTTTTAGAGACGACATTGATTTCACAGAACGAGTTAATATATTTTGGGATCCCTTGTTGAAGGTAACTTTGCTCACCCATACAATTATCTGCGATTCTGATTTTGTAATCCTGCTCCCTGGTAACTTCCCTGTGGGACGGTAACTTAGATTAAATGAAATAAATTTTTGATTAGCGTTATAAATGTTGTTATTGTTATTCAGATTGAAATAATAAAACGTCTTCCAACACTCCTTGATATATTTACACTTACATTTTAATTGTTAAAAAGACGGCAAATATATATGAAAGATCTTATAATGACGATCGATTTCGCCTAGTCACATCACCAGTCATCATCAGGCCCAATCCGAGGCTCTCCTAGTCTCGGATTGGGCCTGATGATGACCGGTGTGACTGTTCGAAATCGATCGCCATTATAAGATCTTTCATATACAGGGTTAGGCAAAAGTCTGGACACCCCCAGTTAAATTTTTAACGCGTTGCAGTAGGAAAACCAAACACGGCACATGTTAACAACATGAAAAACTGCACTTTTTCATCAACTACACAACTTTGCCCCTGCACCCAAAATGGGGTATTTTGGGGATAGCCCAAAATTTTCAAATGTAAACCCCTATTGAGTGACTCCTCATTTTAAACGGTTTATCAAGATAAATTAAATGGTGCAAACCGGAGGTCGATATCTCATCTCTAACCAAAATGGCAGCCTTTTTAAAATTCGAGAGGGGTTAATTAATTGACATTGGTTAAAATTAAATCGGAAAATAGCTTTTTATAGAATCGATAATTTCTGGAATTATTTTAGAATAGAACCTAGTACAGTAGCAGAAATGAACTCGTAGGTTCAATTCTAAAATAATTCCAGATATTCTCGATTCTAAAAAAGTTATTTTCCGATTTAATTTTAACAAATTAATGTCAATTTACTCTTCTCGAATTTTAAAATTTCTGCCATTTTGATTAGAGATGAGATATCGACCTCCGGTTTGTGCCATTTAATTTCTCTTGATAAACCGTTTAAAATGATTGGTCACGCAATAGGGGTTTACATTTGAAAATTTGGGGCTGCCCTCAAAATACCCCATTTTGGGGGTCGGGGCAAAGTTGTGTCTTTGATGAAAAATTGCATTCGTTGTGTTGATAACATATGCCGAGTTTGGTTTTCCTACTGCAACGTTAAAAAAATTAATTGGGGGTATCCAGACTTATACTTGCTTGCCCTTCTCGAATTTTAAAATGGCTGCCATTTTGATTAGAGATGAGATATCGACCTCCGGTTTGTGCCATTTAATTTCTCTTGATAAACCGTTTAAAATGAGGGGTCACTCAATAGGGTTTACGTTTGAAAATTTGGGGCTATCCCCAAAATACCCCATTTTGGGGGCAGGGGCAAAAATGTGTAGTTGATGAAAAAGTGCAGTTTTTCATGTTGTTAACATGTTCCGAGTTTGGTTTTCCTACTGCAACGCATTAAAACGTTAACTGGGGGTGTCCAGACTTTTGCCTAACCCTGTATATTTACCGAATTGTAAACAATTACAGTAAGTGTAAATATGTCAAGTAGTGTTGGACGACGTTCCATTTTTTCAACCTAAATCATTAGGTGAAAAACTATCCCAATAATGCAACCCATCTTGAATATTATATTTTTAATATTTACCGTGGTGAAAGATTAACGATGAGAAAAATTATAAACCTACCAGAAGACATCCCACATTTTTAAAGGTGATTATTTATACTACAACTATTTTAAACATGATCTTCTTTAATTTAAAATAAGCTCCTGAGGTTTTGGAAAAAGGTAATGAAAAATTACCTTTATCATCTTTTCAAGATAGAATACCGGGCGATGTTCAATCTTACTCCCAAATTATAAAATGCTTACTGCATGTGTTCTTTATATATACTGCAATTCTAAATTATAGTCACAAACACAAGTACACTAAATCAAAACCATTGCAAATTATATCAGTCATTTACAGGCAGGGGCTCACTTGGTCATTAGCTTGTTTGTACGCAGTGCGTGTGCCTGTGAGTGTGGGAAGGACCCGGACCTATACGCGTTATGCGTGTCAGGCCTGGCACGCAACTAGCCGCAAAGTTCAAGGCCTTTGCGGCGGAGTTGTGGCGAAAATCACGGTATTCCCTCGCACACGGTACCGACAGCTCGCCGCGATGGCTTACTCCCGCAGTACCTCTACTTGAATAATATTACATAAAAATTCTAATGAATGTTTCCTAAAGCAAATTAAAAAAGATTTTGTTGTTAAATTCTTCCTTCTGTATAGCCTCTTTCTGTAAGATTAAGGTATATCTCAAAAGTATTTGATGGCATATAAAATAACAATTTATTGACATTAGGTTTTATAAGTCCACTGGAACTCCTTTAAGTAAGTTACAATAATCACCATAATAATTTACCCTTATATTGTAAACTTATTTGGGACAATCACCTACATTTAAGACGTGCTAGTAACATTCCAACATATGCGTACTGCTGTTAGTCTTGCTTACTGTGCAGGCGTCTGCGTAAGTGTGATACAGTACCATCGAAAACGTCTTGATTCATTAATTAAAGATTACTATAACCTCATTATACCACTGGACAAGTTTTCTTCTAAATAAATTTAAAGCATTAAAAAAAAAGAAAAAAAAACACTTGTTCAAAACCAATATATAGCTTTAATTGTTTTGTGTGTGACTTAAATGCATGACTGTCCTTCAACAAATTTCTAGCAATAGTAAATGGTTGTCTGAAAATGGTCTGAAGTTGTCAACTGGTGGTATGTTGTTTATAACAATAGATCAAATTACAAAATATTATCGCCTTATTAAACACGAAAAAACGATGTAATTGAAAAATGTGCTGTTTGTGCAATATATCAATACTTCATACTAAATTATTTTAAAATGAAGTGGTTAATTAGTAGTAGTGCAAATTTGGGGATGCTGGGCCAGTTCAAGGTCACCTGAGGGATGACGTCATCGAGGTCAATGACCTCACCGATGACGTCATCGATGACGTCATCACCGATGACGTCACTTCCATGACGTCACAGAAATGACGTGCCGATGACGTCATCACCCCTTACGTCATCAATATGACGTCACCGACGCCACTGAGGTCAAGGTCACGCCGAAACTTAAAATTTTTTGGCACTTTTGCCGTTTCTCTCGCACTACGCTCCGAGTTTCAGTCACATTTCCCGTGACCTTGACGACTTGGAGCGAATTTGCGACGAGAAACGGCAAAAGTGCCAAGTTAAACTAGATTTTGTGACATGACCTTGCCTATATGGCCAATCGGTGATCCCTCAGGTGACCTTGAACCAGCACAACACCCCCAAATTTAATATTACCGTTACTTTGAAAACTTAACAACGGAGAGAAGACACCGACGCGCACCCCACGACAGTCACCGAGCGACTGATTGTCAGGCTCTGTGTACTCTAGGTATATCAGCTCATGAGACTAAGATTCTAAACTGTTAGGAATGGGTGTAACTAACTGAACTTTGCAAGGAAAAGTCATTTCATCCAATATTTTAAACAAATCCTCATCAGTAAAACTTATATTAGTCTGTTTGGTATAAAACTTAGGGTGTCCGCGCAACAGTTTGCGCCACTTAGCTAAAGTCGAAACCCTTTTGACTTTGAGTGGTGGACAGTGTGCAACTAATAAAGTCCTAACACGGCTAAGTTTCTTACCTAAAGCGTCCTGCGACATGGCTTCCCCTCACAAAAGTTTGCACAATACTGAGAGACTGTTGGTAGAGCATGAGCCAAGGGAAAAGTGGCGGGGGAAACAGCAGGAGTGGGGGAAGGTCACAGTGGTGGGGGAAGGTGAGGTTGTATGCTGGAGTATAGCATCACTTCACCATGAGCTGTCCTACAGTCAACACACTGTTCTCTTGGCCCGAGTTGGCACTAGAAGAAACATTTCTGTACAGCTTAGGCTGCGAGGGCCGAGGAAGCAAAGTTAAAGTGGAAGTTGTGTTAAACTCCAAGATGAAAAGTCGTCTAAATAAACTAATTGTATCCCTGCAATCCCCAATAACTTTAGAGAAATACCACTTTATAAAACGACACCTAACTCTTTGGCAAAACGAATTGGAAATGGAAAAGATCACAGTAGAATTAATTTAACTTAAAATCTGGACCGGACACTCATGGCGATACTACGTGGCGTGAAAACGCCACCCTAAACATTACAAGTTAGGATAGTGAGCACCTCTGGTACGATAACCGACGTGCTAGAGTTAAAGTGTGATGACCTTGAGTCAAAACACAGAAATACTACAAGTCGATATTGTCCCAGAGTTAAAGTGTATTGACCTAGATTCAAAACTTGTAAAAATACTTACATGTATAGAGTTGGAGAACAGCGATGCTTACCGCATGTAAGCCTGAGACACACTGGTTGAGCACCGTCGTGTAGCATAGGGACTCGACTATGGTGGGGGTACTGCCAATACTTAGAGTATAAGTGTAGTGGGTGACTTTGAACCAGACTTAGAGTAGAAGTGTAGTCGGTGACCTTGAACCACCCCCGAGGGGCGGACCCCCCCTGGTCTCCATTTTTTGGGGGGCGGAACCCCCCCCCGTCTCCATTTTTTGGGGGGCGGAACCCCCCCCCCTGAGGGGCGAACCCCACCCCCGCCCCATGCCGGCCGCCTCCGCCCCATGACGTAGTGACGTGGGGCGACCGGTGGGGATATAAGGCGGCCCGGCCACAGCCACCTCGCAGTCCGCTCCCGAGCGTTGAACGTGAACGATCGGGACGGACCGCCATGGGCATCACTAAACACTGAAAGGCGCCTTCACTGTTTAGCGAAGTCTAACGTAACTTTAAGACTTGTATTAGTTTTAAGACTTTAACTTTAAGACTTGTATTAGTTTTAAAACTTTAACTTTAAGACTTGTATTAGTTTTAAGATATTGGGTTTTGGCGTTGGGAATTGTTTTATATTTGAGTGTTTTTAATTGTACCCTATGTGTTTAATGTGTATGTTCCAGCATTTACCATGTTGAGCTCAACTTATTCCGTAAGTGTGTTATATTATAGAAAGTTATTACAGAATAAGTATTCCCTCTTGAGCTCAAAATTAAATTTTAAAGTTAGGGAACGGGAGTAGGCCCCCGTGTAAAATCATTTTATACCAACGCTAGCATGGGTCCTCTCAGGCATGCAAAAGGTTGCGGCTGGGTTGGGAACCGGTCCGTTTGTACGCTGGCAGGCAAAAGGTTGCGGCGGCCTCTGCACTCGGACCGAGGACGTAAGCCACTAGGGCTGTCCTCAACCTCTCTCAAAATTATGTAAATGAAACTTTGTTAGCTATTTGAGATTTTGTCCCCAAACTTATTCTGTAATATTTCTTTATATGTGTTTATTTATTTAATGTGTATACGCTTGTTTTAGCACTCCCCCTTAAGCTTTTTCACAGCTCAAAGTAAATTGTAAAGACAGGGAACGGGAGTAGGCCCCCGTGTAAAATCATTTTATACCAACGCTAGCATGGGTCCTCTCAGGCATGCAAAAGGTTGCGGCTGGGTTGGGAACCGGCCCGTTTGTACGCTGGCAGGCAAAAGGTTGCGGCGGCCTCTGCACTCGGACCGAGGACGTAAGCCACTAGGGCTGTCCTCAACCTCTCTCAAAATTATGTAAATGAAACTTTGTTAGCTATTTGTGTTTTTGTCCCCAAGGCCCCCGAACATTCGTGGTTCGCCATGGATGTACGGGGGCCGAAATTTTTTAATGTTCGTTTGGCCTTGACCTAGTAAGAACTTGTACAAATTTAGTGCATTGCTAAACTTAATAATACAGACAGGGAACTGGAGTAGGCCCCCGTGTAAAATCATTTTATACCAACGCTAGCATGGGTCCTCTCAGGCATGCAAAAGGTTGCGGCTGGGTTGGGAACCGGTCCGTTTGTACGCTGGCAGGCAAAAGGTTGCGGCGGCCTCTGCACTCGGACCGAGGACGTAAGCCATTAGGGCTGTCCTCAACCTCTCTCAAAATTATGTAAATGACTTTTGTTAGCTTTTGAAAAAGTTATTTGTTAGCAATGCAGTAAATGCTTAAAAGTATTGCGTGGTGAAGGTCAGACAACATTGGAATGTTTTCTGTTGTCATAGTTGGGTCTCTTTGGAGGCTACAGCGATGACAACCTAATGCCCCAGGTGGGGCTTTATTTTTTTAAAGTTTTTCCGTGACCTTGACCTAAATACAATACTTTTCAAAATTCTTAATGGTTAGGTATTACTAACATACAAGTCTGCTGTTGTCCATAGTTGGGTCTTTTCGGAGGCTACAGCGATGGCAACCTAAATGCCCCAGGTGGGGCTTTATTTTTTAAAGTTTTTTAGTGACCTTGACCTAAATATAGTAAATATATAGTAATTTTTTGGGGAAGACACTTAGAATTAGAGTAGAAGTGTAGTTGGTGACCCCCCCCCCTCTGGACTTAGAATATTTTCGTAGATGTAAATGAAGTACCTCCAGGTTTGAGCCAACACTTAGAAAATTTTACTTTTTCTGAGACACTCAGACTTAGAGTAGAAGTGTAGTTGGTGACCTTGAACCACCCCCTGAGGGGCGGACCCCCCCCTCTGGACTTAGAATATTTTCGTAGATGTAAATGAAGTACCTCCAGGTTTGAGCCAACACTTAGAAAATTTTACTTTTTCTGAGACACTCAGACTTAGAGTAGAAGTGTAGTTGGTGACCTTGAACCACCCCTGAGGGGCGGACCCCCCCCCCCGTCTCCATTTTGTTGGGGGTGGAACCCCCCCCCCCCCGAGGGGCGAGCCCCGCCCCCGCCCCATGCCGACCGCCTCCGCCCCATGACGTAGTGACGTGGGGTGACCGGTGGGGATATAAGGCGGCCGGGTTGCACGCACTTGTCATTCCAGTCCAAACTCTCGTGCCGACTGGTTCTCTTGCTTTCGATAGTACCGAGTGGTTCTCCCGCTTTCGATAGTACATTCTCATCTTTGCTGTTTTCATTTACTTCACTTCTCCATTTTACTCTCAAAATGACTCTGAAGCTAAAGAACTATCCACCAGCTTCCAAGACTAACTCAACATCCGCTGCTCCGATATTGGAATACTTGATGACCGCAGAGATCCTGAGCAACCTGAGGATGCCGCCGCCACCGCCGCCACCGCAGCCTGCCTCAATGCCCAGCCTGTCACCATTGCCGCCGACGCAGCCTGTGTCAATGCCCAGCCTGTCGCCATTGCCGCAAACATTGGAAGAGGCCGGTGCACCTCCAGCATCTTCAGGAAACCTCAGCGGTCCAGCCCTGGTAGCCTCTCCACCACTCTCGCTGCTATCGGACTCTGGATCGGAGTCAGCGGTGTTCAAGACGAAGTCAAGGTCGAGGATCACCCCATACAGCAGAACCAAGAAAATCCTTTCCTATACCAAATCCCAATGTCCCTTACCCATATCCCCCATGGCATCCACACCAACCAAACAGCCCCGTAGATCCATCTTTTCCCCCCGAACTTCCCACCATCGACCTAACACGTTCACCCACCCCACCCAAAATTGTTTGTAGCCTACCCTTTGACCGAATTAAGCCTTCACCTTCCATACCCATTCCTTCTAGCCAGCCTATTTCGGACAAGCTCCAAAACACTCCAGTAAAACGTCCAACACAAAAACGTAACCGTGTTAAAGTCCCTGCTGGCAAGGGTAAGAAATGCGATTACGCTTGGTTGTCAAACAAGTTTGGGGTTTTGTGTTGCCAGAAACTTGCTTGTTTAGGAGAGGATCGTTGCCAAGGACACCTCAATAAAACAATCAAATTTCGACAATTCAAACCTTACACTATGTATGTTAAGCCTAAAATGGCCAAACCCAGACATCCCCACAGCCCGCAACCGCTTGATATTAGAAGGCTGAAGGTTGATGAAAAATATTATTTCATTGGTCAAACCTATGGAGCGGGTGATACTAAAGTAGAAATCGTTGTAAAAGGTGAAGGCAGCCTTCGTACAATGCAAGTACCACCTCGGATGGTACAAAGACAATTTTTCATCCCTAAAGCCTATCTAATACGAAGGGAAGGATGCCAATCTGTGTGGGAAATGGATTAGGATATGGGCCTACTATAAAATGTAAATTGTTAAGAAGTGTTGGACAGTAAAATATTTCTTCAAAATTATTTTTTCCAAATTTAGTCTTGACCCTCTTAAAGTAAGGGAGAGGGGTATTATACAAGTCAACTAATAAAAAAAAAAAAATAGTTGACTTGTATAATACTTTAACCTGGCGGTGATGTAAAGTCACTGGGACAATCTCAAACCGTGTCCTTGAGGGTAAAGACCAAGTTTTAATCTTTAACAAAACCTCCAAACACTTGTGGTAAGCCACAAGTGTTTGGAGGTAAAAATTTTTCAAAGTTTGAATGGCCTTGACCTATATTAACTATTCTGAAAAGTTAAGAGCTAACCTTGCAACCAAGGTTATGTATTATGTGATACCCCCACTCCAACGTTTTGCTTAGCTTGTATGAGCTGTTCATTTTGCTTCAGTCTATTTCTGCGCTTGATACTAAACATGGCACCGTTCTCCTACAAAGGTGGTAAATACAACTTAGATGAACACACTGCATGGGAACTTTTAAGCGGTTTGAGAAGGGATGTTGAGTTTTGGATAAGACGTGATAGGGCTATGTTTACTTTATGTGTTATAAACAGACAAACCTTAAACCTTACACACTACACTAAAATTGAATATAAAAATATAGACGAACTGTTCTCCTGGGTGTTTGAAGTAAGCAAGTTTATTGAAGAGAATAAGATTCAGGCCAAACTTATAATAACCAGGTTTGATACCAGGGAAGGTTGACCTTGAGTTACCCCCACCACTAAAAATGAGTATATATAGGAGTGGTGATCAACTGTCCTCTCATTCTGCTTTACACTGTTAAGCCGAACACCACTATGTCTGCCATGAATGTTCCAGCCTCTACCTCTGGCCCGGCCGCCTCCAACTCTGGCCCGGCCGCCTCCAACTCTGGCCCGGCCGCCTCCAACTCCAGCCCGAGCATTGGACCAATCCGATCGGGGCCTTCGTCAAGGAGTCGTGTCCGATTCTCCGGCTTTGGCCCTGTCAGGAAGGAGTTGTGCAGCAGCCGAGCCTCCAGACCAGAGTCTTCTCTGGAGAACTTGTATGAAGAGCTCCAGCAGGTAGTGCCAGGTGTAGTGGTTGGTGCATCATTAGAGGAAGACACTCTTAGAGCCGCTACTAGATACATTAAAAGTTTTAACGAAATGATAGAGGAAAAGAACAGGTTGTTAGAGTGTGCACGCGGTGAGGTACTTTTGATCCGAAGTAAATGGGAGAAACTAATTAGGAAGTGTGAAAGCCTGTTGGACAGTGATGATAGTGAGGATGAGAGTGGATAGGTGTGTGGGTAAAGACTTGGACTGGGACTTGTGTGTTTGTATGAATGTGTGCGTGAATGTGAAATACAGAGCGGGGTTGATCACTCTGTGGCAATGGACTAACATGCCACTTAGTGATCTATCCCCCGTTCTTGTAATGTTTTTGGATGGCCTTGACCCACTTTACCAAGGCTAGCCAGTACCCCCACCACTGATAAGTGTATATATACGGGTATTGATGTGCAGTTTGGTTATTCTGCTTTGTACCGCTTAGCTGAATACTACATCTTAACATGGCTTCCAACTCTAGGTCTTCCTCGTCTTCAAGAAGGCGTGCTGCCAACGTCCTGCCTGCTACTCGTGGACCTGCTCGACCATTCCATAGCATAACTGTTGCTCGGGCAAACGCCTGCAAAGCTCCGATGCTACGGACCTTGCTGGAGGTGAGCCAAGACGGGCAAGGCTTGCTCAGTCCTGGTCAACGGCAGGAGCAAGAAAGGCGTATGGCGTACTTCAGGCTGCAGGGTGTAGTTCCCAGCTTTAAGTTAGGCGATCCTAGAGTGGCAAGCATCACCGAGGCTGCGGAGTATATATCACATCTCCATAGTGTTTTGGAAGTAAAGGACCAACAAATTGAAAACCTAAAAGAACAGTTGAAACAATTTAACTTTAACCCGATGGAGTTTGTAGAAACGGAGATGAGTGATAGTGATGATGAAGGTAGTGAATATATATTAGGTATGTAATGAAAAGACGTGGACAGGGACATGTGTGTGTATGTAGAATACAGAGCGGGGGATAGACTACTTTGCGGCAATGGACTAGCATGCTGCTTAGTGGTCTATCCCCCGCTCAAAGGGTAGCATTGGATGACCTTGAGCCACTTTAAAGCAAGGACAACCGGTTAAGTGGTATAAAAGAGGGGGTCCGTACATCTCGACTTCATTCTGCTTTGAGCCTTCTAGGTAACAAGTAGAGTTTGTAAACATGAGTGGTGCGCTTATTATTGGTAAGGAGTGGGAGTATGTGAGCATTAACTATTTAAACTGTAAAGGGATGTTGGAACAGGTGTATAATAGTGTTAAAAGAATGGTTGTGGAAGAAAATAGAGTAGTAATCTTAGCATGGAAGAAGAAGACGTATACAGGACAAAGAGTGGAAGCAAGTGACTTTGGGGGGAACAGTGTGTTTGAAATTGGACGGTGGAACTTGGTGAACTTGGACATTGTGTTTTGGGACTTGGAAAGGTTGATTGGAAATAGTGGTAAACATGGTGTACTTATAATTGGCAGAGAGGGCAGGGTATATAACTAGATTGTTGAAGACTGGGACTTGTGTGTAAAGAATAGGACTTGTGTGGAATACAGAGCGGGGGATAGATCACTTTGCGGCAATGGACTAGCATGCTGCTTAGTGGTCTATCCCCCGCTCAAAGGGTATTATTGGATGACCTTGACCCATATAAAGGTAGAGGGGGAATGGGGTAATAGGGAGGGGGGAAATTGGTATATATGTAGGACCAATGAAGAGCATGTTTAGTCAAGCATTTGTCTAGACACCTGCTGCAACCTACCACTAGCAATGGAAAGCTACAGCGTGGAGTTCATTCTTTTGGAAGAAGACATCAATGAAGTTGTGGAGCTGATAGAAGAGAAGACCAGCTTGGGCACACTGGAACTTGTAAACTGTGAGCCTTTGGACAATGCGGCAATCGATAAGATTGCACATTTTATGATGCATTTACATACTCAAAATACAACTAATATGGAGTTTGTTCAGTACCTCTTTGCAAACCAAGTGAATGTGCGAATAACTATTACCTGGTGGCAATAAAGTGTGTAACATTTTTGGCTTGGGCTTGGACTTGGACTTGGACTTGAGTGTGGTCTGCGGAATAGAGCGGGGGATAGATCACTTTGCGACAATGGACTAACATGTCGCTTAGTGGTCTATCCCCCGCTCAAATGGTATCTTGACGTGACCTTGACCCACATAAATGCATAGTTGGTGGGGGTATAAAAAAGGGCAAACCAATTGGATGGATACACCACTTCCATACCATGGCTCCACTTGACAACACCGTGTTCCATCGCAACAGAATTGTCTCTATTCTGGAGGTGATACCTCTAGAAATTATAGAAGTAGAGCGAGCAACTACCAGCGGTTAATCAAGAAGAGGAGGAGGAAGAAATAATGGATATTGAAACGGACTCTGACGAAGCTGGTCTAATAAATGATGAAACGGACTCTGACGAAGCTGGTCTAATGGATAATGAAATAGACTTTCACGCCTACGAAACATTAGAGTCATCATCATCATCGGAGTCTGAAATGGAATTCCAACTTGAAGAAGAAGAACAAGACACTCCTCATCGTCCTACGGATAGGATGTTAGTTGCCAGAAGAATTATGTATTGTCATCGCTGCCTATTCCGTGATGAGGATGATTCCAACTCTGATGGTGATGTTTCACCTTTGTAAAAAGTGTAAACAAAAAGTAAAAAAATAAAAAAATAAAAAAATGTGAGCGGGGGATAGATCACTTTGCGGCAATGGACTAGTATGCTGCTTAGTGGTCTATCCCCCGCTCAAAATAATAATTCCAAATGACCTTGACCTATATAAACTGGCACAAACAGACTTGTTTAAAAAACTCGTACACATTAGTGGATCTAGAGCAAATATCATTGATTTATCAAGCTTGCTGATGAATGTTTTGAAAATGGTTGTATAAAAGCCAAATTTACCATTTGATTGATAACCCGGATGTAATTGACGTCACTTTCCCCTCACCCTTATACCTCGGATATAAAAGGACCCTGTTGAGTGCGCTGTTCATTATTGTGTGGACATTCACTGAGTGTACATTCAAAGCCAACTGTTTAAAATGGCTCTTTGCGATATTTGTGGGGAAATCTTTCAAGACGAAGATCTTTTTGCCCTACACAGGGAATTACATGAAGAAGAAGATGGAAAAGAAGATATTATCGTAGATGAAGAAGACTTGGACTCAATCGACCGGTTTTTGGAAGAGCACCAGAAGCAGATGGACAACTGGGACAGCTATCTACAGCTAATGCAAAGAAGAAGACCTAGTGTGATCCGATTTGCTGGTGCTGGACCATCCACTACTAGAAGACGTATTGAAGAAGAGGATATGCAAGAAGATGACACTGAAGAAGAAGAACTGGAAGACGTGAGACAACTGCGCACCACGGCCTTGCCAGGACGAGTTGTAACACATTTCAAAATTAATAATGTTCAATTGGAATTGGAAACATTCATAACCCAGGCTAAGGAACTTGTCGGTCGAACTTTGAGGGAAGAACTACAAAGATTAAATTTTATTAAATTTGGAATGGTGTTAGAGGCTATGTTTAACAATACTGATGGTGAAACAGCATTGAGAGCGTTCATTACCAAAAACAGAACCCTTACCTTCAACTCCAACATCGATGATATTATTGAAGAATGCTTGGAAGAACTTATAACAAAACTTCAAGAACACGAAGGAAGAGGATCTGGATGGACTTTGTCATCTATTGAAGGTATGGATGTAAGGGTTCATAAACATGGATATGGTTTAAGAGGTAGTAGTTTTATCCCTCTACCAAAGAAAATCCAAAACACTAACTCGTGTAGGAATGTGCAAAATGAAGGTAATGAATGTTTCAAGTATGCAATGTTAACCAAGTATGTTAATGATCATCCTTGTAGAGTTGGTAGAGAATATTACGAGAATGAACACCGCTACAACTTTCAAGGCCTCACCTACCCAGTTACTTTGAAAGACATTGACAAATTTGAAAAGAGAAATCCTGGCGTTTCAGTCAATGTTTTTGGTTTGGATGATTCGAACAACGTTTATCCTTTGCGGGTAGTAAAAGTTGAGCAGAGAAACCACACGGATTTGCTATTGATAACTAAGGGTGAAATTTCCCATTATGTATGGATAAAGGACTTGTAGCCTTGGTATGGAATCAATTATCAAAACATAAAAGTAGGTTAACAGTGTGTAAAAGATGTTTCTGTTTTACATATAAAGAACTAAGACGTGGAGGATCGGAATGGTTGGTGGAACACAAAAGACTCTGTAACGAGAATTATGAAGTGAAGGTTAGTCTGCCACCACCATCTCGAGCGTTTATCCAATTCAATAAAACAGTCCACCAATATCGTATTCCACTGGTCATCTATGCAGATTTTGAATCTACGTTAATACCACAGGAGCTGCCGGACGGTGAAGTGACTAGAAGAACGAAATATCAGTTGCATCAACCCAACAGTTTCTGTCTACTAGTGAAATCAACCTTGTCTGAGAACCAATTGCAAGACTATGGTTTAACATCCACCCCGATACTCTACCGTGGGGAAGAAGCCGCTAAGTATTTTGTAGACCTGTTGTATGATATTGCTGAAAAAGCGCAACGCTTATACAGTAATGTCATACCTATGGAACCTTTAAACCAAAATCAACAAGAAGAATACAACGTAGCGACAAGATGCTATTTATGCAAGAAGACCTTTAGTGAAGAAAACCAAAAAGTAAGAGACCACGATCACCTGACAGGGGTTATACAGAGGAGCTGCTTGTAATTCATGCAATATAAATTACAAACTGCTAAACTTTATTCCTGTTGTTTTACACAATCTTAGCGGCTACGACTCCCATTTTATTATCCCAGAGTTAGGAAGAGATGATGGTAAAATTGATGTTCTTGCTACAACATTGGAAAAGTACATAAGTTTTTCAAAAACAGTAGGTAAAATTAAACTTCGCTTCGTAGACTCTTACAGATTTATGCCATCTAGTTTAGCCAAATTGTCAGAGAACCTAAGAAGAGAAGACTTAAAAGAAACAAGCAAAATTGTACCTGAAGATAAATTGGACCTAGTATTAAGGAAAGGAGTTTTCCCCTATGATTATATAACCTCTATAGAAAAGTTTGAAGAAACCAGTCTGCCACCGATTGAAGCCTTCAACAGCAAACTAAACGAAAGTGAAATCTCCATTGAAGACTACAATCATGCTTGTAATGTTTGGAACCAACTAAACATTCAAACCTTAGGGGAATATTCTGACTTTTATATAAAATTGGACGTAACTCTGCTGTGCGATGTGATGGAAGAATTTCGAACACCTGCTTCTCCGCTATGGACTGGACCCTCTCTACACTCGTACACATCTCCAGGATTAGCATGGCAAGCTATGCTAAAGTCAACCAACTGTCGATTGGAACTTCTAACAGATATAAATATGGTGCTCATGATGGAATCTGGTGTACGGGGCGGTTTGACACAAGCTGTAACACGTCATGTCAAAGCCAACAACAAGTATATCCCCGGCTACGACGAGCAACAACCATCGGTCTACCTTGGCTACTTTGACGCAAACAACCTTTATGGTTGGGCAATGTCAAATCCGCTTCCCTACGCTGACTTCAAATGGATCAACCCGGCCACCATCGGAGACATCTCACAGATTCCAAAGGATGGTCCAAAAGGCTATATTTTGGACTGTGATTTCGAATACCCGATCACCTTCATGACCATCACTACGACTTGCCTCTCCTAGCTAAGACTGAAGTTTCACCGACAGGAAGATGGCCAAAATTGATGATGACCTTGGAGAATAAAGATCGGTATGTGGCTCACTACTGGGTAGTTCAACAGGCTCTTGAATTGGGTCTACGTGTAGTGAGAATTCATAGAGCAATTGAATTCACCCAGTCTTGTTGGTTGAAACCATATATTGATTCCAACACAACAAGAAGAGCTGCAGCGACAACAGCATTTGAAAAGGACTTCTATAAATTAATGAACAATGCCATCTTTGGGAAGACCTTGGAAAACAAAAGAAAACACAAAAATGTAAAATTAGTGAGTGATCCTAGGAAATTGGAAAAATTAGTGCAAAAACCAAATTTCGGAACATCCATGATTATAAACGAAAATCTAGTCGCTGTCAGTATGAAGAAAACAACAATAGTCATGGACCGTCCGTTATACATAGGTATGTCGATTTTGGACATCAGTAAAACCCCTGATGTATGATTTCCATTATAACAAAATGGTTAAACACTACGGAAGGGAAAACATTGGAGTCGCATACATGGATACGGACGCGTTTATCTACTGGATAAAGACTTTGGATATGTATGAAGACCTAAGGACTTTTCCATACAAAGAAGATTTCGACTTTTCTGATTATCCGAAGAACCATCCAAATTTTAATGAAAGAAATAAAAAAGTAATCGGAAAATTCAAAGATGAAGCAAATGGAATGCCTTTAGAAGAAATAGTGGCGCTGATGGCAAAATTGTATTCATTTAAGATGTACAACGAGAACAACACACCCACAGTCAAGAAAGCAAAAGGAGTGAAGACATCTTATTTGAAAAAACACGTAACATTTGACCACTACAAGACTTGTTTGTTTGAAGATACTACAATATCAGCAACATTCAACAATATCCGAAGCTTCAAGCATCAAGTCTACAGGTGTTACCGAAATTAAAAAAGCACTGTCAGCTCGGGATGATAAAAGACACATTATGCCCGACAAAATCCACACTCTTCCTTTTGGCCATTACTCCCTAAACCCTATCAACTAGTAACCCATTCTTCGTCCTTCTACAACTTCGACCTTATTCCTTTTTTTCCTTCCGTAAAAAAATGGGGAACACGGCAAGTCAAACGCCGTGTTCCCCATTTTTTTACACAAGTTTGGATGACCTTGACCTATAGAAATGATGTGAATATTTAAGACAACATTCATTGTGATTATACAAGTGACACAACAAACATTGGAAACTACAATATGAAGGACTTGAAGCAACAAATTGTCAACGAACTTCATAAACCTGCAAGAAGAAAGTTTCCAAGAAGAAATACGGTGATAAAAGGAATTAATGATTTATATCAAGCGGATTTAATCGAAATGATTCCTTATAGCAAACAAAATAAAGGATATAAATACATATTGACTGTTATTAACTGTTTTTCAAAATGGCAGATGCTTTACCGCTAAAAGATAAAAGTGGCAAAAGTGTTACAAAGGCAATGGAAATAGCTATAGAAAAAGACAAACATACTATTAAACATTTACAAACCGATGATGGAAAAGAATATTTTAATAAGGAATTTGCAAATTTAATGAAAAAACACAATATAAACCATTATTCAACCAATTCAGAGGTAAAAGCCTCAATAATTGAAAGATTCAACAGAACTTTAAAAAGCGCAATGTATAAAATGTTTTCCAACAGAGGATCGCACATATGGATTGATATGTTACCAAAACTTATAAACGATTATAATAACAAATTTCATAGAACTATCGGAATGAAACCAAACCAAGTAACTAGTAAAAATGAAAACCTTGTATTAAAACGTATAAAAATGAATACTAAACCAAAAGTTGAAAAACTAAAACCTAAAAAATTTAATGTTGGTGATAAAGTGCGAATAAGTAAATATAAAGGTGTATTCAGTAAAAGATACCTGCCAAATTGGACCAATGAGGTCTTTACTGTATTCAAAGTACAACCTACAGTACCTGAGACATATATTTTAAAGGATAATAAAGGACAATTGCTTGAAGGAGGGTTTTATGGACATGAAATGTTAAAATCAACAGTAGGCGATGTATATTTAGTTGAAAAGGTGTTGCAACGGAAAAAAGATAAGGTTAAAGTACGATGGTTAGGATTTAATAAGACGGAAGATTCTTGGATACCTAAAAAGGATTTGATATAACAATAGAGAATCATTTTAGGTTGAACCATTACAAAGGATGGAGATAATACCCACAAAAGGAGAGTTTTACTATTAATAATATAGATGAACTCGCAGTGGATAATTCAGAATTCAATAGTGGGAAACATGGCAATTTGTTACCAAACACCGTGCGCTGTCTGGTTACCGGACCTTCCAACTGTGGAAAAACTAATGTAGTATTCAATTTGATTACAAACCCTAAAGGATTACGTTTTAATAATCTATATGTATTTTCAAAATCACTACAACAACCAAAATATCAATTATTGGAAAAGATACTGAATAATGTGCCTGAAGTTAAATACTTAAAATTTAATGCAAGTGAGAGTGTCATGCAACCACAAGAAGCTAAACCATTCTCCGTGTTCATATTTGACGATGTATCTTGTGAAAACCAAAACACAATAAGAAATTACTTCGCTATGGGTCGACATAACAACATAGATAGTATTTATATTGGCCAAACTTACAGCAAAATACCGAAACAACTCATTAGAGACAATGCAAACATGTTAATTGCATTTAAACAGGACGAAACCAACCTAAAACATATATATTTTGATCATGTAAATGCAGATATGACATTTGAACGATTTAAAGAGTTATGTGGAAAGGCTTGGGCTGAAAAGTATGGGTTCCTAACAATTAAGAAGGAACAACCGCTAAACAATGGTCGATACAGGATAGGATTTGATAGATTTTATATTAATACATTGAACATGGTATAAAACATTCATTGTTGTACAACACGTCTTGCTACAAACATGGTTAACCAAGAAAAATTAGTAAAAGAAATAAAATCACTTAGTGATTCTATTCGGGCTAAAAACAGAGCATTAAAACTAGGTATTAGCGAGAGGGAGTAATTCCTTGAATCTACTTTTAAACCTATTACTGAACCTTTAAAACAATTAAATAAAAAATTCGCTAAACCTGTATTGGAAGGAGATGCGATTGCACCTATCACAAAGTTTAAAAGAGAAAGTGTAAAATATGAAGGTTTTAGTGATGAAGACCCGGAATCCTCTACATATAGTGGCTTTACCGGAGCAGAATCTGAAAGAGAGCTAGAATCACCAGGATATAGTGAAAGGGGACCTGAAGAAGCACCAACTGCTAGTGAAGAGGAAAAAAGAGAAGAGGCAAGAGAATCCTCTACATATAGTGGTTTTACCGGTGGAGAACCCGAAAGAGAGCTAGAATCACCGGACTATAGTGGAATAAGAGAATTATATGAAGTAAAAACCAAAAGAGGACATGAAGTTGTATCAACTGCTAGTGAAGAGGAAAAAGAAGAAGAAACAAGGGAAGGTCCGTCAAACATAAGCTTGTTGGGTGAAAACATTCATAACAAAGGACCTTTAGGAAGGAAATACATGGTAAAAATGTTTACTCGGAACAATTCCTAATAAGAATTACCATAGTTACGGAGCGCGATTAACAGAAGATGGTTTAATGATAGGTAATAGCCCGTTAAACGTTGACGAACATGATAATATTGTTGTTGGTGATCAAAGATATAAGGGCACAAAAGGATTATTTGAATTATTATTTGAAAATAAGCCTTCAGTATCGTTAATAAAGGAAAAAGACATGGAAGCATATAAAAAGATTTGGAACAGACAAATGCATATAGGAGAAAGTATTTACCTGACCAGCTTCCTTTTAGATCTAAGTCTTTAAAATATAGAGAATTTGTATCCAAGTTAATACCAACTAGAAGACAAACAATGCCGTTAACACAAAGAAAACCTGTAAAACGAAGATTTATGGCATCCACTTTGGATGTAAGTGCTCAGGAACGAAGAAAAAGAAGTAAGTCTGTTACAGGTACAGGTTTAATGAAGAAACTATATAACACAAATGTGATTTATTACAATAATATCAATAAATTGGTGGACAGAATGAAACTAATACATGAAGCTAAAGAAGCGGGTCATACAGGATTGGAAAACGAATGGGTGGCTTTAGTGGATGAACTCCGAAACCGTGGGGTAATCTTTTAAAAATGCGTTACTCCTTAGAGTACTATTCAGTTGCACCATGAGTGTTGACAAGTTCGGACGTTACTCCTCGGATGGATTATATTATGCGAATAGTTTAAAAAGAAGTGCTGGTTTACCACAAACCACCTGATGGAGATTATGATATGAGTAATAAAAGGTTAAAAAACATAAAAGATCCTTCGGATGAAAACGATGCAATAAACTTAAAAATATTAAAGGAAAAGATATCGCCAACATTAAAACTACAAAATAACACATATGACGCAGAAGATCATAGAATTATCAACGTTGGTAAACCAAATCAAAACGGTGATGCGATAAACAAAGGTTATTTGTCATCTGAATTAAAAAATACGTTAAAATTCAATGGGAAAACGTATAGTGCCAACAATAAACGTATATCCAACGTAGATGACCCTAAAGATGCAAAAGACAGCGTAAATAGACGCTATTTACATTCCTTGATACCTGAAAAGACAAAAGATGGATTTTCTTTTTATAAATTTGTTATTAATGATATAGGTTATCCAAAAACTGAAAACGATGCTGTAAATCTAAAATATATTAAAGATCATTGTATCATACGTGATGTAGGGGTTATAGATTGTTTTAATAATTGTTTAGCAAATGTTAAAGATGGTTCGGCGCCATCAGATGGTGCAACAGTGGGTCAAATGAAAGAGACTTTAAAACAAGAGACATCTGGATTTGTAAAACAAGACCAAGTGGTATCACGGCAGGGGGATGTGTTTGTACAAGGAAATGAAAAGTTTACATTACTTGAAGAAAAGGATAAAGTTCTTGATGGGTATGTATTAAGGAATAATGTTTGGGATGGTAAAGGAAAAAAAATGATACATATAGCTCCCGCGACATTGCCTGGTAATGTTGTGACTTTTGAACAGATAATACAATTAGAGCCAACTGGACATAAATGGTGGAATTGCAATAACAAACGATTAACAAGAGTTGCAGACCCTGATTATGTAGATGACGCTGTAAATGTTAATTTTCTTGTTAAAGTGATAGGTAATATAATGTTTGATATGCATAATTATATTGCAAGCGGACAATATAATCGTGTTGATGAAAAAATGAGAAATTCATGGATAAAACAAGACATCCTTTATAAGTATTTCTTTAATAAAACACCACAACCTTAAGGATCCACATTTTACGGTCCTTTTAGTATTTAATTGATCAAAAGCGTAAATAAAGTCATTCATGTTCAACTTGTCGTAGAGGTAACACATAAGTTGTGAAATTCAATTATAAAAGTGCATTATGACATTTCAATATATCAGTCCATATCGAGACACTGTAAGGAAAGGAGGTGGGATCACGTCCACAGCGGTTTCTCTATTAAGTAAGGCCTTAAATCGAATTCCAGTAGGATCCATAGTAAATAGAGCAATAGACGCATTACCATACGAATTTCATATACCAGGAGGTTATCAGTATTGCGGACCAGGAACTAAATTGAAAAAACGATTGGAAAGAGGCGATCCTGGAATAAACAAGTTAGATCAGGCTTGTAAAGAACACGATATCGCATATTCCAAGTTTGCCGATTCAAAAAATAGATCAATAGCAGACAAAAAGCTTGCGGACATAGCTTGGCAACGAGTAAAATCAAGTGACGCTAGCATAGCAGAAAAAGCAGCAGCTTTAGCAGTAACAGCAGGTATGAAGGCTAAAACAGCAGTGGGAGGTGGAAAAAGGAGGAGAAGAAGGGTAAAAAGGAAGTCAACCACAAGAAAACACGGAGGAAATATAAGAAGACGACGATCTAGCAGAAAAGGCAGGAAGAAGCCCACCGTGTGGTCAATGGTAAAAAACGGGGCAGGTCTTTACCTAAGACCTTATCGTGCATATTAAATGAAAGAAATCAATTGGTTATACCACATAAAGCGTTAACCAATGTTGAATTATTTAAATATATTTCCTGTTTAAAAATACCATTTTTCCGCGGTGTATTCATGAAAGACAGTTTACCAAAGAAAATGTGGCAAAATGAGACTGGAATTGTAAATTTGGATAATACTGAAGGGCCTGGCACCCATTGGGTTTGTTATAAGAAACTAAATAACAATGTATATTATTTTGATAGTTTCGGTAATTTGCCACCACCAAAAGAACTTCAAAATTACTTTAAATCTGCTAAAAACATATATTATAACTATAAAAGAGAACAACCTGATAATACTTCAATATGCGGTCATTTATGTTTGGAATTTCTAGCTAAAAGTATCAGTCAGTATTGAGATGTCTTCCTATACGGTATCATTAACAGGAAAATCGTCCACTTTACGAAGTATCCTTTTTCCAGCGTTACGCTTGCAAAAAGGAAGATTTTGGGAGGCGGCACTATTGGATTTTACAACTTACAACTCTATTCCCAATGTTACGGAAGGTAAAAATAACGT